>JAOTRH010000020.1:7965881-7980803 GCA_034768845.1 Heliamphora exappendiculata | reverse complement strand
GGCATTTAAAACGTCATTGAAAGTGAAATAATTTTCATGTAGCTAAACATTTGATGGGATTTGAAATGAATCTCTCTGTCCATTGTGCACCATTCAAACGTTCACTAACTTATTTAAAGATAATTTGTGCTTGCACACTCGTTTTTTTGTTGGAGACCATTGTAGATAAGGAGAATTTATCAAATGATATGGAGAACAGGGTAGATGTTTTATTGACCCTTAGCATTATGTGATTCCTAAATGTTTCCCGATTCTGAGTTCACTTGATCTGTTCCATTTATTTTTTAATACCTCGTATTCTTGAACCTCTCTAGTCTCTCTCCCCTCTAAGAGCCCTCGCCTGATCTGAGCACAACTAGTCTAACCCAAAGCCAACCGATCAAGGCCATTTAATTGTAATGGCCTAACATCCTTGTTGGTCTTTGCAATCCTTCAACTTTTGGGCATTGGAATTCGTTGGTCTCGTATTTTTTGTATATCTATTCCCACCAACATATCTATTCCACCATTATATTTTTTGATTTTTCCATATACATAATGGAATTATAAATGAATCTATACTGCCCCTTTTGTGCAATATGAATATCACGATTTTTTTTTCCAAGGCGAGTGTTCTTTTTCCTCGGACTCTGTGTTTCCTAAAGAACAGATTCACAAGCGAATCACTTTCGAGGCCTCTCGGATTTCCCATTCATGAGATAAGGGACGGGGTTCTGTGCACCCGTAGTGGAGGGTCATCCATGATTGGGAATAAGAATGAAGGTATTTAATTCCCTCTAATAGGGCGATGTTGCCGTTGATTGACCACCTGACTGAACCACTTTTCCTTCGTTGGAATGGCGAACTCTAACATAATGGAATTTTTCATACATTAATATTTCAGAAGATGTACACTTGGAACGGTTTAAACCGTCCACATCTGCCATTCTGACTTTTTAATTATGTATTGCGAAGTTCGAATAATTAATTTACTTGCGTGCAGGTGTTATTGGCCTGCAAGGATAAGTCGCATCTCATCAACGTGTTTGCTCTGTGCAACTTAAGAGACTGATTTAGAGCACTAAAAGGAAACTATTTTGAATAAAGGAACAAAAACCTGTGTGCTCTGGTTGGCTCTGTTTGGAGATTCAATTTTAAATAATTACCTTGTGTGCGCAATACTTATGTCGTCTTCCTTTGTAGTTTGTTTCATTTGTGTGTTTCTGGGGCAATTTCATGCATCCTTCATCTGAATTTCAATTTTGTGGTTGTAGCGAACAATAAGAGAGTATTTATACGGTAGTCTTGGAGTATCACATGGCATTGTTTAATGTGCTTCCACCCAATGGATATTGTATAGCGGAAAATACTTTTGGTAGAGCAATGTTGGTTCATCATTGTTAATGCGGTAACAGAATATAAATTGACCATATTTTTCTTTGACATCTTTTTTTTGTATGGCAACAATTATTAAGAGGTTTTATTAATTTTTTTAAACTGTTGGCATTTATTATTTATCACCTATCATGGAATTATTATTAAAATTATCAGTTTATTCTATGTAAAATGGTATTAGAATAAATATTATTAATCACTAGTATTAATTTAGTCAATGAAATTTTTTATTTTTATACGTAGCTTCTCTTTATATATATATATATATATATTTTTAATTCCTTTGAGAACCCACTTCGTTTGTACATATTTGGATAAAAATACAAAAATTAATATATTTTGTTTGGTAAAATATAAAAGTAAAATAAAATAATTAAATTAAAATATTAATTTTTAGAATATTATTTTTAATTGTCATGCGTTCTAAAAAAATAATAATACTTTAACTTGTCAATTTATTTATTACAAATTTCATTTATATATATAACTAATATAATTAACTATGTTAAAAAGTAATACTTTTCAATCTAAGTAAAAAATAAAAAAATAATTATCTATTCCATCAAGTAATTTAAGAAAAACTAATTTTGAAATTAATTTATTTTTAATTTAATTCAGATTTTTAAACCAAAAAAACAAAACAAAACAAACAACTAGTTTTTAAGCTAGTTGATAATCAGGCTTTGAGGAGAAACCATGCCGATTGGGTACAACGCTCTCCTTACAGGTGGTACTCTCAACCAATGATAACATGACAAATGGATAGTGATAACAGTGTGGTGTCCATTCTCAACTAACGGAAGAATTATTTCCGTTTGCTTACTTCTTTCTCTCTCTAGTCAAGCTCAGTTAGCCATTTATTTCCTTTAGCTTGAATTTGGATTAGTTTTTTTTAGTTTTTTTTAGGTTTTTCTATTTTTTTATTTTTTGACTTTTTTTTATAAAAAAGTCAATATAAAAATATGTTTAAAAAAATTAATTGAAGCTAAATAAATAAACTTTTTAAAAAAAAATTAAGTAAAAAATCTTTTTAAAAAATTAAACAAACATAAGCTCAATTTTGCCGGTAATCCTACTCGTTTCGAAAAAAAGTATCCAAGAAAACTATCGAATTCATCCCTTAGATTTAAAAAATTATAAAATTAGATAGATTGAAACATGAACCGTGATGTTATCTATTGAATTATTTGTTTTTTTAACATATTTTTATAATCTGAATAGTTTATTTTATATTATTTATTAATTTTATTATTTATATAAAAATTTAAATAAATTAAATATTTATAATTATTTGATTTGATTATATTTATTTATCAATGTTTTTCCTAAGATTATATTTACCATTCATTTATTTTTTTAACAATTGTGATCTATTCATAGAATTAACTATATCTGATTTATATAATTTTTTTACATGAATGATCTACTAAATAAACAGTACAAAATACATAGTCTCGATCATAAAATATATATATAAAAAAAATAAAAACTATTAAAAATCATAATGAGTGTTAACAAGATTCAAGTCACTATTTCAATTATTTTAGTTATAAAATTGTGATTACTTTCAAATTTTTATATTTTAAATTATAAATTTAAAAATATAATAATTCTTTATATTGATCGGTAATGATTTAATGAGCATTTTTTACTCTCGTTGTTTCACATATTGCTTTTTTATTTTTTAAAATTCAACTCTAAAATATTTTAAAATTTTATTGTATGCATTTGTTTATTAGAAAATTTATACTTTTATAATTTATCCATCGAGATCTATTAATGAATATTGATGCTAAATATAAAAATATATAAAAATACAAAAACAACTTTTTAAAATTCATTTTTAAGAAGTTTTAATTAACTTAATTTATTGTTTGGCAAGAAGTTTAAAGTTAGATTTTTATTTTTTGTTTTAAAGTTAAAAAATAAAAAAAATCTCACTAATTTTGTAATTATAAAAAATTGACATCTACTATAAATTTTGATATCATTGCACATATATATGAGAAATTTATCATACCACGTATGTATGTAAGAATATTCTCCTATAATGATATATAAAAATTTTCTCATACATTTTGATATTTACGTATGAAAAATTTCTCATACCACATTTGCATATAAGAATATTCTCAAAATTTAGTATGAGAAACTTATCGTACATAGTTTGAAAAATTTCTCATACTTATTTTTTTGAAATTTTTTTATTCTTAATTTTAAATAAAATGAGAAATTTATAAAAAAAAATTAGAACTATTTCAAGTATGAGAAAATTTTTATACTTATTTTTCTTAATTTTTTATTAATTTTAAATAAAATGAACAACTTGTAAAAAAATATAAACTATTTTGAGTATGAAAAACTTTTCTTACTTATTTTGTTTTAGATTTTTTTATTCTTAATTTTAAATAAAATGAACAATTTATAAAAAAAATAAGAACTATTTCAAGTATGAGAAACTTCTCATATTTATTTTTTTAATTTTATTATTATTAGTTTAAAATTAAATGAGCAACTTGTAAAAAAAGTGAACTATTTCAAGTATAAGAAATTTCTTGTACTTATTTTTCTTAATTTTTTTATTATTAATTTTAAATAAAATGAACAACTTATAAAAAATGTAAACTATTTTAAGTATGAGAAATTTTTTATACTTATTTTTCTTAATTGGCAACCTTAATTTTTTTAATTTTTGGTTAAAAATGTCAAAAAGTCAATATTGTCAGTTTAGAAAATAAATGTCAAATTAAAACATAAAATTTTAGAATATTCTATTTAAACTTTTATTTTTTAAAAAATACAGTATCCACTTCGAATAAAAAACAAAAAATTAGCTTTTTATCTAAGGGCCTGTTTGGGCTAGCTTTTAAGTCAGTTTTGTTTTTGCAAAAAAATGCCAGCTTTTAAGCTGCATTGTTTGATTTTCAAAAAAAACTAAGTAAATTTTTTTCCATCTCTTAATCTAATGAAAAAAGCCAATGCATATCCCAAACAACTCAATTTTTTTTCAAACAAAATTATTATAATATCTTTACATAAAAAAGTCAACTCTACTCACAAAAACAAAAAAGCTGTGCTAATATCACAAATACTACAACTTAAAAACAAAAAATAAAGATATTTTAAACATTTTAATAAAAAATAAAAAGCAAAAAAAATTATTACAAAAAATTTATCTCAAATACTTTTACTTTTTTAAAAAAAAGAAAAACTAAATTTTTTAAAAGTTAAATTTTAAAACTATCCCAAATAAGCATTAAATAATTAAATTAAAAAAAATTAACTTAAAATTTAACTTACTAAATAACTTATTTTGAAGATAATTTAATTTTGTGGTTACAAATTTTTAAGTGCAGAAAAACTAAGACCTGAATATTAGTGGGTCTTGAACTTTTTTTACAGTACTGTTGAGTTAGCGAAGTAGAAATTAGAGAGAGAGAGAGAGAGAGAGAGAGAGAGAGAGTATTCCACTGAAAAATGTGAGAAAAGCAAACGGCAGTTATTTCTCCGTTAAAGTCGGTTTTAAGTTGAAAAGATTTTATTCACTTGTCAAGCATGATTTAGGGTACCACCTGTGAGGACAGCGTGGTACCCAACCGGCATGTAAAAATTTATCGGCTTTGAGATTCATTTTATCCGAGAGAGAGGAGAGAAGAGAGAAGAGAGAAGAGAGAAGAGAGAATGGCGAGGGAGGTATCGGAGAGCTGTGTGGAGTCTCTTCTAACAGAGATTGTCTCTTCGTACTGCAATCGCTTCTACGCCAACAAGCCAGAGCTCGCTGCCCGACGGATCGAGGCCATCGGTTTTCAGGTCGGCCACCAGCTCTCTGAAAGGTAACAAACTATTCTTGTCACTTCTCTCTCTTTCTCTGTGTGTGCGCGTGCGAGAGAGAGATATATAGAGAGATATGGAGAGATGGAGAGTAGAAATCCTATATTGAAGGTCAAATTCCTATGTTTTTTGTTTCTCTCTTGATATTCATCACTCTGATTTATCATTCGAAAATGCTCAGGGTTTTGCAAATTTTAGAAGCTTCTCTCTCTTTGGATCTGAATACGTCAATCTGAACTATTTTTATCCATTTCGTGGATTACTTATTGGCAATTTGTAGATCCTGATTTGGATTCACATACATACATGTCCCTTGCATCAATTTCTACGCCTGAAGGTTTCAATTTAGTTTCCTGATGTATTCATACTCATTTGGTGAACATTCGTAATTTCTTAACAAGGTTAGGGTTTAGAATGACAAAATCTCTCGACTTGGTAGGTACACGATGGAGCGACCCCGGTTCACGGATCATCTAGAGGCAATCAAGTTCATCTGCAAGGACTTCTGGTCTGAGCTCTTCAAGAAGCAGATAGACAATTTAAAGACAAATCATAGAGTAAGTTAAGGGGATGAAATTAAAATCGCATTTAAATGTCTTTGTAAGAATTTGACCATGTGGGTTTTTTTCCGGCCCCCCCTACAGGGTACCTTTGTATTACAAGATAATCGGTTTCGATGGCTTTCACGCACGTCGATTGAACCGTCATCTGAAAACTCTGGTTCGGCTCAAGATCCTTCTACTATGGCTGAGAGTAAGGCAGCACAAGCAACAGGAATGTATCTCTATTTCCCATGTGGAATCATCCGCGGAGCACTTTCCAACCTGGGAATTCCTTGTGCGGTTTCTGCGGATATATCAAACCTTCCTGCATGTGAGTTGCTCTTATCAATGCTTAAGATGGTTTTCCTTATAGAACTCTCAATTAAATAGGAAAACTTTGGAATGAATATATTTATCCTAGGGATAAAAGGACTAATATAGTAATATGTCCTATTCATAATGTTCCCAGTATCAATATTATTGGTGGAGGCCCATTTGCCCAAAAACCTTGCCATTCTTATGGTTCTATCTGATATTTCGTATTTGTTGGTGTTGAAAAATAGCTGTCACTGATGACAGAAATGAATGGTTCAATAGGTCTATCTAATCCTTTTAATTAATTTTTCTAACCTACATAGGAATATATTTATTTTTATAATTTTATTAGCTTGTAACACAATTCTTGTTTTGCCTTATCATTTCTGTTAGATAAATGAAGTGTTAGTAGAATAATAAGCTAAAAGGGGCACAAAGCTGTTTATAGTATATATTCAGCAAAAAACGACAAAAGCTCGGACCTTTGTATTCATTCAACCAGAATATCAAAAAGAGAATGAAAAAGAACAACAATAGAAGGGAGGATTGTCATGATAAAACATAAAGGGACTTCAATGTCAAGTGAGGGTTCAGAGGCTGGATCGGACCTGTGGATACCTCTTGGAATTCAGTTTGAACAGCTATAGGATGTGAAGGCATAACATATTTTAATCTTTGAATAAGACATTGCACCCCTTAGATTTTTTTTTCTTTTGTTGGTTCAACGAGTACTCTCACCCCAAGCATGGAGGAGCACACCATCCTTGAGCTTCTAGATCTTTCTCATCTACCAACCGCAAGCAGTGGAGACTTTACCACTGGAGAAAGACGATTCATGATACCAAAAACTGAAAACAAAAAGCATCTCCCTTGCCACCAAGCTATGCACCAAAAAATGTTTACCTCATTGAATGATAGTCCAGGGATTATATTTTCCCTTTCTGGAAATATCATCACTCAAAAATTCTTCCACTGCACTTGTGGTGATTCGATGGTTTAGTGAGGGATTCGCTGATCAAATTAAACAAAATTTATTCAATGGGCGATGTCAAGAATGTTGAGGTGAAATAGTTAACTTGTTAGTTATTATAATTTGGTTGTCTAAGTGATTTTTCTTGACCTCTTAAGTAGTGGGTTGGATTGTGTACACCCCCCATTTTGAACACGAATAATACCTCAGCCTATAGCCAATTGCCCCATGTGTGTGTTTATATATATGTATGCTCTTTTTTGGTTCCTCTGCAAATAAACTTAATTGATTGGAAGGGGAGGTATGCGAGCGATAGAGAATTCTTGATAAGAAGTAATGATAGTTGACAACAATTAAAAGTTTCATTATGGCATTTTATGCAGTATTTTGATCTTGAAATTTATAGTGGAAGAGGTGGTGGTGGAATGTTTTCTTTATGTTTTAATAATCAAGGTGTTGATGTCATGCTTCCAAATTGGGTGGTTCGATGGTTCCATCCCTGATATGTGAAATGACAATAAGAGAAACTATGCAACCCAAATCCCATTAGAAGAATTTATTCTAAACAAAATCACTTCCTTACAATGTAATCGAAAGTGTAAGTCATAATGGTAGGGTAACTCACCCTATCTAGAGCTCACTATAGACATACCCTTTATGCGTAAATCTTGATGCAATCAAATCTAAGAAAAGATGTATTAGAGAGTGTAAATTTCCAAATTGGAATAAGGGGCTCAAGCTTTGAAATTTAAAATCTCAAAATGTCATAAATTACTAATTAGCATTCTTATTACCTACTTGTAGACATGCATCACACACACCAACAAAACAAATTTAAGGCACTAAAAAATGACTACATTAGGACTTTCCTCTTAAAAAAAATGTCCTAAGAACATGTGGATAAGAACACATGGTTGAATCTTCTTGATCAACAACATCCTCATGCAATAAACTATCTTTAATAAGAGCTTTCGCTTGTATACATCCACCACATCCATACTTGTGTGCAAATAGACCACCCACTTGGCACGTCTCTTGTGTAAAAACACATCAAAATAGGCCGTAACACTTGTTCCCAATGCACACCAAGAATCATCCAACAAGAATTTCAATAATTCTAACTTCACATCATGTCTAGACTCGCTTGAGGAAAGACCATACCCAAAGGATCTTCAAGCTGTCCCAAGTAATCTGTACTCTGTACTCTCTCTTGGCAACTTTGGAACTAGTTCGAGTACCAAAGCAATATAAACTTGAGCATCTTGCACCAAAGACAATTCGAGAGACAAGTTTTGAGAGCAATCATCAATCTCAAAGCCATGGTTGTCAATCTTTATGTCGTGGCTTTTCTCTAAAATTTGCTCTATCTTCCCAAGACATAAAACAAGGCTCATTGTAAAAACAATAGGCATTTTTTGCTCTTTATTACTACTACCAATATCCTTAAGCCCTTCTTCTTCTTCTTCATTATCACCATCAATATCTTCATTTGGACACTCATCATAGATGGGAAAGCCTTCAAAGTCATCTCCAAACTCTTCATTTGAAAATTCATCAAAGACAGAAACATCTTCAAAATCATCTAATCATGTCTAATCTCAAAGATAGAATCATCCCAAGATCATCTTCAAGTTCATAAAAATTGGGAAGCGCATCACAACGTCGTTGCTTATGATCGTCACAATATTGTACTAACTCCTCTTTAACAAAAAGTGCATCACAATAATTTTCAAAAACTTTTTCACAATCTTTCCACTTGTGATCCAATGGCTTATATTTGAAGCATTTGAGTTCTCCACTTTTGGATGAACTACTAGCCTTCAAATAACCAAAATGGGAAACACTCCCAAGTTCTTGGTTGATATGAGTTGGAAAGTAGTCAAAAGGCATAAATTGCTGCATTAATTTTTTTTATAACTTTTTTTAGTCTCTTATCTTTCCTTTGCCTCTCATTTGTTTTTGAACTTGTATTTTGCTTCAACCAATTAAAGCTCTTCTTGTGAGGTGTTTAGACTGTAAAAGTGTAGTTTTGGTTATTTTGTTATTTTATTATTAGTTAAAAGATAGTTTAGTCATTAATGCTAATTAGGGTTAAGTTTTGCTTTTAATATATTTTGTAACTTTAACAGTCATGCTTTTCATTACAGAAAATATAAAAATATTTTCTTTTGTAACATGGTATTAGAATCACCAAAACCCTAACAGCAGTCGTCGCCGTCGACTAGTCCTTTTTTCTCCATCACCGGCGAACCGTGCTTCAACCTTTGTATCTCCGCCTTGTTCTTCGCAACCCTAGCCGCACTACTCCAAAACTCTCGCCGACCACCGACAACCACCGACCAGCTAGTTGAAACCCTAGCCCTTCGTTTTTCCCAAACCTTATTTCGAAACCGTGCTTGTTTGCAATCACAACCCTAGTCGAAACCTTAGCCCTTCATTTTTTGCAACCCTAGCTTCGAAACTCTACCTCTTCGCAATCGCAACCCTAGCTGCACCACTCCAAAACCCTTATCGACCACTGAGGAGTCACCGACGACCACTGGCGAGTCCTCCTTTTGCATCGTCGACCTCTCTTCCTACAGTGCAGATCACCGATGACCCTTACTGAAGCTTTTTGTGCATCGACGTCCACAACCAAGCTTCGTAGGACCGTTATCCCGCATCTACGACCACTAGTGACCCCAACGGCCTCCTTGACTACCACTGGCGACCTCGACGGAGCTTTCGTATCTGTCTTTCATCCGATTTGGTTTCCAAACCCTCGTCTGGCATCCGTAAGACATCCAAGTTATTTGTTCTGAAACAAAATGGGGAGGTTTATGCATGCTATGTAACTCTATTTGGTTCTTGCATATCCTTCTCCTTTAGTTTCCAAGTGGTATTTGTAAGTGTTGGTTTTGGACTGGGCAGACATTGCATCTTCATTTTGCCCGTGTGTGGATTTTACATTGAAAGGATTCGGCTTTGTTCTTAGAAACTTTGTCCTATTTTCTTTATGAATGTCCTATTCGTTGAAAGTTTGGTTGATTTGTTGCAAATTTGGAAGAGACTAGATATTCGATAATTGGTTTGTTTGCACAATCTGGTCCTTGGTTCTTTGCAAATGTCTGCTCTCTGACTTGTTAGACAATGAAATTGCAAGCTATTAGAATCGTGTTACATGGAATTATTAACATTAGGCATGTAATTTGGTCTTTCTCGCCTTTCAGTGGTGCTTTATTTTCTTTATTGCAATATCTATTTAAGCAGTTTTAGACCATGCAAGTATCATTTGGGCTCCAATCCCATGTGTCAGCTATGAATACTCTCTCCTCAGGACTGGACATCCCAGAAGCAGGTTGGGATCGGGCGTCTAACTGGTGATTTATATGTGTTGGAAAGTTTGCATCTTCCTTTGGATTCCCTCCTCTGCAGCTTTATCTTCTTCTTCTTCTTCTTTTTTTTTTTTTAACATTCTTCTCCTTTTTATTTTTGACATTCTAGGTTAGGTTATCTGTCTAGTGAACATCTCAAACAGTTAGTCTAGTCTGGTTGTTTGGATAAAGTGTGTGTTAGTAATATCTCTGAATGCAGTAGTTGCAAAAATATCAACAGCATCTTTTCCTAAAAGCACTTCAGTTTCGACATCTCATTTCTCTTTTGTTCATATTGATGTGTGGGATCCTTCTCCCATTGCAAGTTGCAACAAAGGGCATGTCAATGTATTATGTTTCTTTCATTGATTATTGTTGTCGATTTTGTTGGGTGTATTTGATATCTCACAAATCTGATTTCTTCCGTATTTATCGCACTTTTCACTCCATGGTTCACACTCAATTTTTCACAACTATCAAGATCATTCGTTTTGATTTGGGTGGGGAATATTTTCTAACAGAATTCACTAACCTTTTAGTTGCACTTGACACTGTTCACCAATCTTCATGTTCGGACACTCCCTCCCAAAATAGTAGAGCTGAAAGGAAATATCAGCACATTCTTGACACAACTCGCTCCCTTCTTTCTTCTCCCGTCCCTGCCACATTCTGGGGAGAAGCAGTCTTTACTGCCGTGTATTTTCTTAATTGCATGCCTACACCTTTTTTTCTGAAATTTCTCTTTATGAAAAATTGATGGGCCATACTCCTAATTACTCCTTGTTATGTGTTTTTGACTGTGTTTGTTTTGTCCTTCCCAAAAGGAATCGCACTAAACTTAGTGCTCGTTCTGCTCTGTGTCTTCTTGGGATATGGTATTCAACAAAAAGGCTATTGGTGTTATGATCCTGTGTCTAAACGGCTTTATGTTTCCCGTCATGTTGTGTTTCTTGAGCGCATTTCCTATTTTTTCTGATGAGTTTACTAGTACTCTTGATGTTTTTAAACTTCCTTCTCAGTGTCGTTCTTCCGTTGTTTCATCTCTTCCACTAGTCTATTCTCGTAAGACGCCGCCTCCTTCTCCACCCCTATCACCCAGGCCCGTGATAGTTCCCACTTCCCTTTGTCTTTGTGGATCATGATCCCCCTAAACAGTGCTATTCTTCGTGTGTCATACTCTGCCGGTACGACTTAGTTTTTCTAGTACTTGCCTTTTGCCTTCTTATCGTGCTTTTCTATTTAGTATTCATGCTTACTTTGAGCCTCAGCCATATAAAGAAGTGTGTAAAGAACTCAATTGGATTAATGCCATGAAAGACGAATTAACTGCTCTTTAGAAGACTTGTACTTAGAATTTGGTTCCATTGCTTGCAGGTAGAAATTTTATTGGATGGAAGTGGGTGTATAAAGTTAAAACTCATTCTGATGGTTCTCTGGAGCGTTATAAGGCTAAATTAGTTGCCAGGGGTTTTTCTTAAGAGTCTGGGATTGATTACGAGGAAGCTTTTGCACCTGTGCTAAGATGACTACATTCCGTACTTTGATTTCTGTTGCTTCCACTCGTTAGTTGCCTTTTTTCTAACTGGATGTCAAGAATGCATTTCTTAATGAGCATCTTAATGAGGAAGTTTATATGCGCTCTCTTTAAAGGCTTTCTTATCCTCTTGGCACCGTTTGTCGTCTTTAGTGTGACCTTTATGGTTGAAGCAGTCCCCACGTGCTTGATATGAGCGCTTTCAGTCTACTGTCACTCAAATTAGTTTCTCTTCTAGTCTTCATGATTCTGCACTTTTTCTCCGCTACACACCTACTGGGTTAGTTATTTTGTTATTATATGTGGATGACATTATCATCATTGGTTCTGACTCTGCTGTTATCTCGGAAGTGAAACAACATTTGTTTTGTGCATTTGAGATGAAAGACTTAGGTCCTCTGCGCTACTTTCTTGGTATAGAGGTTTTTTCTTCACCTAAAAGCTATCTCTTATTTCAATCCAAATATGCGAATGAGGTGATCCATCGTGCCCACTTCACTGATGACAAGAATGTGGATATTTCTATTGAGTTGCATACTAAGTTCTCTTCTTTTGATGGTGTTCTTCTTGAAGACCCTACTGTTTATCGAGAGCTGGTTGGGTGTTTGGTATTTCTTATTGTGACTTGTCCTGATATTGCGTATGCCGTACATGTAGTTAGTCAATTTGTCTATGCTCCTCGCTTCGCTCATTGGATTGCTTTGCTTTGTATTTTGTGTTATGTTTGTGGTATTGTTTTTCAGAGTTTATTATTATCTTCTTCCTCGTCGTTGACTCTTCATGTTTATGATGATGCTGATTTAGCTGGCGATGTGTTTGACCTCAAGTCTACTATTGGTTTTTGTGTCTTTCTAGGTGACTCTCTCATTTCTTGGAAGTGTAAGAAATAGTCTATCATTGCTTGTTCTACTGTTGAAGCTGAATATCGTGCTATGGCTCATGCTACTGTTGAAATTGTTCAGCTCAGATGGCTACTGACTGATTTGGGTGTTTAGCTTTCTTCTTCTACTTCTCTCTATTGTGATAACAAAAGTGCCATCCTGATTGCTCATAACTCTGTTTTCCATGCGAGTCAACTCAATTGCGAGACAATTTAGTATAAACTCAGTTCCAATCCACTTAGTCAAACAGATGAAAATCAAACTAAGAAGAACCAGATTTGTAAAATGGAACAGGAAATCACCAAATATAAATCCAATCGAACTATGGATGTGCAGAGCTAAAGCATTGGGTTTGAGCGTGAACAAAGTTGTTAGGGTTCTCAACATTCCCAATCGAAGGTGAAAGAAGGCCCATTGAAGGGAGAACCCAATAGATCAAGGTCGAGATGGCCAAAGAAAAATTTGAAATGAACAAATTGAGATGATCACACCAGATTCGACTGCGATCGATGGCTCAATCAAGTTCGCAAGACAAAATCGCACCATTTCAAGCTTGAATCAATTGATCTGGGCTCGATTTGGAGGTAGATCTAATGAAATCTCGTAACGCGAGTTTCAACGGCATCGATGTCGAAGATCGAGTCCCGCTTAAGGTTCGATTTGAAGAAAAAAAATACATAATCAAAGTCGGATCTGAAGAAAATCAAACCATTCGGCCAACTCGAACCAGATTTGAAAAAAGAGGTTTGATCTTGCAATACAAACTTCCAATTCAACAATTGCACAATAACTAATGCAATTCATGTCCTAAGTTGAAGAAATCAAAAGAAATCGTTGAACTCTGAAGCAAATTTAGGGAGAATAAACCAAGGCCGGCGAAGTTTTTCGGCAAGGTTAGGGTTCCATCAAGATTCCAATGAATTTTCAGGCCAAATTTCTCAATTGGAAAGAAAAGGATTAACTCCTAGGCTCTGATTCCAAATGATGCATTTAAGAAAGATGTGTTAGAGAGAGAAATTCCCAAAGGGTACAAGAGCTCAAGCTTGGAAATTTATAATCTCAAAATGTCAGAAGCTACTAATTAGTACTCATACCTATTTATAGACATAGGCAGCACACACACCAACAAAGCAAATTCAAGGCACTAAAAAATGACTACCTCAAATTTATTTTGAAATGTATACAACAATAGACAAGGAAACTCGATTACTTAGAAATACAACTCCAATTGACTCATCTGTACAATGGGCCACGTCTAACACTAGTACTTGAAATGTTGTGCTTAAAAATCTGTCAGCTACACGAGCTCAACAAGTATATTCGAATTATATAAAAAAGAAGATTCAATTTTAATGATTAACTTCTAGTTATGACCGAAACATTCTTTAATGGAAGAAAGTAATACAATCTCACTGTTTTCAAAATACCAAATTTGGGTCTTGTATCTCATCTCTTAATAGCGAGTTGACATCCTTCAACTAGAGTTATGACAGTACCATTACGTTGCAATTCTGCTCAACTACTGTTAGCAGAAGAAGGGGCTTTTTATATTCTCAATGGTAGGGATACTTTAACATATGCTTGAAAGTAAGGTGGTTTTTCATGAAACTGAAAAATAAAAATTGAAAACTGAAAATTAAGAACTGAAAATGGAATGCTGAATTTTCTAAGCTGAAAGGTTGTTTGATAAAAAATTAAGTGCTGAATTGAAACAAGTTGTTTGATATGTAAAAGAAACTGAATATAAAATTTATTAATTTTAAAACTTTCTTTTAATTTTTATGTTGTGGTGGGGTGGGATTGTGGTGATAGTGATGATGGTGGGTGTGGAGTGAGTGGTTGCAGCGTCGATGATATTGATAGTACTGGCTATGGTGACAATGAAAATAGTGGAATAATGGTGGTGGAGGTAGAAGGATTGTGGTGCTCTTGGTGGTGATATGGTCATCTGACAATATGTTGTTTGTGACAGGAGTGGAAATAATAGTGAAGGTGAAGGGAGATGGTGGTTTAGGTAATGGCAGTAAAGGCATGGTAGTAACGGCGATGGTTGGATGTGATAGCCACATTGAAATGGTGGCTAACGTTATGTAGTGTTGATGGTGGAGGTGGGTGGGTTGGG
>JAOTRH010000020.1:7912015-7965781 GCA_034768845.1 Heliamphora exappendiculata | reverse complement strand
GCGGTGGTGGTGTGGTTATAGCAGCGAGATGGTAATGTACAGTATATAAGTATATAAGCGTGAGGGCATCTTCATCTCAATAGTTAGCTTTTAGAGTTGAGTTCTACCCATGGCCACAGACACAATTGCACAACAATATATTGTGTTTCCTGGGTAACATTTAGCACCCAAGTAACCCTCATCATTGTATTATTGCATCTCCAGACCTCACCTCCTTGTGACCCCACTCAAAACCTTAAACACTATGTCTTTTGATCAACCACTTGTCCACAAAATCCAATTTATAATCAGCCCCAAAAGCCTACTTTTCTACTGCGTCATATTTGTTTTGGTCTCATCATCGACACTCATTCTCCACCTCGTACATGCAATACAAAGCGTAGAATGGATGGTAAACGTGGTTAAGACTTCCCCAATTCAAAACAGGCTTTCAGATGCTCCAACCGATATGAGAACTCTGTAAGTTAGAATCCCATTTTGAGATGCTACAAATGAGGGATAGATTTTAATATAAGAAAGGGCAAATCTGCGAGGTGCCCTTATTTTTTTCTGCACATTATACTAAACTGGGAGGGAATGAGGGATAGACTTCATATTAGAAATGACAGATCTGAGTGGTGCCCTTATCCTTTTATTTCATTAAGCTAAACTGGGAACTGATTCTTTGTTAACCATTGTGAAGTGACTTAAAAGTTCTCTTTCTCAGTAAGTTATGGTGAGCCCAAAGTGCTTAGCTTAATTTATTTTTTGCTTGCAAGTTGTAGATTTCACCTGACTAATGCGTCTCTCTCTCTCTCTCTCTCTCTCTCTCTCCATATTTATGTATTTTGTTGTACTTATGTTCCTTGATATGGTTTTAAATTGACGAACAGGTTCATTTGTAGTTCGGATAAAGGCCTGAAAATCTTATTAGCAGAAGGGTGGGATTCATCAGGCTTTCGTGCTTCAAGGATCTGAAAATTGTACTTCTGCCTTCTTCCCTATAACCATTTACTTGCTTGAAAACCTTTGAATGTTCCATTTATATCTAAATCTGCAGAACTGTAATTCTTTTGGAGTAGTTTGTTGTTTGTCTACTTGAATGAACCATGATGGTGTTTATAGTCCATGGGAATTGCATACTTTCTCCTTTTAGAGTCAACAATGCTAGTTGGTACGGGACTACACCAAAAGACATGGAGCTCTTGGGTTTAATTCTTCTTATTCTATTGGGACTATATGCACAAGATTACCGTGTTTTTCATTGGCTTGGTTTCCTTCGTCCGGTTTATGTGTAGCACGTCCGGTTTATGTGTAGCAGGACGTACATAGATCCGGGGATCAATTTAGACTCTTGCTTTTTGTACGTATTCAAAACAATATTGGCTGCCACATTAGCTGTCATAAGGGGGTGCTTTAAGCCCGAGGAGAGTCTCACAATTATATGGAATTTATTTTTAAGTGTAAAGAGTTTACATGATCACGTGGTTCTCATTAAATATGACTACCATAGCAGTCAATAATTGGAACTCCAAGGCTGTGATAACATTTGCCTTGAAATGTACTTGCAGCTACTTCTTGATGAGCCAACTACTCTGCCTTGGGTTGGATGGTGATGCAAAAAGTTGGAAGTGGGGCTGGTAGCAATAGGAAATCCTCATGTTTCAAAGTTTTTTAGAACATATTTAATTGATGGAATTGATAATGAGAAGATATATAATTTTACTTAATAATTAGTCTCATGGGACTAATAATAAATAGATTATTAATACCACATTCTCTTAAGTATTATATATTCTATATTTTGTGGGATTAGTTATTTAATAGATGCATAATCTTATCGTTGAACTCAAACAAAGAAAATATAATATCATGAAATATAAAATTCAATTTCATTTTTAATCCAGTCAATCAAATATGTCCTTAGTTTGTAGGGTTGTGAACAAGCCGAGCTACTGAAGCTCGAGTAAACCAAACGAGCCGAGCTATTGAAGCTCGACTCGTGGTTTACTTGCTAAAGGTTTATTTGAAATAAACTTGTTATGAAACAAACAAAGCTTGAACCTATTTTGAAACTCGTTAATCTTTTGAGTTGGGCTTGAACTCTAATCGTTAAGATTGTGTTCTAAAGAGTATAACTACTCGAGCTCTTAACTGGCTCGATTGAAGCCCATTTGGGATTGGCCTTTAACAATGAACAAGCTTGCTTGAATCTTATTAACACTATGTTTGGAATCGGGTTTTTTTTTGACTTTTTGTTATGGTATTTTTTCATCTTTTCTGATTATTTATTTATTTATTTTTTGATCTAACTTTTTTTGACTTAGAAAAGCTTTGAAGTGGTTTTTATCGTCTTATTTGAATTTTTTTTTTTTATTTTTATCATTTTTTTTTACTTTTTTGATTTATCATGACGAGAAAAATTTATAAAGTAACACGGGCTAATGTAATTTTTCTTATTGAAAATTAAAAAATCATATGAAAAAAATGTTATCGCACACGGAGCCTAAGATTTCTAATTTAAGCCTGAGCAACTCACAATTTCAACCAACTCAATTTACAATCCTATCTGTAGCAAAAACCTAGTTCAACCATGGGGAGGAAATGCCACTACAATATTTCAATATACTCAGTGCTTCCATTGAATCCACCTGTATAGTGTAGAATTGTAAAGATGTTGAAGGAACGTGGGGTGAATTCAGCCCGAACGGACCTCTAAATGGCTTAAGTGACTTGCACACGATAGTAAACTTGAATTGACCGGCGACGAGTGTCGAAAGTCACTCTGACGATCAAATTAGCAGTGGACTTTAGAGAAATAAACTATTAAGTAAACAATTGGACAAAGTTTTGGCTATTTAAATGCCTTTTTTTCCCCATACCTCAACTCAAGATGGGTTAGTCCCATCCAAGGCTCAGTGTGCAAACGGCTAGCTAAGTTTTATATGACCTGAATTGATTACTGTACGATGAATGCATGGTTTCGGTCTAATTACCGTTAATATTCTTTACTCAGCCAAGCTATCATCATTAATGTTAGGGGCTTGGCCACATAACTGATATCATGCTGATCCATTCACCCATTTTGTACTAGACCGATAGCTCGGTTAACCATGTCTTGCTCATCGTAGTCAGGACTTTTCTCTTGGGGTTAGTTGGGCCTCAAGTTGGCCAACCAAAGTTGTGTTAGCTAATTTCATTTATAATATAAAACTAATGATTTTTTGGCCCCTTCATTTGCCCCTCAACTCACCTTTTGCTCGGCATGAGGGGAGTTGATAAGCTTCTACTGCTCTTTGGTCGGCTGTGACTGAATTTGAATGTTTATCTCGGCCCCTGGCATTAAAGCTGCTGTTTTAGAGAATGGAATGTGACATTTCATTTCTGTCACGTGTCACGCGTTGATTGAGGCGTGTATTGGTGCTCACGTATTTTGAAGGTCGGGTAGGCATCTTTTTGCTTGCTCGAGGTAGCTGTTGGGCACACCTGGTCATAGGGTTCCCTTGCCTATGTAAGGGGGGCTCTAGCCCTCATTTCATCTTTCATGAAAATCCCTTTTCCCCGAAAGCTATTTGCCAGTGACTCGAGCCCCTCCGTCGGCCTTTCACCGAAAAACACCTCTATTTCGTTGCATCTCCGTCGCATGTCGCCGTCAATGTCTGTTCCCTACTTAGTAAGCTTTTTCTTCCCTCTCTTCTCTATGATTTTCTTCTTTTTGTCCCTCACTAGGCGTCATTGTCACCTTAGGGTTTTACCCTTCTTCATCCCCCATTTTCCCAAAATCCTCACATTTTCGTGTCTGGGTTGGTTTGGGGTAGATCTTTGCTTCTTTCTCTTTGTTTTCTATTGTTGAAATTTCTAATATCCTACTTTTGGATGAGTAAATTTGTTAAGTCAACACTCCCTCTTCCTTAGCCGCTTTTCGTGCCAAATATAGCATCCCACATTTTTTCTCGGTTTGTTTTTATGACAAGATAGTCTGATGGGAGATCATCTTAGGGAGGGGAACGAAGTAACTTTTCCCATTGTCTCAGTCGTAGAAGCTGGGGTTCGTTTCTCGCTCGACCCAATCCTTAAGGAGATGCTCTGCCAGTGCTGACTCACCCCCTACTAAGTCTCCATTAACTTCATTAGGGTGGCCATGGGGGTGGCCGAAATAAATCGTCGTTACGGTTTAAATCTTGGCATCCTTGAAATCTTTCACTACTATACCATAGACACAACTAAAACTTCACCATATTTTACCTCCGCCATTGGGAGCTCGGCCTGAGGTTAGTGCACAACCTCCTAGAATCAGACAAACTTTCCATGGATTACATCCTGGTGGGGGGAGATAGTTCCAACTTGACCATGCTGGACACTTAGGCCATGTTGTTTCCCAGATCCTAAGAAGACTAGATTGGTGCGACTGTAGAATTTCAACTTTAAATTCATGTTGATATGTAATTTCATGCCGGACTAAAACTTATTTGCTTCCTTTTCAGAGGACGCTTACCTAGCCAACGCTTAGATCCGGAGCGATGCTTGTCCATAAGAGGTGGATGCTTAGCTCCTGATCTCCTTGCTTACCAACTGAGCTATCGACGAGTCATCCAACATCGTGGTGGTACCTTTACTTCAGCTCACCCCTATCCAACCGAATAACCTATCCCATCAACCATGCTGCGAGTCCGCACTAAATTCAACTTTAAGGAGGTAGTCTTAGGGATCAACGCCGCAAGCACCTCGGCACCTCCTGTCGAGAGGATTACTCTACCCCCTCCGTCACCACGGGAGCAGGCTCCCCCCATTCCTTAGCCCCCTAGAGGCCGAACAAGAGACAATTGCCCAAGAGCTGCCATTCTCTGTCGAGTTTCGATCTTCTCGATGCCTAGCTCCAATGGCTTAGGAGCTTAAAGCCGAAAAGAGGCGACGTCTGGTCCATGGCGATGGTTGGGTATTGCATGTGGGCGAATCCTCCAAGGAGAATCCAAGGGTGGCTTAGCAACTTGTCAGGGGGTTCTTCATGCCCCTTGACGTGGCCGACCGCTCCAAGCTAACTACCCTAGACCTTTTCTTTCGCGCCATACAGCTCGTCGTAGAGGTAAGTTAATATCCATGCTCTCACACTTGTAAAAATTTTATATCTTTCTCTTAGCATTGATTTCGGCCTTCTTAACCATTTTTTGATTTTGCAGCATCTCTAGGCGCTCGACCTCCTCATGGATCATTTTGACGAGCTGGCGAGGGAGAGCCGCTGAGTGGTGAAGCTATTCGAGCTAGCCCAAGAGAAGTTGAGGGACATGGAGTTCGCCTAGGCCCAAGATGCCTCTGTTTGTCAGACAATGGAGGAGCGAGCCCAAGCTGCTAAAGATGAGATCTCCATTGCCAAAGTTGAGATATCCTAGCTCTCGGTCTAAAACAGGAAGCTGCAGTTGAGGCAAGAATCCACCTAGGCCGACGTTGAGGCCTTCAAAAAGATCTAAGCTAACATGAGGGAGCTCGCTCAGACCGAGATGACGAGTCCTGGCAACAGGGCTGGAACGAGGCTGGGTTCCAGTTTATGGGCAAAATCCTCAGCGTCCGAGCCGAGCTTCTAGCCGTTGAATACAAAGAGGGCTTGAAGAAGGTTGAGGTGCCCGAGGACTCCACCTTATTGACAGAGCTAAAGAAGGTTGGGGTGCCCCTACTACAGCCTTCAAAGAGCCTTCGGTCCTACTGGAAGACCAATCCTCCCCTGCTGATCTCCCCGCTCCTATGGATCCTCCTTATCTTCAGTCGGCCGAGACTGTAGACACGGCAACCAACCGTCATATTCCACCATTCACCGGTGAAGAGATCGTAGAGATCTAGGACAATGGCCAAGATGAGGTTGTGGACGGCAAGGCCTGAGGTTGGCTTCTTTTTTGTTCATGTTGTATTTTTTTTCTCTCTTTTTTTACAAGTTATGAGTCTTGGCCAAGTTTCATTGTTGTAAGGTCGGACTTTACTCAATGTACAAACTTGCTGTAATCAATGAAAATGAGTATTCTTCACTTCTCTAATCTGAACTTGAATTCTTACCTTTCTAGCGATGTGTTTTCATTCTTTCGCATTTCGTGTTCTTCATAGTATATATGTGCACCTCTTCTGGGATAAGCCGAGCTTGTCCTAGGAGTAGTGGAACTTGCTCCCAAACTTAGAAAAATATTGTGATTTTTCCAAGGCCTGTTAGACTCGAGGCCGAGCTGGCCTTGAATTAAGTAGCAGCTATTCTTGTGAGACACAGCTTATTTTAATTTTGTAATATATACTCTCGATGTGTTGTATATTGCTTTAATGTTATAGAAAAGCATGTTTCTATATATTTTATACATGTGTTGGTTTAGTTATGCATGTTGGTTTGATTCCGGTCCTATTTTATATTGTTTTTTTGGGCAGGACTGCACGAACGGCTTTTAGACCACTCAAGCAATTTGTTTGGCGTGAGTTTTATAAAATGCATAAGTGGCATTGGGTTTTGGACCAAAGCTTGTTGAGCAAGCTTCTTTCTCTTTTCCTTAAAGGACAAACCAAATTCTCTGTCTTCTCTCTAACTTTTAGCTTGGTTCGGGTCTAATTCTTGGCTTGGGGATAGTCAATCATTGTTATACGCGCCGTGGGCTTCGCGTTCATCTGAACGGAATCTTATTTTGGCAACTTTGGTTTCTCATCGGTGTTTAAAGCATTGAGTTTTACACTCTTGGAGGTAGGATTCTAGATTAGCTTTTCTTAAAGGGGTGATACATGTGATTATGTGCATTTTTATCGTTTTAAAATGCTATAAATGCCAAATTTTGTGTTTAAATCATGTTTGGTGGGATAAAAAGCATGCTAGGCTTTTGTATGGTTTATTACAAAGTTGATGGACGTATGTGTATATGGTTCTAAAAAAGAATGAGTTTTAAAAATCGAAAAGATTTATGTATATGTTGTAGGAATATAGTTTTGGGAGGTGTGGAGTTAACCCTTGGGGTTGAGCCATGGTCTCATCGAGTGATTGATGAATGTGTGTTTTTAAATGTTCGCGCGTGGCTATGTATTTCTCTAAATGTATAACATCTATGTATGTGAAATTGGAACTCGATTGCTCTTGCGGTGAAAGATCGTAAAGAATTGCTTAATTGGGGCAGGTACTGTCCTGCGGTGTAAGATCATGAAGAATTGCATAATTGGGGTTGAGGTTGGTCCTGTGGTGAAAGACCGTAAAGAATTTGCATAAGTGGGGTTAGTACTTATCTCTGGGTGGAAGGTCATAAAAGAGTGCGAGGTGTATAGGAAACATCGTAGGTTGTGGAAACCTAGTTGGAATGCAATGTGCTTAGTGTGATTGTTGAACTATTAGATGTTGCCGAATTATATGAAAACTTGTAATTTTAAGGATGAAAAATCGTTTTGAGACTCGTGTAGTCGAGTTATTTATAAAATTTGTGATTGCATGTTATACTTTTAATTCATGCTAGTATTTTTTTATTGGGTTTCGGCTCGCGTTGTGGGATTTGAAAACCTTTTAGGTGAAAGACTAAATTTCTTAGTTTTCTTTTGATTTTGGATTATGTATACGACATCCTATGTTTTGGATCTAGAACATACGCTTTGTAAGCCATGATGTCTTGATATTAATGTATGTATGTTGTACGCTTATAAGAGGGACCTTGGGTTGGTTGTATGTTCTCATAATTATATGAAATGGTTATCGTTTTCTGTTGGTTTTAATGCTTTATATCAACTCTTATGCCTCGAGGGAGGATTTTAAACCTCGTTTTATCGTGTTTTAGATTGCTTGGTTGTACCTTGGAAGCTTTCAAAAATGTTGAAAAATAGTTAAGTGTTGAGTGTGAAAATTTGAATTTTGATAAAAAAATGGTCCAGAGCAAGACCGCTTGACGGACCGCTTGAGCGGTCAAACCTCACTCTCAGTTGTTTTGCAGACCGAGGGAAAAACAATGTATAGGCAAGGACCGCTCGAGCGGTCTGGGCAATTTTTTTAAAATTTTGTTTGTTTATTTTAAAATTTGGCTCTTAAGGACCGTGACCTCATTCTTTTGCCATGTTCTTTTACATAAAATAAATATTCGGATGTGTGTTTTTCAAAGATTTTAAGTTCACATTCGTTTACGCTCTTTGACCCGTTTGGGCTCGGGTAGTTTTGATGGATACCGATATCTCAAAATGAATTTTCTTAGGTGATTTACGTGACCCGGGTTTTGGGGCGTGACAATTCCAACCCCTAGAACTTTTCTAATTCTTGAGATTATTCTAATCTCGTGACCGAGCTGGCCTCAAACGAATATGGGCTATTCTAACCCTTAGAACTGTTTTGGTTTCTAAGATTATTCTAATCTCATAGCTGAGTTGGCCTTAAACGAATATGGGCTATTCCAACCTTTATAACTTTTCTAGTTCCTGAGATTATTCTAATCTCGTGACCGAGCTGGTCTATAGGAAGAAAGGAGTACATCAATTGGAGTTGTGACAAAAATGGCGATTTCATTGATTGTACAAATTTGGGGGTACAAAGAGCTTAATGATAAAAAATCCTTAGATTGGCCGAATTCCACGACTAAGATACTTTCCTTCCATTCATATCTTCAAGATAGTATGCCTATGGGCCTACGAGTGATCGAACCTGGTAAGGTCCCTCTCAATTTGACCCTAGCTTTCCTTCCCTTAGTGCTTTCGTATTTTCCATAACTTTCTTGAGGACTAGATCTCCGTGGCTAAACTCTCTTAGTTTGACCCTCTCGTTGTACTCTTTAATCATTTCCTACTGGTAGGATTTGACTCTCAACAACGCTTCCTAGTGCTATTCCTTGACTAAGTCTAGGTCCTTGTCGAGCACCTTCTCATTTTTCTCCAAGTTGTACTCATCAGTCCTCATATTAGGCAAGTCGATCTCCAACGGTATTATTGCCCTAGTGCCATATACCATGGAATATGGTGTTTCCTCTGTTGACCTTCGTGGAATGGTGCAATAAGCCCATAGCACGTGGGGCCACTCGTCCACTCATCGCCCCATGGCCTTTTCCAACCTCTTTCTGATTCCATCTAGGATCGTTTTGTTTGAGGCCTTGACTTGACTATTACACTAGGGGTATGCTGGTGTGGAGTTGTAAAACTCTGTCTTTAGCTCAACACAAAACTGCCGAAACAACCTCTCGTCAAACTGTGTTATATTGTTTGGGATGAAGGCTCGTGGGATTCCAAATCCGGTGACGATATTTTTCCACACAAATTTCTTTATATCGGTTTCTCTAATGTTGGCGAGTGGCTTTACTTTAAACCATTTTGAGAAATAGTCAATTGTCGCGATTATGAACTTCTTGTTATTCATTGATTTAGGGAAGGAGCCAACTCTATTGAGGCCCCACTATGCAAATGGCCACGGGCTGATTAGGGGGTTTAACTCCCCTGTAGGTTGGTGAATAAGTCGTGCGAACATCTGACATTTCTCGCATTTTCTTACGTATTGCTGAGCATCCTTTTGCATATAGGGCCGCCAATATCCTTGAGAGGTTGCTTGGTGAGCCAAAGATTGACCTCCTACATGACTGTCGCAGATACCTTCGTGGATCTCATAGAAGAGGTCCTCCACCAGGTCGAGATGCACAAAAAAAAGGACCAGCATAAGAGCACTAATACAACATGTTGGATTGGGAGAGCAAAATATGAGCAGATCTCAATCTCACTTTGTGTGCTTCTCTCTTTTTGACTGGGAGATGCCTCTGCTTTAAGAACACTATGATAAGGTCCATTCAACATGGGGCTTGCTCCGCTATAAAGACTTCTCGACAATCTTCTATGCTCGGCCTAAGGAGGAACTGTATCACCACTGTTCTTTTTGCAGCTACTTCATTTATTGAGGTTAGGCTTGCTAAAGTGTTGGCATGGCTGTTTCTTGCTCGGCCAACATGTTCAATCCTAATTGCCCTGAACTTCTTTAAAGCTTCTCTGGCTTTGTTAAGAAACTTGGCCATTCTGTCGTCCCTTACCTCGTATCCCCCCATCAACTGATTGATAATGACTTGGGAATCGCTGAAAATCTCTAAATTCTTAATATCGAGCTTTAATACAACTTGCAGCCTTTCAAACAGTGCTTCATACTCAGCCTCATTATTAGAGGTGTTGAAACCAAGTTTCACAGCTAGCTCAAAGATCACCCTATCTGGAGAGATGAGGACTATTCCAACCCTTGCTCCTTTGCTGTTGGAAACCCATCAACTTGTAGTTTCCATGTTCCAAAGGATGATATCTCCCTTGCCTCGGGGTGTGGCTCAGTGGGACCTTCTTTTGATGCTAGCTCAGCCCTAAAGAATTCGGTAATAAAGTTAGCCAATACCTAGGCCTTGATAGCAGTCCTAGGCTAAGAACTAATGTCATGCTCTCCCAGTTTGACAGTCCACTTCGTCATTCTTCCAGTTAGGTCAATTTTAGAGAATAGAGCTTTGAGATGATATTTGGTGAGGACAACCACCGAGTGTGCTTGAAAGTAATGCTATAGCTTTCGCGAAGCAATGACCAGGGCGTAGGCTAACTTCTCAAAAGGTAGGTATTTTTTTTTTGAGCCCGTGAGGGTGTGGCTGACATAGTACATTGGCCTTTGCTGCTTTTCCTCTTCTCTGGTATGCATTGCACTGATTTCTAACGTGACACTACCATGTAGAGGTAGAGAGTTTCTCCCTCTGTTGGGGTTTATAGTAATGGAGGTGTAGTTAGGTAGTCTTTCGAGGCCAAGAGGGCCTGATTGCCCTCCTTAATCCATGTGAACTTTTCTCCCTTTTTCAATGCTTAGAAGAACAGTTAGCACTTATCTGGTGCTCGGCTAATAAACCTGTTTGGGGCCGCAGTCGTTCCCGTCAATTTTTGTCCTTCCTTTATCATGCTCGGCCTTTAGACGACTTGTATAGCTTTGATCTGATCAGCGCTAGCTTCTATGCCATGATTAGTGACGAGAAATCCTAGAAACTTGCCTAACCCAACTCCGAAAGCACACTTGGTAGAGTTGAGACACAACTTGTTTGCTTTGAGAATGTCAAAAATGCCTTGGACATTAGTGAGGTGGTCTTCCTGTCTTTTGGACTTAATGACCATGTCATATATGTATACCTTCATCGTTCTTCCCGAAACACTATTAAACATTTTCGTTACCATTCTTTGAAAGGAAACCCCTGCATTTTTTAGTCCAAACGGCATTATTTTATAGCAGAAGGTCCCTCGGAGAGTGATGAAGCTGCTTTTTACTGGTTCGTATCGAGCATGGCAATTTGATGATAACCACGATATGTGTCCAAAAAGCTCATTCTTTGATGCCCTACAGTTGAGTCCATTAGTTGATCAATATTAGGGAGAGAGAAACTGTCCTTTGGGTATGCCTTGTCGAGATTCGTAAAGTCTACACAAACCTTCCACATGCCATTTTTTTTCTTGACCACGACTGTGTTAAAAGGCTAGTCAGGGTATTGGACTTCCTTAATGGCATTTGCTTCTAGCAGCTTGCTTACTTTCTTGGCAATGACCTCAGCATGGTAAGGGGATGAACGTTTGCTCTTCTGCTTAATCAGCTTGCAAGCTGGATTGATGTTCAGGGCATGACAGATGAAAACTGGATCAACACCTGGCATCTCATACGTAGTCCAAGCAAACACTTCAATGTTCAGTTGTAGTAGTCGGAGTAATTCAACCTTTTCTTGCGCAACCATGGTTGAGCTGAGTAAGAAAAACTATTCGGGTTGCTAGAATCACATGGGATGGATTCAAGATCTTCCACGGCTTTGTTCTTTGCTTCCCCTCCAACTTCTTACAGAACGGGCTGATCAGGGACTTAGATTATTCTGACCTGTTCGGTGGGGAGCTCGGCCTTAAGGGCTGCAACGAGGCATGCTTAGAGGTAGCCTGATCCCAATGAATCACTTACACTCCACCGTTGGTGGGATATTTCAACATCTGATGGTAAGTGGAGGGGCCACTTTTAATTCATTCAACAATGTTTGGCCAACAATAGCGTTATAGGTTGATGGCACATCCACCACTAGGAAGTTGGTTTGGACCTCAACCGTTCCTGTCTTGACCAGCACCGTGACTCTCCCCAAAGGCTACATGGGCTGTGAATTAAAGCCGATGAGTGGGGTGAGAGTCGGGGTTAGATCCCGCTCGTTGAGGCCGAACTTCTTAAAGTGGTCGTAGTACATAATTTTAGCCGAGCTTCCTTGGTAAATAAGCACCCTTCTGGCATTAAATCCAAGAAAATATAAGAAAATTACCAAAGCGTCGTTATGAGGGTGTCATAGACGTTCACCACTTCCTTCATATGACTCAATCTCAACATTCGTCCTCTGATTACGATCTTTTATCCCGGGTCCATTAGGCCATAGATCATGTGGATGACTCCATGATGGGCTGGCCTTGGTGCTTGTTCGACCTAGAGAGCTTCGATTGGCCTTTCCTTGGTAGCCTCCTCATCTACGAACTCCCTTAGGTGGCCCTGCTTAACCAAGTCCTCTAGGTGCAGCTTAAGTGCCTTGCATTATTTTGTTTTGTGCCCCCTTTCTTTGTAATATGAGCACCATCATTTTATCCCCTTCTTTATGGATGCATAACGACCTCTTCAGACATCGTCGATTGCTAAGAAAAGTATGGTCTATCCCTAATCAGAGGGAGGATTTTATAGATTGGTTCTTTAAAGATCATGTTAACTGCTTCCAGGGGGTTGGAGGACTCTGCGCCTAGTCTAATCACAGCATCGAATTGTCCCTTCTCACCTTTTTGTTCGACCTTGATGGACTGGAGCTGGGCTCCCCACCTTTCCTGTGGACAACATCTTCTTCAACCCAGATGTACTGCTCCACCCAGCTCATAATGCCGAAATATCTTTGGGTGGCTTCTTGGTTAAGGAAGCTCGCAACTTGCTGCAGGGCATAAGGCCATGCTTGAACAACGCAACGGCCAATTCCTCGTTATAGTTCTCAATTTTATTATATGTCTCCCAGTACCTCCTTATGTAGTCGCATAAAGGCTTCTTGCATTTTCTCAAGCTAATAGTGAATCAATTTCTTTGGGTATTTTGGTATTGGTGATAAGCCGAGCAACAAATCCCACCAGCTCATTATTGACCAGGGAAACTGATCTAAGCATCACAATCTAGCTTCCCCCAAGCTTGAGGGGAATATCTTGCACATAAGAGCGTCATTGTCGCTCCACAAGGTCATCATTTGTACGTAATGGCTCATGTGGGAGTGAGGGCCTGAACGTTCGTAGTAAGAGTTAAACTTTAGTGGAGCGAAACTTTTGGGGGGTTCAGTTATCTCCACATGTTTGGCAAACGGGTAGGTCGCCAACCTTTCTTAGTAGCTCAACACTGGTGGGCGCCATCGCTTCTTTGACAACCACTCCTGGAGATCAGTGCTCGCATGAGTAGTTGACCTAGATCCTTCACTTTTTTGGGGCGAATATCGGCCGTGTCGAGCTTTCATGGGAGTGTAGCTGCTCCCTTCCTCACCCGAGCTCGGCTGAAGTATCGTGAACTCCTTTACCACACGTCTAACTTTAAGGTCCCTTTCTGTCCATTTTGATGTGGGACTCTTGGTCCTGTATGCAGATTCGCCATGGTGAGGGGGACTTCTCACAAGAATCGGTGCTTCCTGCTCTTTGTTCTTCAAGGTGGCTTTGAGCTTTAATATCTCTCCCTCTATCGCACGGAGACCTACTTTTTTGGCGAGGTCATGCTTAAGGGACCTCACGGTTTCACGGAGAGATATCTTCTTTGCTCGCCACGAATGTTAATGAGACCAGCATCGTTCCTCAGAGTTTTGCTCTATACGATTATCAAAAATGGATACCACATTCAACAAGTCGCTATTAGGGGTCGTAATAAGGTTCAATTGAAAATTTTCACATACAACGGCAAATGTACGAGGGTTGAACTGTAAAGATGTTAAAGTAACGTGGGTCGGATCTAGCTCGAACGAACCTCTGGATGGCTTAAGTGACCTGCACACGATGGCAAGCGTGAATTGACCATTTATTATGATGCATTTAAGGAGGGTTTATAATGTGTGCTTATGCAGAATGGCAGAGTAGTGACATACGGATCAAGACAGCTTAGACGCCATGAGAAAAACTACCCCACCCACGATTTGGAGCTGGCAGCCATCGTCTTCGTGCTGAAGTTTTGGTCACATTACTCTACGGGGAGAAGGTCAAAATCTTCACCGACCATAAAAGCTTAAAGTATCTGTTCACCCAGAAGGACCTAAACATGAAACAACATCAGTGGATAGAACATCTAGAGGACTACTAATTCACATTGTCTTATCACCCCCAAAAAGGCGAACGTCGTGGCAGATGCAATAAGTAGAAATACGAGGGGCGAGTTGGCGTGTATTGCAGCAAATGAGTGGAACATGATTGGAACACTTAACGAGTTTCACCTGTAACCCCCAGACCATGAGGGAAGATCATGCTTTTACCTAACCGTAGCCACATCCAACCTACGCAAGCAAATTCTAGAGGCTCAGAAGTATGACCAGGAAGCCGAATTCATCCAACGGCAGTTGATAGTAGAGGAATCGAAACCTGAATGGGTAGATAATAGGAACGGGCAGTTGACTTTCCAGGGTCGACTTTTCTTCCCCAGAGTTGACGAATTACGGGAGCATGTCCTAAAAGAGTTTCATCAATCACCATTTGCGATCCACCTAGGAGGGACCAAGATATACCAGGATTTGAAGCGCTAGTATTAGTGGAATGGCATGAAAAGGGATGTAGCAACTTTTGTGGGTCGATGCCTTACCTGCTGACAAGTCAAAGCTAAACACCAAAATCCTGGAGAGACCCTGCAACCGTTGGAGATACCGGAATGGAAGTGGATCACGTGACCATGGATTTCGTCATGGGGTTACCGAGGTCACCGCAAGGACATGACGACATTTGGGTCCTAGTAGATCACCTTACAAAGACCTCATTTCTTGCCCATTTGATCATCTGAGAAGTTGGAATCTTTGAGCCAAAAGTGTATTTGAGAAATCGTGCGCCTTCACGAAATTTTGATTTCCATCATATCCGACCGAGACCCACGTTTTACATCCAGATTCTGGCAAAGTCTACAAGCTGCTTTGGAAACAGAACTCTATTTCAACACCGCATTTCACCTGCAGATTGATGGACAGTCTGAACGCACTATTCAGACCCTTAAAGATATGCTATGTACTTGCGTCATGGACTTTAAAGGAAACTGGGAGAGACACCTGCCATTGGTCAAGATCACCTATAACAATAGTTATCAAGCCAGCATCGGTATGCTTTCTTACGAGGCACTCCAAGGAAGACATTGCAGATCACCGATCTGTTGGATGGAGACTAGAAAAGCCAACTTGCTGGGACCAGATCTTGTGCATGAGACAACTCAGAAGATCAAGCTAATTCGCTAATGGATAGCCACGACTCAGAGCGAACAAAAGAGTTAGCAGATTAATGGCGTAGACCCCTCGAGTTCAACGTAGTAAATCATTTGAGCCTTGCATGTATATTTAATGTAATTTTACGCGTTAAAAATCATACGAATAATGTCACGATATGTGAGCATGCTCATTATAATAAATATCAACTTTTAACTAATGATGGGGAGCATGCATTATATAGTTGTACTGTATGCTTTAAAGTAGTTGTACTCTATGCTTTGAGATAGTTATACTTTATGCTTTGAGGTAGTTGTGCCATATGCATTAAGTAGTTAAACCTTATGCATTGCAATAGTTATACTTCAAACATCATGGGTTATGCCTTGTGCATAAGTGAGTTGTACCTCGTATATGGTTGTGTTGTACCTTGTCATGGTCAATGGGAGTTTGTTGTTTTGGAGTCGTTCACACTTTGCTTCCTAGTCAAGAGTATCCCTGGTGTATAACATTATAAAATTTTTGGGATGTATTTCCCGTGTACACCCTAGGTGCGTCCCCGGTGTAGATTATATTCTTTTTGGGGTAAAACCCCGGTTAGACACCATGGCACATCTCTTATGTTTTCTTTGTACCTTTACCTTAGATTTTGGGTTGACACTGGTGAAGGCATCAAGAATATTAAGCTGGGTGCTTCGGATTTTAGCCCTTAGTTGGCCGTAACCTCATGCTGTTGTGATTGAATAAAATATCTATGGCATGAAGCCCAGCGACGCGGTTATTATTCACGGCGAGACTCGATTGATGGTTTTAGTGTTCAATTTGTCCAATAAAGTATACTCTTTAGATTCTCAGCGTGAAATTCTACTGGCCAGTCTTGTAGTCAGAAGTCATATTGGGTCACCTGCATAACATTTAAGATCATTCCATTCCCTGAATATTTACCTCAATTTGTAATACGGTTATTTCTTTATGATTGCATATATGATAAACCTGTTGTGAAATATTGTTTAGTTGGATTATGATTTGAGTTAGATCAATAAAGTTTTTAGAGTTTTTATTGGGTTTCGACTCACGGCGTTAATAGCATAGGTGGTGATGACGAGTTCCAAGACCAGGTAGGTTTTATAAATGAAATTTCGATAGATTAATTATATGGTAATAATAACATGAGATTAAAAATTGTATATTACAGAATAATAAAAAGGATTGTGATGGGTAAGTAATAGGGTGACACAAAGAATTCAAATAAATATGGTGTGTGATCAAATATCTAACTTAAAATTATTTATACTATGTTTAGTTAGGATGTAACAAAAAATTTAATAAGGAGATATAATCATTTTAAACCATTAGATGAAGTAGAACAATAGTTTGAGAAGTTTTAACCTCTCACAATACTACATTACCTATGTTATTAATTAAACTCTCATTTATTCCTTGATGCACCAAATAACTCATTCAGTGATTTAGTACAAAAAATATAGTTAGCTAAATAAATGACATAATAAAAAGCATATAGGCTCAGAGTGTCCTTCTCCCTTATTCCCTTTTTTTTTTTAATCAGCGAAACAATTGACGTATTAAAAAATGTGTGAGAACTATTACTTATACACTCTACTCTAGTCTTACCTAATCCAAAAAATAAGCAGGGCCTCGTAACTTTATTTTTGAGGTATATAATTTATTAAAATTTTAAATTTCATTCAAATGACATGTTTCAAAAAGAGTGTGCCTTATTTAAAATTATCAAGTTGTTATCCTTTTATATTTAAAACCATTTTAGAGGTTTATATATATATACCCAAAATATATCACAAAATAAACCTATAAAATCCCATTTTCTCTACCTCTTTTAAACTCCCCTTCAACATTTTCCAAAATATCTTTTAAAGGTAAACTAACTCACTGACCTCAATTTCTCCACCTAACCTTTTGTTTTTTTTGTTTTTTGATTAAACCTATCCTCTTGTTATCAGCAAAGTATTTCATTCTTATCTGAGTGTGATGGAGATTCTCCTTCAAAAGCCTAATGGGTCCCTCCTTTTTCTCTTGTCCAATTCTCTAATGCAACAAAAACTGCAAGTTGAAATCCAACTCCTAAAAGTGGGTGGGAGTAAACATGGTGGGGTCACACTTGATGGAGGATTATTCAATTCGACTACAAATCCTTCAACTTGGAGGATGAAGCTAGGCTCTTGCAGGTGACCAAATTAAGGGGGCTAAGAAGGATTGTTTAGTTCGACCGCAAGGGTAGGTGGGAAGTTGGAGAGTTAAAAATGTACATAGAGAAATTCGAGGTGATCTTGGGAAGGGTAGGTGGGTGTACCGGTGGTGCCAGAGTATACTGAGGAGAAGCGGGTGGATAACCGGGAGGGGCTGGGGTGTATTTGGAAAAGGCCGGGGAATACTCGAGTGAGGTTGGGGAATAATCGGGTGAGGTTAGGGAATACTTGAGTGAGGCCGATGAAAAAACCCTGGTGTAAATCACCCCTCGGGTAGGTGAGGCCGGTTGAATATCAAAACTGGCTAACGACACCTCATCGTCAATGTGCCAGCGCCATAAGAGAACCAGTGCGTCCACCTTTAGGTCGGCGGCTATGGCCTCCAGCTGACCATATGCAACGTTATCATGGACCATATGGAGAGCATTCCAAGCCTTCCGAAATGGGTTGGCGGCCAGTTGTTGGACAAAGGCTCTCTGTTAAGCTCCAACTCGCTTAGGATACTTCTCCCGTACCTTTATGAGGTGCCGGATCACCTCTAATTCCCCATGTCATATCAAACGATGCTCAAGAATACTGGGGTCGGTAGGTTTAGCCTGACTTGCCTTGTATCGGTAGTGCCTTCAGGAATCAAAGTTGACATGAGAATTATCGAAAGCTGAAGAACCCATCCTACAAAGAAACAGAATAATGGTGTCAGTTTGATATAAACTATAGTTCAAAATTTTCTAGGTCTATAAGTCAAACATGAGCTCAAGGAATAATAAAAGTATAAGGTCTAAGCCTAGGCAACGGTCACGTGGTTAAGGGTTAAACCTAGGCTCTGATATCAAATTGTGAAGCTCCAAAATTTAGATAACATCCAGAGCGACAATTAGTATAGGAGGAAAAAAAGAAACAAAAATGAATTATAAATCCAAAGATAAAAGCACTACAATGTATAAAATATTATAAATCGAAAAGGAAAAGATGTAAACAAAAAGTAAACAAAAAGGAGGTTCCGATTGCTGAGGTTCAAAACAGATATACATGACCAGAAACATATTGGCTCATGTGAGCCAGGATTCCATAAAATATTCTATGCAATTCGTGGTAGTTTCGTCCGGCTCATCAAAACTAGCATGAAACGACATGAGTTGCGACGCCCAATAGAAATCAAAAATATATGCAAGTATTTTATGAAACAACATACTAATTAAATCACCGAGCACCAAAAATAAGATATGCATAATAACATTTGTAATGGTAATTCTTCATTTATTTACTAAGATTTATTAAACTAGGTTATTTTAGGTTCAACTGGCAGAAAGAATTATCCTAGTCCCGATCAACCAGCAGTCTACCGATCGAATATAACAGGCGTTCTTTCAATCACAGTAATAACCTTATAGTCGAATTAAATATCCAAAAGTTTCATCTAAGAGATAAAGGCGTGGAATTCATCACTTCAGATATTTGAATATCAAATCAAGATCTAGTGTGTGATCGATAAAAAAATCTACACCGATTTATCCAACTTTTCACATCTTTTTTCGTCGAGGAGCAACCTCGTAAAAATTCCATCAAGGATCAACATCAAAAAATACATCCGCTAAGGACCAACCTCAAAAAAGATATCTGCCGAGGACCATCCTCAAAAAAAAAAAATACCCAGGAATTCTCCTCAAGATGCCTACGATTTGTTTCAACCATTATCTTTATTAAAAATATATGTGATTCCCGCAACCTGCACCTGATAAAGGTAAGCATACAGTCTCATGCTGTAAAATACCAACACATCATGTTGACATGTACTTTAGTGTAAGATATAAAGGTAGCATGGAGATATCTAATTTCTCAATGACAAGACTTGATAAACATACATAATGCACATAAGCATGTTATAGACTTATATTTTGAACTTAGCATACTAACATGCAATAACTTTAACACATTATTCTCAACAACATAATTTTTTGACAAATATATATACATAAACACATGATATGGCATGGTAAATAATAAAGTAAAGAGAAAGCTTAAAATCCACATTGGTATACTAAAGAGCCAAAATCATTGCAACAATTTCATAAATTCAGCATATGTTTTGAGAGGTTTAAAAATAGCAAAATTTCACCAAAATTGCTTAAATTATGAAGGTAGCTAATTTAAAATGTTCTATACATTTTTTTTATGAAGAAAACATTTCTCAATCTTACTTCTAAGATTGAGTTTTATTGAAATAAGTGAGTCGCAGATTTGGTCTATCTTAAAAATAGGAAACGGAATCTACCACCCAACTTTAAAAATCTAAACAGTGCCTTTATCCAATATATGATTTTTGAATTTTTTTGTAGAAATGTATATGGATGTTAGGAAATTCTGAGAATGTATATGGATGTTAGGAAATTTTGAGACTTGACTTTACCAAAAAAGACTTAGTATTTTAAGAGAAAATGAGTTTTTAATTATAGGGTGTCTAGATTTGACGCACTTGAAAACAAATAGTATAATTTTTAGTAGACTTGTACTTTTTGAGTGATTTTAGTGGGATTAAAAAGATAAGAGAAAAATTTAACTTCTCTCACTAGTTTAATGCAAAAAGACATTTTGTACAAGAAATGACGTTATTTTAAATTTGGCTGTTCAAAACAGTGTTTTAGCTATTTTGGGATTTGAATTTTTAAAATATGAAGAACCAGAGGCTAGGTTCCATATGAATTTGTGCATGTAAAGGACATCTATATTAAGCTAAAGAAAGATATTGAGATTAAAAGTATGAGGTTTGATGCAAGAACAAGTTCGTGCAAATCAAAAAATTTCTACTGAATTCATAGGACTGAACATGAAAATGGCACGTGCATAACCCTCGTAGCCCTTGATTCTTCATTGCATGGTTCTACCGTTCATATATTATGATTTATACTTGTGTTATGGACCATATTCAAGAATCAAAACTCAAATAAAATGAGTTTTATAAAAAAAAATAAAGAAAATGAACAGATTGGTTTATACATTCATCTCATGGAAAAGAGATGAGCCACGAATCTTCTTTGAGCTTTAAGGACAAAGGATTTGCATTAAAATACAAGTATACATATGTATTTCTACCTTGTATGTGCTCATATAAAAGATGAAACTTGGATGAAGAAATATCCATTAAAGAAGAGAAGAGAGCACTACCAACCAACTTGAGAGCCCTTCCTTCTATTTTTTTTCTCTTTCTTTTCCTCTATTTTTTTTCTCATTAATGCTCCTTCAATTTCGGCCAAGACAAGGAAGAGGGGCTGAAATGATGATTGTTTTAAAGTTTAAGGGTGAGTGGAGCTGTGGAGGTGCAATGATGGTTGGAAGAAAGGTGGCCACTCATCACCATGTATGCAAGCTTTACAGGAATTGACCCTTGAGAGATCACTTCCAAGATATGTATTGCTTGGGTGGGTTGGCCGGCCATGGGAAATTGTGGAGTTATGATGGCTTGATTTTTGTATATATAAATGTATAAAAAGGGTGAATATAAATATATTATATTGTTAAAAAAATATTTAAAATAAACTTAAAATAGAAAGATAGTCACTTTTTTTTTGTAGAGAATTGTATTTAACTAATAAAATTATAGTTGGTACAATATATTTATTATTTAAAAGTATTATATAATGTTTAAATGCATACATATATATGACATAAGTTAAAAGAAGTCTTTTTGTAAGAATTTCTAAAATAAGATTTTTAATTAAAAACTAGCATACATAGTTTTTTTTTGATGGAATTAAGCTATATAAACATACTATTTTAAATCAAATTAGATTTATAAAGTTTTAGTTTTGGTGAGCAAAATATATATAAGGCCTTGTTTGATTCAAAAGAAGAATTTGAGTTGGTAAAAAGATTTTTTATTAAATTTTTTGATTTATTATCAAGAATTGGGCCTTTTAGTTTAATTTGGGCTTAAGAACTAATTTGGTTGGCTCAACTAAGATTTTAGGCTACACAGCCTTCTCTCGAGATTCATGAAAAAAATTAGTACAAAAAATTATTTAAAATAAACACGTAAAAACAAATCAAAATTTTAAATATTATAATATATGAAATTAAATAGATAAGCACATAGATGCGTATATTCATATTTTACATTATTTGTTATTATCATTTTTACAAATTATCGAGCCCTTACATGAAGATGCTAGGGTTATCTGTAAATCAACCATGCACAAAAATCACATCAGATTTGGGAGAAATTACCAAAATGCTTTCGATGGTCTTAATTTGGCCAACTTCGGAAAAATGGCCATAACTTGGTGTAAATTTACAAGAGTCATGCAAGGTCAATTGGGTTTGAAAGATAACACAAAAATATGATTTTCTCTAAGTGGTTACACCCAAAAATGTTTTCTCTATGAAAAATGATGTTGTTTTCATACTCATTGTTGAGAAAAGAGTAGAAGTGTAGAACCAAATTTTAAAAAGTTTGAAGTGAGGTATGTAAATGAGATCCTAAGCCATGCAAAAATTCACTCATAATCTAGACATATTATTGTAATTCCAATTCAAAAACTAAGAGTAAAATATTAACTCTAGTTTCTTTAAATGAATGAAGAGTATAAGATATGGATATCATGCAGAATTTCGATAGATAAATAACTTTAAGCATGTGTGGTCATTAGTGTCGGTCATGAGTTTTATAAGGCTTAAAGTAAATTTTTAAAATTGGGTCACTCTATATTTGTAGGTACAATAAATTTAAAAGATAAAATTACTTAAAAATTAATTATAAAAAGATAAAATCACAAAAATCAACACTTAGAATTACCTGTCATTATAATAATTTAAAAGTATCACTTAAGAATTAATTTTCTTACGCTTTTAGTTACAAATATACTAATTTCATTTGGCTTTAACTTGAAATTTTAGACATAAAAAAAATATTTACAATATGAATTCCTGACTAGCTGATCACAAAAATGAAATTCTCTTTTAGTTTTTATGTGGTCAAAGTAATAATATTTAGTATTTTTTTTTAATTAATCATTTATAAAAAGATAATATCTAAACCTCTGTAAAAAGTTAAAAAAAAGTTAGGGCCTTAAAAATTAACCTAAAAATTGAAGCCTAAAGTGATTGTTTTACTTAGCCTTAGTCCAGGCCAATCCTGCTGGTCATTCTTTTGAGGTCTGAAAGCATGCATGAAAGCTCAAACTACTTTAAAACCAGAACAGCGTGTGTGTGTGTGTGTGTGTGTGTGTGTGTGTGTGTTTAGAACTGAAACCATATCAGTAAAGTTTTTTTTTTTTTTTAAAAACATTTTAGAAAGGTTCAAGAAAAAGATGAACAACAAGGGTCCCTCAAGAACATGGAAGTAAAACTTAAAGGAAGCAAGAATCTTTGAACAAGAAAGTGAAAGAAGCAATTCCCAACCCTAAACTAAAGAAATAGAGTAGCTAAAAAGATAATATCTAAAGAGGTGGTGTGGTTCTCCTTGCTCCTCCAAGGATCTTCAGGCTTCAAACTCATAAAAAATTCTACACCTCCTTTTCTCCTTCTTTCTCTCTTCTTTTCTCTTTTTCCAAACACACTAAAGCTCCTCACACTTCAGAGATTTCGGCCAAAGGAGGAGGAAGCTGCTGATTTTAAGAATTTGGCAAGGTGATCATGGACGGGCCAAGGGGACATATAGGAGCGGTTGTCTCTCCCTTTTTTTTAAAAAAATTACGTAGTTTAGTTCAAAATATTTAAAAATTATATAGATTTTTTATTCTAAATTTTTTTAAAAATTTTAATATATATTCTCTCGAGAATTTATAAAAACAATTTATCCATATTAAATTAAAATTTAAAGTCTGGCCTGATTATGAAGGGGGATAGGATCGTGTTAAGTGAACATGTGAAAGGACCTCAGCAAGATTCATACAGGAGGAGGAAACATGTGCTGGCTGGCCATGGGGTTTTTGATGGATTTGACCATTTTATTGTATAAATGGGGTATTAAATGTATATGTATATACCACTTTATTTAAAATAAGTATAAAATAAGAATAAAGTTCATTTTTATTGGAATTTTGATTGGAAAGTTAAAATAATTAAAACATAATTGGCAGCTTAAATTTATATATATAAAAGAACTATTGTAAGCTTGAAAGTGTATATATATAAATGGCATGGTTCAAAATTAAATAATGTAGCAATAATTTCTCAAAAGAGGTTTTATAAGCAACTACTGATATGTTTGGGCTAATTTTTAAGTTGATTATTTTTTTGTGCAAGAAAGTCGACTTTTAAGATACACTGTTTAGTTTTAAAATAATTAATTAATTTTTTTTATTTCTTAATTTAAGAAAAAAATTCAATATATATTAGATACTTTAATTTTTTCAAACAAAATTACTATAATATATTTACATAAAAAAAATTAATCCTACTTATGAAAATAAAAAAAAGTCATGTTAATATTTCAAACATTATAATTTAAAAATTAAAAATAAAAAAATTTAAACATTTTAATAAATAAAAAAAAGCAAAAAATTATCCTAAATAATTTATTTTATTTTATTTTTTTAAAATTAAACTTATTAAAAAGTAAACTTTTAGACATTGAAACAGGTTGCATTGTGATGTATATATTTTTTGAAAACTAAAACAAGCAAAAAAGGGAAGCTACAAATTTCAATCACGAGGGAATAAAAATGATGATTTTGTTCAACTTTTAAGTCCATCACAAGGTCTTGTTTGACTGATAGGAAAAAAAGAAGTGGGTTTTGGACAGGTGGCACATGGTTTCCGAACGCCTCTTACAAAGACAAGACTAGACTTTGGGGCTCTCCTTTTTCTTTCTTATTCGGCGTGCCAAGGGTTGTATTTTGGGCCTCAAAAGTTTGGGAGTTTGGCTTAATACTGGGTCTAGGGTTGGGTCTTTGGTTCAAGTAAGCCCTTATTTAGCTGTCGGTTTAAAGTTAATTTTTTACTTTTTATTTAAAGTTTAAAAGTTTAAAAGTTTAAAAATTTTATTTTTTAATCTCTAATTTTAAGTTTTTTTCTTTTTAAGTTTTTTTTCTTTTTGCCTATAATTTTCAATTTTATCATTTTAAATATAAAATTAAAAAAAATATAAAAATTAATTTTTTTTTACCTTATAAAAGATTTAGTCTCACAACTTTTATTTTAAAAGAACTAATCATATCAAATTTAGAATAATTATATTATGTCTAATTTATTTATATTTCAAAATTAATCTTTTATGTTTTGGATAAAAGAAAAAATTTAAGTGATACACTTATCAAACAATCATAACTGTTGTGAATAAAAAATGATATATTTTTTTTAACTAATGTATCAATTTTATAAACTGATAAATGTATCACTTATTGTATGTGACTAAAATTGTAAAAAAAATTTATTAAAAAATTAAAATTTTATTATCAATTGATAATATGACTAATACTAAAATTACTCTAAAATTAAAAAAATTTCAACAACGCAATCATAAAAAGTGGCAATTAAACAAAAAATCATAAAAGTTCAGTGTGGGCCCCATGGTTCTTATTTATTCTTGAAACTCATACATTGGGGTTCAGGGGTATAAAAACGGCTTGAGGCCCGGCGAGGGCCCAAAACCCGTTTAGGGCTCGTCACTGTACTGGCCTGGCCCGGCTCGGCTCGTACTATGTATTTTTTGGGCTTGGGCTGCCCCCCGCCGCCAAGCCCATGGGCTGGTCCGGGTCGACCCGAGACCTGCCCGTCCACAGGCCTGGCGCTAGGCCCGCCACTAGCCCGCCCACGGGCCCGGGCTTGGGCTAGTCGTTGGGCCCGGCCCCCATCCTCGCAACGATTAGTTTTCTAAAATGGACGGCCGAATCAATTTAATATAAAATCACTAGACCAAATTTTTTGACTGTTAGGCCTAGCCCGGCCAATGGCTAGTTTTTTTTTATATCAAATTTTTCCTATAAATAGAGGTGCCATATTTCACATATTTTTCATCCAAATATCTCTCTTCTCTCTTTTTTCTAATTCTTCTCTTTAATTTCTCAGTGATATTCGGATTCGGTGCAATTGTTGGCGAATCAAGAAGTGAAGATCAAAAATCAAGATCAAGATCAAAAGACAAATCGATCGAGATCGAGATTAAATATCAGAGTTTTTTAATTCGATTTGCTTTATTTTCTGCAATTTAATTTATTTGTTACAATATTTAATTAAATTTTGAATACATTTTTTAAAATTCTAATTAATTTTTAAAAAAAATTAAATTAAATTTTATTTTTAAAATTTTAAATTCTAGTCTCTGTTATCTAATTTCTCAATTTCGATTTAAAATTTTATAAATTTTTTTATCGATGGATCCAAATATTTTTACCGTTGATAAAGAAGAAGATATTTGCACATTTTCACATAGTGGTTCTAATCCTACTTTCCCTGCTTGTATTTCTAATCCACCCATTGTTTCATCTACATCTGTATCTGCATCTGTAGGTTCATCTAGTAAAAAAGTTTCAAATGTGCGGGAATTTTTTTAAAAAAAATTTAAAAAAAATAATGATGGCACCGTTATTGTTAAAGTAAAATATAAAATTTATAATAAATTACTTTCAGATTACACATCGAGTGACACTAGCAACTTATGTAGACATTCTAATAGTCACATTCAAAATGCATATCTTAATCTCACTTCATAAATGTCAATAGGTAGGGATGCGATTGGTAATATTAATAATTTTTCGTGGAAGTCTATCCGCGCAAAAAATTCTATTATTAATTATATAATAAAATAAAAATAACAATTTTCAAAGAGTGAACACCTAGCATTTGAAGAAATGATACAAATCGAATTTGTTCCGCAATTTTAATATTTTTTTAGAAATACTACAAGAAATAAAATTTTAAGTAGATTTGATGAAATTAAAATCGAGTTGATGAATTTATTTACAAATTTAAAAGAAAAAACTAGTTTAACTTCCGATTTATGGACTGCTAGAAATGCTCAAGAATTTCAATGTATTACAGCATATTTTATAGATAATGATTAAAATTTATGTAAAAAAAATTTCATTTAAAACTATAAAAAATTTTCTTATACCAGTCATTTTTTAGATATAGTTATTAAGTAATAACTAGTTTCGTAGGGCATTACATCAAAAATATTTACTATTACTTTAGATAATATTTTTTATAATAATAAATGTGTTAATTATTTAAAACGTAATTTACAGAATTAATTATCTAGTTCTTTATTTCATATTCATTGTTCTACACATATTTTAAATTTAATTGTTAAAAAAGGACTTAAATATTACAATGAATTACTTGAGCGAGTTAGATTAGCAATAAAATGTATAAATAGTAATATCAGAAGAGTTGATATGTATAAAAAATATATGTCAACAAGAAAATATAAAATATAAAAAATTACAATATGATATAGAAATTAGGTAGAACTCGGTATATAGTATGTTACAACTAGCAATAAAACAAAAAAAAATAATTGATTTATTTTTTGAAATGAATATAAAAACTAATTTTTCTCCATTAGTGCCTAGTGATTGAAATAATTTAAATGTATATAAAAAAATTTATAAAGTTTTTGATCAAGTAATAAATTTATTTTCTTTTATTTACACTCCTATTATTCCATTAGTTTTATTGCAATTAAAACAAATTACCATAATATTTGATGAATTTTTAATCAATCCAAATTATTATCAGATGATATTTAAAATGAAAAATAAATTTGATAAATATTATAATTAAATAATACATATTTTTGGAATAACTTGTATATAAGATCTTAAGAGTAAAAATATTGGTTTACAATATTTTTTAGAAAATATTTATGATAATGCAAACCAATTTTACGCAATAAATGAAACACTTAAATGTTTATATGATGAATATAAAACTCATATAATACCTCAATCAACACAACTCGCAATTAGGATTTCATCTCGAAGTCGTAACGATGATTGATATATAATAAAAAATAGGCGACTTTCTGATATTCATGAGAGTTCTATCACATAACTCCAATGTTATTTTAATGTTACAAAAAATTTAGATGAATATAATTTTGATATTTTAGATTATTGAAAACAACATGAGGTGTCGTAGCCAGTATTAATCGCAATAACTCACGATATACTTGCTATTCTTGTCTCTACAGTTACTTCGGAGTCAGCTTTCAGTGCAGGTGGACGGGTGCTAAACGACTACATATCCAGACTCACTCTAGAGATGGTCCAAGTATTAATGATTACATGAGACACAATGTACGCATCGAAGAGGTATCAAGAAATGAACGAGAAGAAAAGACTCGAAACAGACATAAAATCTATCACATCTGAAATGGCTGAAGAATTATCAAGCTCAGACTGATTTTTTAAATTATTTGTTGCATATATAAACGTTATTTTTTTATATTTATAATTTTACATTTCATTTAGCATGTATTTTAAGTAGAGAATAATGCAAATGATTGTTAGCCTTGTATGTGCTAATCTAGTTGAGATGTACTTGACCTATAGTGATGTAATTTCTCTATTTTTTTAACATGTACACTACACTTATAATGTGTAAAATTGTTCACATTTGATTTTTAATTAATAAAATTTATATCGCATTTTATTATTTCAATTGTTCAAGTTTATTACATTTAATTGTTCAACTTATAGTTATAATAAATTAATAAACTTATAATAATAAAAACTATAAACTTATCAATTAATAATAATTTTATAGTAAACAAATACACAAATAAATTATAAACTAATAAATTTATTATAAACTTATAAGTTTATAGTTTATAGTTTAATAACTTATCAAATAATAAAGTATATTTACATAATATAATCAACTAGTAATTAGTTTATAATTTAACTTAAAATTTAAAAACTTATTATTATAAGTAGAGAATAAGTTAGTTTATGATATATAAATTAATAAATTCTTAATTACAAACTTATATAATATAATAAATTTTAAGTTTATAATTTTTAATTTAACTTATATTGTATTGTAAATTCAAATACAAAAAAATACTAAAAAAATCACAGGCTCGGTCAAGCCTGCCTAGAGGCCCAAATTCTTTACTCCTAAGGCCTGGGCCAACACACAAACAAAAAAACTCGATCCGAAGTTTTGACGAGAACCCATCAAACCCAGGCCGAGCTCGGTCCGCTTGGTCCACGATCGGGCCGAGCCCAAATTACTCACCTAGTTGGGGTTATAAACAAAAAGTGAGCCGGCTCTATAAGGTCATGAGCTAGGTTTGGGTCTTTTTAAAAGTCATGCAACTAGGTTGGGCTAACCATAAGACACAAAGGGCAGTAACGTCCAAGCATGCTTACATACAAAACATTTAAGCAAGTAAACATTTATAAACATGTAATTATTTATTTAAGGCCTTCAAGTTATTTATTTTAATTGTTTCATCCATTTATTTCGTCTTCTTTAATCAAATTACTTGGTTCTTACAAAGTTGCTTTATGATGTAGAGTATAATAGGCAAGAAAAACTTTGTCTCTATAAGATGCAATTCAAGTGCACTTTTTGTAACCTAAAAGTGGATTTCAAGCTCGGAATTCCATCAAAAGATATGGCAACGTTGAACAATAAGCCAAAGAAGCTTTTACAAACACAATAAAACTACACACGGATAAATGATAAAGATAATGTTTAGGAAAATAGCTTTACTTGTTATTTCAAACCAGAAAATTTGAAAATACAAGACCCTTTCATGTTCTCTCTGATGAGATCCTTTCAAGACGAACTTTTTTTCCACGTGTTCCTATTTTTTAATCATCAAACATGTTGTCAAGATTATGCCTTTCTTTGTCACCTTTTATGCATTTTGCATCAATGTCATCACCCATGGTGTTTTCCTTTATAGATTTCTAGAGATCTTCATAAAGATGTCTTGTTTAAGTAAAATGCTTGAGTAAAGGCTTTGTAAGTGGTGTTGTCATAATTTGTATCTTGAATAATAATTATTTTAGTGATTTCTATTAGACTATATCTTGGAAAACTCAAATAGTCATTAACTTTTAACAATTTTCTGATACCGCCTATCCCAAATACCTGGCTACCAATATAGAATCGATGTTAATTAATCTTGACTTCATCGAATATTTAGAACTTCCTTAACAATCACTGTTTTGGAAATCAATATCCCACATATGTCCATTGGTAAGTCTAATAAGATGAAAACTTGAATAATTGGGGTTTCGTCCAATGTGAAATTACACATTTCTCCTTCTGCTGTTTTCTCATTTATTTTGTTTGGTTTGGGGCCATTTTAGTCTTGTCCTAATGTTTTCATGGCTAGGAAGTTTTGTTATTGCTTATGACTTTTCATAAAGTACATTGGGGTTAGAATATTTGTATTAATAGCATTGCTCTTTGTCTCACTGCTTTTTATTCTTTCCTTCCACATATATAAAGTGGTTAAGGGTCGATTGAACAATGTGCCATTTTTCCCAATTTTTCATTCTCTGTGAAGCAATTCTCTTTCTATTGTTTCCTCATTTAGCTGGTTTAGGGCCATATTAGTTTCTTCTTGGTCATTTTTGTCATTGTTACCATTTTATCCCTCATCTATGTTGGTGGTTCCTTTATTGCTCTTGTTTGTTTTGTCCATTTTGCATTTGTTTTGTCCATTTGTGGTAAAAAATACCTAACTGCCAACATTTGGCTTCTTCTTATTAAGCTTTCTTTTTGCCTTTTGAATTTTATTGTTTAGGATAGCTTTTAAACTTAGCTTTTAAAAAATTTAACCTTTTAAAAAAAGAAAGGAATGAAAAAAAATGAGAGTGTTTAGAATAATTTTTTGTAATAATTTTTTTATTTTTTATTAAAATATTTAAAATGGCTTTACTTTTAACTTTTAAATTGTTGTATTTAGGATATTTGCAGAACTTTTTTTGTTTTTGTAAGTAGGATTGACTTTTTTATGTAAGGATATTATAATAATTTTATTTGAAAAAAAGTTTTGGTGTTTGAGATATGTAATGTCTTATTTTTTTAGATTAAGAGATAGAAAAAAAAAGTTTATTTTTTAAAAAAACCAAATAGTATAGTTTAAAAGCTAACCCAAACATGCCCCCAGTCCAATATTTATACTTTTAGAAAGAGTTACATTTTCTTTTGTTTTTCAATTTTTAATTTCGTTACTAAGTACCTTGACATACAATTCTTCATGAAAGACCTAAACTCCAATAAAAATATACAATTATGCCTTAATATTTTAAAAGTTCTACCCAAAAATATTAAATTTAAAGAAGATATAAATTTAAAATCTTTTAAAAAAGATATTCCTATGTTGATTAGAAGTACACCTGTCTCGATCTTGTTTTCCTAGGGCTGCTTGATACTTTTCTACCAAAATGATAAAAAAAAATCCAAACGTGTACACTTTTTTATTTTAAATTAACAAATACAAATTTACTAGTTGAAGATATAAATTTATAACAATAACAAAGATTTGTAACTTTTTTTTTAAAATCATAATCACATCTTTTTAATTACAATACATAAGTTCATAATCTCAGCAACAACAAACATCATCTAAGAATTATTAAATCAAATTGTGTTTGCAAATATTTCTCTATATTATTTGCAGCAACTGTACTAACTTTTTCCCCCCCTTTTTTGATTGTTAGTGATGAGACAAAAACTACAAGAACTAGTAGAATAACGAACGGTTGAACCAATTTCAAACAATTTTAAAATTTGGTATTTTCTTGGCAGTGTATCATATATCAGCATTTGTCTCGATTTTCTAGGACTTGTTGATACTCTTCGAGAGTGGTGGGATGTATAGCGTCTAAGCTACATATCAACAAGTTTTTGATCCTCTAAGGCTTGCTGATACCCCTCAAGAATGGTGAGATGTCTAATGTCCAAGCTACACTTCAACAAGTTTTCGATCTTCTAGAACTTGTTGATTTTTTTTCAAGAGTGGTGAGATGTGTAGCGTCTAAGTTACACTTCGACATGTCCTTATCATACTCCACCAATGATGAATAATTTTTACTTCCTTGGGTTTTAAGGTGGAGCTTACTGTGTTGTGCTCGCATATATTTCTCTCTTGTTAGCATACAAATTAATACTATAAATGTAATATTATTAATTCTTCATTTGTTGGATTATTAGTTTTAATTTTGCGATACAAACGCGAGATAACTAATTCAATGAGAAAATATCTGATTTGTAAGTTCACATATTTTTTAATTCAATCCGGTTCGAAGCTTGTCTCTCAATCTAAATATGCCCTAAATTCAAGAAAAAATAAAAAATAAGTGTACATATGCATCAGAGAATAGGGCATATGTACACTAAATCAAAGCTAACATGGCTAAATCAAAGCTCCAACAATAACTACCTAGAATAATTAGTAGATATTTCCTATTTTAGTTTGCCTGGACACTTTTCCAATCGAACACTCCAACAATGCATTACTATCAATTTTAGCTGTCATTCTTTAAAAAAAATTATTTTTTTAATTACATTTAGGTATCGTTTGTTTCGGCGAATTAACAATTCATCTGGATTATTAATCCAAAGTATAGTTCAATTCAATGTTTGTTTGTATAAAAAAAACCTCCGAACTAGTTATTCGGACGAATTGTTAGTCCATCAAATAAGGGATAACTTAATGAAAGGGAGTGTGGGATTAGAAATGATTGAATTAAAGAGTGAATTTCAAAATTTTAAAAAATAATAAGAAATATTAAAATATTAAATATAATATTAATACAAGGATAATATTGAAAATTGACTATTATAATCCTATCTAACGTTATTCAATCCCACCCAAATCAAATATGAATTTATCTAGTCCGTTATCTAATCATACTCAATTCAAATACAAAAAAATCAATCTTACATCATTACTAATCTCATTTCACTACTAATTCCACTCAATTTATACCGATTATCAAACGAGCCCACTACAACAAATAGGATTGAACACTTATTTTGAAGTACAATCCCATAGAGTACTTAGAGTTTGATAAAGAATTTTAGGATAATAAAGTTATTATGAAATATATAAAAGAAAATAGATAAATATACAAAGAATTTAAGATAAAATAGAATACTAAGACTAAAATCCTATATATATGTATGAAAAATGCTAATCACCGTTCAATGAGCGGTGGATAAAAAATCTATAATATATTAATATTTGTGAAAATTATAAATCCTACTTCTAAAAGTATATTAATATTAAAAAAATTATTTTTATTAACCTATTAATCATTGCTCACTAGACGATAATTAGTATCACGTTGTATATATATACGAAGAATAAATTGATTTTATTCAATATTAGAGAGAGAGAGAGAGAGAGAGAGAGGAAAAAAAAAAAAGAAAAAAAAAAGCAACAGCAGCATCTCTAGGACGCGAGAAGAAGAGAGTAACATTTGGCAGCGATTCTATGTGCCTCGTTTACAAGTAATATATTTTTTATAAAAAAATTAAATAATTACTCAACTAAATAATAGTATAAAGAAAATTAATATGAATGGAATCCTAAAGGGGGTTGGTGTAGTAATTAGGTATTGTTTGATTTGAATATTAATTAATAAAAGTATTTTATAATTATATACTTTATAGCGACACCCGTTTCATAAACCTTTTCAATTATCGCGAAAAATATCTAGTTGAACCCAGGTGAGTGATTTTGCATACTATGTATTTTATTGAAAAATCTATTCTCCAAAAATTATTTAAGAAATTTATGTATAATATGTATTATTTGAAAAAAAATATTTGATAACTGTTATAGAGTATTTCACATTTTTTTGTAACTATTTTTGATACTTGTGGTGATATGTCATGAATAACATGCAAGAATATATATTCAAGGTTAAATATGCAAGTATATACTCAAAATTAAATACGCACGAATATACTCATGGTTAAATACGTATAGTTAAAAGTCCACGGATATGATCAAATATGATTTTTGAAATAAATTATGATATGCCTTGACATATGAATTTTTCTATTTAAAAAGTGGATTGAAAAATTGAGATACAAATATTTTTAGCAAATTGCTGTGGCAATCTTTTATTTGAAATCATGCTTTTCGTTATCAATTTATTTTTATTTCTTGATTTAAAATCGTATATTAATATGTGTGTTTAATCTTTCACACGAGTTGTGAGCTTATGTCATTCATTAACATTTTTTAGGTGAGCACGCTGAAGAGTAAATGACTTTTGTATTGTCGAAGACACATTCTCTTATGATCTCTATTAGAATGTTGAGTCGGTTTCAGTTTCATTTAAATAAGTAGCGAGTTTTCTGCTGATCACATTGAAATTTTAGAATATTGTTAATAATTTTTTTTTAAATAATATGTTTCATGTTTTAAAGTTTAACACTAATTAATTTAGTTAAAGTTTATTTTATGCACTATTCTCGTGTTGTGGTTGTTATTACTTTTGATGAATTTACGTGTTCCACAAATAATAATTTGTGGTTAAGAGCTGTTCATGTTCTAAATCGGCGTGTGATAATTTGGCCTTAAAATCGTGTTTTTAGATTTAACTCTTTAGGATTTTAACCTTAACGCAACCTCAAACCTGAATTTGATATTACGATTTCTATTATTTTCTTGATAACTTTGTAATTTAAGAGCCAATCCTTGCATCTTTCCCCAAAACCTTCAACCCTAACTCTCACCCGTAAACCTTACCCTTGTTCTCTCCTTCATAAACTAGAAATCAAACCAAACACTAAAAACAAATGTACAATTTTGTAAGTTTTACTAGTTTCATAACATGCATTGATGAAAATTGATAACCTATTATTTGGGAGGAGGCATATGCTAATGAAATATGTGAAGAGAGAGAGAGAAGGAGCTAGCTTGGTGTCGCCTATGGAGAGCGAAATTCTTCTACGAGTGCTGAAGAGAAGAGAAATATACGAGTGAAGAAAATAAAATGAGTTTAAAATAATATAACGTTGAATGCATGTTTATTACATACACCTATTTAAATGATAAAATGTTGTAGTTTTTGGTATATAAAAATAAAATATTTTTAAAAATACGCTTTGTATATACTAAAGTAAAAACGCTTTTATTGAAATTTTTTCTCGTATAAAAACATTTTCTATACAAAATTAATAAAATATTTTTTCTAATAACGTTTCTAGTATAAAATTATAATTTTAACTAAAAATGCGCTTACTAATAATGTTTTAAAATTAATATATTATATCCCGTCAACTATTTTGACAAATGCGTTTTATAAATATAGTGCATTTAAAAAAAAAAAAAAAACTTTTGTGTAGTTTAGTAATTAAGCTTTAAAGCTTAAGTTCCAAATTTAACTTTACTTTCATTTGGCAATTTGATTTTAAGTTGATTTTTTAATTTTAAGTCACTTTAAGTCAAAAAATTAAAAAATTCGTTTGATTAAAAAATTTATAGCTTTTAAACTACTGAAAAAACTAAATAAGTTGAATATAAAATTTTAAATTTATATTTATATGTAAAAAAAAGTAAAAGTCAAAAAAGTCAAAAAAATTTTAAAAAGCCAAAAAGGTAAATTTAAAAATTTTTACGAAAAAGTTAAAAAAATTAAAAATAAATAAACTAAAAGTTGAAAAAAATAGACTAAAAAAGTTGAAGAAAGGAAAAATCAGGCTTTAAACCGGCTTAAAGTCGGTTTATGGATCCCCCTCTGCAGTTCCAAATGTCTCTGTCACTCTCTCTCTCTCTCACGGTGACACGATCACCGTAAGGCGTAAATATATAGCACTACACCAGTAGTGTCAACCTTTTGGAATCGAAAGAGGTTAGGGTTTACATTTTCGTGTATAACTGTAGGTGACTGGAAGAGATGGCGTTGCCAGAGGGAAAATCAGGGAATCTGAAGCTCATTGATTCGAAGAAAGACAGCCTCCGGAACGCAATTATGCTGCTGGCGCTCCAATGGAAGGATCTGGACGAGCACTTAGTGTCGACCGGGGAGTGCGTCGAAGAATGTATCAACGTAATCGAGCTGAGAGAGAAGAATTTGAGCGCCATTCGAGAATCGGTCATAGAAAGCAACAGAGAGCTTGATTTAATTGGGAAATCAATCGAGTCGCGCGTCGAGGAAATCGAAAATAAAGAGAAGGAATTTCGCCATTTCCAAAAAATGCAGATTGAAGGCTTTGAGTTGAAGATGAAGCAGTTGAGCGCAATTCGGAAGTCGGCCGATGAACGAATTGAAGAGGCGGTGTTGAGAGAGGAAAGGCTCAGTGAGCAACAGAAGTTGATGGAGGGACTTTTGGAGGAGTATTTCGAAGGTCGTTCGAAAGAAATTGTTTCGTTTCAAAACTGGATAGAGATGCGCGCCAAAGAGCTTGATACGAAAGAAGACCAGGTTTATGAGCAAGTAATAGAACTGGATTCGAAACAGATGCAACTCGACTCAATGCGAAAAATGAATGAAGAACGTTGCAAGGAGCTTGAGTTAAAAGCGAGAGAAATCGATTCTGCTCAAACTTTGATTGAAGAACGGGCTGAGAAACTTGATTCGAAAGAGAAGCAATTGAATTCAGTTCAAAATTTTCTCAGTCAATGCTTTAAAGATTTTCATTCAAAAAACAAGCAACTCAAGTCGGACCAAAAATTGTTAGAAGAGCGCATTAAAGAGCTTGAATCGAAAGAGAAGAAAATTGAAGAACTGACTAAAGAACTTTAGTTGAAAAAGAAGCAATTTGATAGTGTTCTCCATTCCCACGTAAAGGTGGAGAATATGGATGACATATCAGCTGAAAATGTAGGTATTTGTTCGTCTGCAGATATTCAATTCCATATCACCATGGACGGCCGGAGTTTGCAGTTGTTCCTAAACGAGCGTTCGAAGGATCACGAGTCAATGTCTAGTGAAGTTTATAGAGCTCTTCAATTGTCTCCGGATCCTGCAAAACTAATCCTGGATGCAATGGAGGGATTTTACCCTCCTCATCTTAAGAAGGGAGACGTCGAATTCGAAGAGGATGTAGTCAGGAGGAGCTGCATTCTTTTGCTAGAGCAGTTAATGAAAATCTCTCCGCAGATTCGACCTCATGTGAAACAAGGGGCACTGAAACTTGCGGGCGAGTGGAAGGCGAAAATGGGAGCGGTGCCCTGCAACTTTTTGGAGGTGTTAGGTTTCATGCAGCTGTTAGCATCCTACAAGTTAGCTTCTGGTTTTGATACCGATGAGCTTTTAGAACTTTCTGCGGTTGTTGCTGAGCATAAACAAGCACCCAAATTGTGTCGGGTCCTTGGCTTCACAGAGAAGGTTCCTGGTAATTATCTCAAATCAAATTCAAAAAAACTACCCTCGCTTGGGATTATCAAATATATTGTTATGTTTTTGAGTTGGTACTCAATTGAACTTATAGAGGTCGTGTTTAAAATTTTGAAATTAATAGCTTATAAATTGTAGTTTGTAGTAGAAGTTGTAAATATTTGATAAAAATTGTAATTTGTAGCTAAAATAGAAAAAAAAAATTATAAGTTATAGCAGAAATTTTGAGAATTTGAAAAAATTTATAACTTATAATTAAAATTAGTAGTAAAAAATTAAAAACTACTAGTAGTGCTTTGCCAAACACCGCCATAGGGAGCGATGGTTATCCATTACAAACTCAATTCATCCAATCCTCATCCAACAATGCTATGTGCACTAAAATTTACACTAAAAATTGTGCTACACTTACAGGTTTTAGTGAGACCCACAACACTTCACTAAATTTTGTGAGTGTTTAGTGCATTTGTGTGTATAAAGTTTAGTGTTTCTCTTGGGGTACAAATCATAGATAGGTCAACAATTGTTTTATATTTTATTTTTGTTTCTAATTGTTTTGCCATATAATCTTATCCTGAATCCTAATTACATGTTAATTGATAAAAGACATACTAATATATCTATTTTTTTATCTGTTCCATCCAGATTTTACAGAAAAGTTGAATCTTGCTCTTAATCTATGTCAACATTATGTATACTACTAAATATCTTAACCATTGGAGTTTTCTAGAAGTAATTTTGTGTCTTTGAATGCTATTTTTCTGACCCCTTGCATAATATAGACAAGACTTTCCCTTGATGGGTTCCCTCCCTAGTTCTGAATGGCATCTTTTTGTGCTTCATTTACTTGTATCACCACTGGTACAACTTGGAAATTTTGTTATTTACGCAATTTGTCTTTCAGCTCTCTGAAACATCTTGATGATAATCTATAATTTCTCGCTCATGCGTGACAGATCTCATTGAAACTTTTGTCAAGAAGAAGCAACATGTGGCTGTTAGATTTGTTTTTGCATTTGAGCTTGTTGATAAGTTCCCACCAGTAACCCTTTTGAAAAATTACTTGAAGCACTCTAAAAAGGTTTCCGAGAATATATGTTGTATGGCAAAATTTTCACGCGAAGCACAGGTATGTACTTTCTATGTTAATATCACATTGTTAAATGAACTCTAGATGCCATTTCATGAATATATAAACTGAATTCTGATTGCAGGATAGGGCAATAGAGGAAAGAATAGCTTCTATAAGAGCTGTTATTAAATGCATTGTCGATCACAACCTTGAATCCGAATATTCAAGCAAGAATCTTGAACAACACGTCGAACAGCTTTTAATACAGAAGGAAGGTAACCGATGAAACAAGCCAGCCTGTTGCATCAATGCTCAAGCACCACAGCACAGAAAGAATAAAGTTATGTCATCTGCCACTTTCCCTGTATGCCCTAATGCCTTCTGCCTCCATGCTTGTCCCTACCACCCCTACCATCGCCTGCATCCTTGCCAACATGGATGGAATGAATTTGCAACTTTTCTTAAATGAACATTTGGAAGAGCATGAATGGATGCACAAGGAAGTTTCTGATGCTCTTCAAATGTCATTTGACTCGGGAAAGCTTGTTCTGGATGCGATGCAAGGGTTTTATCCCCCACATTCAAAGAAGGGAAGCATCGATATTGAAGCTAGTGTTATTAGAAAGAGTTGCATTTTTTTGTTGGAGATATTAATGAGGCTCTCACCGCAGATTAAACCACAAGTGAAAGAAGCATCCAAGAAACTTGCGGTTGATTGGAAAGCAAATATAGTGGTAGAAACCAAAAATCAGCTGGTTATCTTGGGTTTTTTGCTACTTGTTGGTACCTATGGATTGGCCTCTGCATTTGATTCAAATGAGCTTCTAAATCTTTGTAAGACTGTTTCAAAGCATAGATATGCCCCTGAATTATCTCAAGCCCTTGGTTTATCTTGAGCCCTTGATTTATCTCAGGCCCTTGGTTTCTCAGAAAAGATTCCTGGTGAAGTTCCTGCTCCTATTCAATTTGCATCAGATCCAGCAAAGCTTGTCTTGGATGCAATGCAAGCTTGTTATTACTCAAACTTGGAGGGAGAGGAAAGCTCCAAGACTAGTGTCATGAGGAGTTTCGATCTGTTGCTAAGGAAGTTATTAATAGTCTCACTAGAGGTTAAAACACGTGAAAGAAGATGCAATGAAGTTTGCGGCTGATTGGAAAGCCAAAGTGGTTGAAAAGAATCAAAATCCTTCAGAAGTCTGGTTGTTTTTGGTGTTCTTAGCCATCTATAAGTTGGCTCCTTCCTTTGACATGAATGAACTTTTCGGTCTTATGGATATTGTTTATAACCGCAAACATGCAATTCATTTATTCCGTGCCCATGGACTGGCAGATGAGGTCCCTAGTAAGTGCTCTCTCTCCTTGTGTGTCAATATTGATTACCAAATTCGGCCCAGCAACCTTTAAACTTCTGCTATTTTATGTGGTTTCCAGCTTTGATTTTTCATTTTCTTTTTATATGAAATTATTAATTACTTTTTTATCATTGTTTAGTTGTTTTTTTTTCCTTTTATTCCTTTTCTTCCCAACACTGCAAAATAGTAGTTACATGCACTACGTATTAGCTCAAGTGCCAACTCCCGTCACCCCCAACAGAAAGGGTGCATGCTCCAAGTACTTATTGGAATTCAAGTATCTGTATCCTTCATATACATCAAAAGAAGATCATAATTATGTATAATGGATCATTTGTACAGGGATGTACAATTATTATTACAATACTCCCCAGCATTTTAAACTAAAAGAAGTGCTACAACGGTTGAATTAAAAGGACAAAGAGAACCCTGCTGGATAGGCTTGCAAGGGCTGGGGTTGTTTGCAGCAGAGTCAAGTGACCACTCTAGATTTTAAATTCCCTTCTTATGTGTCTAAACTATTGAGAAAATTGGATTTCTCATTTTAATAGTTGATCATCCTAAACGCTTCAAATTAGTTAAGAGAGGAATGAAATTTTAAGATGCAGTAGATGGGAAAGTTCTACAGATTAGAAATCAATGTTAATTTCTTTATTTTAAAAAACAGGTTGATATGAGGGGAATTGGGAACAGGCAAAAGAAAGAGGATATATGAAAATAGAAGGAAAGGAACTTCTAATGGTAGTAATGAACAAAGAGAAAGAGGAGAAAAAGAAGGTAGGACCTGTGGGCTGTGAAATAGAGTGGAGGGGGAAAGAAAGAAATGTTATTATGCACTTCTGGAATCAGTTGTTCATTTTTATGTGCACAAAACTAATTTTTAAAATTCATAATTTTGGTTACATGCTTATGCTTATTATGTTTTGTGTTTTGTTTCGATGAATTGGAGCTAGTTTGACTAAATTATTACATTCTTGTAACTTTAATGTTTGGCTGATAATTTAGTATAGATCGAAGTTAGTAATGTAAGATGGTACTACTATGGCAGAAACGAAAGCAACAATGAGAAAAAAAATAACACAACTACACACAAAAAAGACAATTTACGTGGTTCACTCAAAACTAAGACTACGTCTATGGAGTTATGTCGATTTTCGCTATTAGAGGAGATAATACAATACAAATGTTATAAAACTATAATAGAAGTAACGAATACAAATACCCACAAATAGGGTCAAAAGCCAAAACTAGTCGCAAAAAAAATCCGGCTTGGGCCTAACGGTCATAATCTCTGCTCCATTGATTAAGTCTTACAAAAAAAACCCATTTCAAACCGTAGTACATCTAGAACAGGTCGGGTCTTGGGTCGGACACCTGAAAACAACCTGGCGCCTGGCAAGTACTTTAGCATGTAACGGGTTGATGTTCGTATCATTCATGATCACCTTCATGCAAGTCTTGCTTTTACTGGCGCACAAAACTTGAATGGATATGGTGTAAACAATAAAATAAAATCTTGACTTTACATAAATGAAACGAACATGATGAATTTGTTGATTAATTGAGTCAACTAGCGAAAGCATTGCTTTCTCATGAAAACATCCTATGTGTAGCCGAGACACAAGCATGGTCGATCAAGTGGGGAAATTTTAATCTAACTTGCCATTGGAAGCTTGGCTATTCATACCCCAGCGCCCCCTTGGGGGTTTCTTGATGAGACAAAGTGTTTACACATGTACGCTTGCAAACAACTTTGAGAGTGTGACTTGTAGAGTGATTGAGGCCTTCATTTACTCTTCTTTCTACGTAATGTCAACGTATATAATACCACCCGTATATAAAAGGGAGAAGACAAAAAACTCCCACGAAAGAGGGCTACAACAATCTCTACAAAGAAAAACAAAAGAAGACAAAAAGAGATCCCCCAAAGGGTAGACTACAAAAACCCCTCCGGATCTTGGAGATTAAGGACTCACAAGTGACAACATTCAGTTTTCAGGTTTCTCAATGTCCATGAATAATTCTCCTTATTGCAAGCATGTCCCGACATTCATTGCTCATTAATGTTTCTGAAAATGGACACTTCTTTTGTCTTCAGTTATCAGGATAATCTAATAGGGGAAACTAGAAGGGCAAAGAAGTGGCCTAGCTGGAAACATTCGTGAGCAATGAATGTCATGAGACGCAATATGGAGAGTCATTCATGGATTGGGAAACCTGAAAATCGAACGTTGTGAGGGAACTATTTAAGTTGTCTTGAAATATGAAAAATTCAGAAGGCTAATTAACTATATTATTATATCCATATAAGGAGATTTAAAAAGAGTTTATCATCAATTGTCTATTAACCTCTTCACTATACACACCATGTGAAAACTCGCTTTTCAGAATGCCCAGGAAAAATTCCCAAACAATAATGCCTTGTTCGATTCTCTGTTGAAGAATTTGATTTATCTTTTTTTTTTATAGATGGAAGTGGAGCTAAGCTTTATCTGTTGATTAGTTTGGAAATACACTCCTTGAGAACAATTTTCCCCACCAGGGGAAGAGCATGTGCTTGTCTTTACTGGTATGAATACCCTTTAGAATGTAGTTCCACTAAGCAGTTGGCCAATGGGGCTGCCTCTGCACAATTTGATGGTACCTGCATCTTCTTTTTTCAGATTTTATCAAACGTCTTATTCAAAGAGGACTGCACCTGGGGGCTATTAGATATATTTACACATTTGATCTCATTGGCGAGTTCCCGCCAATCTCTCTCTTGAAAGGCTACTTGAGTCATGCAGAAGAGGCTGCCAGGAAAATATGCCAGGAGGGACACAACTCTTTTCAAGCCCAGGTATTTTTGCGCCTTCCTTTTGTCTTGTAAGTAGTTTCTTCCTTGTCCATTTGTCTTTCTGTGTTTATACGGTTTATAAAACCTCTTCACATGAAGAAGCGACAACAAAAGTAGTAGATGCCCTCAATGGGGTAATCAAATGCATCCAATTTCATGGGCTTGAATCACAGTACTCGCCTGTGGACCTTAAGGGACGCATTGGACAGCTATTAAGGCAGAAGACAAACTGGAGGCATGTTGTTCCATCCTTTGCCTCTGGGGCTCAAGCACAAGAGGAAGCACACCAGAGAGCTGCTATGCCATTTTCTGCCTCCGAGTCTCAAACAATAGCACAAGATGAGAAGAAACGTTTGTCTCCCATCCATGACCACGCGCTTGATATTCTACCTCGACAACATCCAGTGAAAAAGCTTTGTCGGGAAGCTATATCAGAAGGGGTCACAACAAATGATCCTATAGGTACTTCTCTCCCCCCTCTGCCAACACAACTGCCTTATCATCACCAACCAAACATATTATCTGCAGAAACTGCAGCTTATCTAACACCACAGCCTGGACACTCTAGCTTGGGGGGTTCCACTCCTGTTCCCCCACATATGAGCCATTTAACGTCACAACATGGCACCAGTACCCCAGCTACCGGGGGATTCCCGCTATTCAGTTCAGCTGGTTCTAACTTCGGTTCTGGTCCTAATTTTGTTTCCAGGCCACCTATGTTAGCGGGAGCACCTTATTCTTCATGTTCAGATCCGAACCAGACCGGCCAACATTACTCCGGTACTCCTGCTACCACCGGGGAATTCCCGCCGTTCAGTTCAGCGGGTACCCTCTTCAGTTCTGCTTATAATTTCACTCCCAGACCATTTATTGCAGAACCAACACCACATTATTATCCATGGCGGGTCCCCAACCAGACCGGCCTTAGTGACTTAAGGCGGTAGAAGATTATTTTGACAGGCCATCTACCAATCCTTAAAAATGCTGCCGGAGTTACTTTTGTTTGTGGTTCATTCTTGTTTGTTGTACTTCAATGACTGAGTTATTGTAAATAACTTCTCGTTGGTATTATCGTCTTTACCAGTGTATATATTTTGCTTAGAATGCTTTCCAAAGAGGGAGATAAGATGCATTCCTGTATCACATCAATTCTCTGTTCAGAAAAAGTAAATAGAACTTTGCTTTGTTGCTATATCCTATGTCTCTATGTCTTCTATTTTTTTCTCTCCTTTCCCTTGCTAGTGCTTAAAATGCTACAATAGCTCCCTTTCATATATCCGGTGCCCTTCTCAGTTTTTTCTTTTAGTAATACTATGTACACAGAAATAAACTACTCACCAGTTACAGAAAATGATTTTAGTCATTCATTTGTACGGGAAACCCACAAGGGTATGGATGGCCGAAATTATTTTATGTGATTGGTTTGTGGTTTATGGTGTTAAGTTACCAATTGTTTCAAATGTTTCAGTGTTAAAAAATGAGTTTAAAAATGTATATCAAGTTATTCAACACACATTTTATGTTCAATTTTGTTTCGCACGTGAATAGGCGAATAAACTAAACAAGTGTATAAACACACAGAGTGTACAATAACAATATATATATAATAGAAAAATACATCACGAGACTTGAATTCAATACCTTGTGGAACCAAAGCTCTGATACCATATTAAGTCACAAATTGTTTCAAAAGCTTAAAATGTTAGTAAATGGATCCAATAATGTATATCAGGCTATCCAATATATTGTTGTGTACATAGCATTTTTGTTTTCTTTTGAATCTCTATCTAGTTGACTGTTCAAATGGATATGGATGATTGAAATTATTTTTTATGACTGATCTGTGATTTATTTTTGTGTGCATAGTATTATTGATGTTGCATTCATGTCTCCAGTGTTGGAGCACATGCATTTTCTAAACATTTCTTCTCATGTTCACACACACTAGTATACTTTAGAAAGTCTATCAATTTATAATATAAAAACCCAAAAAAAGGCTTATAATGGAATATTAATTTATTTATTTACATGACGGTTATACTATCGAATAGGTCACTAGCACAATTTAATTAATTTCTAACATAAATAATATTTTATTTTTATTAAAATTTCCCAACAGTAGATGAGTAGTGTTATGGGGAGAGAGAATGCCAAACCCCATCGCTGGCTTCCCAGCCTCTGTACCATTGCCCCCTCGCCCACATTTGAACAAGTGGGACTGAAGCTAGCAAGTATAGCTAAAAACCAAACTAGCTACCAATATACCAAAACCATAATCTTAAATTAAATCACACATTCTGCATATATATATATATATATATGCACATACTCTATTATGATAAGAAAAGTGCAGGGTTAGTACAATTCTTTTGATGAATCATATCTTCTTTTTTGATGAAGTTTCTTTGTAAAAAGAGTAAATATATAAATTTTCTATTAACTGAAAGGGAAAAATTATAAAAAACTACTAATTTCAGCCAAAGGATAGAGCTTCTTAATCCGCACACCTTTTTTTGCTTCCTACACTCACAAGTAGTGTGATCGTGTGCACAAGTACTCAATACATCAGTTTGGGACCATCTTGCGCTTAAAAAGAGTAGCACAGTGCTGTGCTTTATTTGGGGCAATTTTTCGAATCAATTTTTATGATTGAATTCGTTCATTACGTAGAACTCGTCTAGTTTGTTACTTATGTGAAAATTCAGATTCATCTGATACCTGTAGTTAAGTGATTGAATAAGATCTCCTAATGTTACTTTATAAATAAATAAATAAAATTATAATTTAAAAAAACATTCTAAACAAATGTTACTTAATCGCTTAACTACAGGTATCAGATAAATATGAATTTTTACATAAATAACAAACTCGACGAATTCTACGTAATAAACGAATTTGATCATAAAAATTTATTTAAAAAATTACTCCAAATAAGGCACAGCACCATCCTACTTTTTTTAAAAGAAGCATGATCTCTAGTTCACTCAATACATATAGTAAATGTACTAAATAAGAAAATGTGTGCAATTATCATCTCCTATTAACGAACTTCATCTTCAACGGTTATGGAACGAGGGTTGCTAAATATACAAAAAAAAAATTATAATTAAATAAATATATAATTTTCTTACTTAATAAATTAGCATGTAGAAATCTTTATACATAATATACAAATATTTCCTGTGTTTAGTAGTTATACTAAGCTCGTGTTTGATTTAACTTTTTTTTTGAAATTTTTTAGTTTTTTTGTAAAAAAGTAAATGTAGAAAGATATAAAAAAAAGTCAATTAATTATAATAGAAAACCAAACAAATGAGTTTTTTAAAAGGAAAAAACTTTTTTAAAAATGTCAGTCCAAACACAAGTTTAAGAAAAGTGTATATGGTAGACAGCAATTCAAAACTTTTAAAACTTTCTTGACTTTATACAATTTCTGAACTTAGTAAATTAGCGTAAATACAAAGGCTGGTTGGGGATGTAAAAAAAGCCCACAGTCTGCGGGTGATTCGAGACCCACCCGGGGTTCGTTTCTGTGCGGGCTTGGTCTGATCTAGCCCGACTAAGGTCCGAGCCCAATCCAAGCCCGTAGTCTCTAACCCTAGGCCTGAGCCTCTCCCTAAGCCTGTGAGCCGCCCCAAGATGTCCCAAGGCCTGAGGTCTAAAAGCCTGAGTCCGCCAACTTGGTCCACCCAGAAAAATAATTAACTAGTCAATTAATAATAATACATTATAAACTTATAATAATATCAACTATGATAAACTAGTCAATTTATTATAGACTAATAAGTTTATTTTAAACTAATGTATTATATTATGAATTTATAAACTAAATAATTATAAAAGTAATAAAAATACAAATTAAACAAAAAAATCCTTAAAAAATCAAGGTCCGCCTAAAGTTCAAGAGCTTAGTTCGAGCTCAGTACCTCTACGGCCTGAGGCCCACCTCCAAACAAAAAGCCTAGCTTGGCCCGAAAATTTGGCACGAGCCTACTGAGCTTGGGTTGGGCTTAGTCTGCTCGAACCACGGCTAAGCCAGACCAAAATTACACCCCCAAAACTGTGTGTGTGTATGTATGTATGTATGTATGTATGTATATATAAACTTGAACCATTTGGACTAATCCAAATGGCCAAAGCTTGAGCCTTTTTATTAAGCGATCTCAAAGCTTGAGCCTTTTTATTAAGCGATCTCAAGTTCGAATTTTAACGGGGTGAATCAATAGATATTTTATTATGCACTCATTGAGGTAATTCCTCACGGCTCGGGTTCGGGTCCAATAATTACTTGATATATTTGCAAGAGAAAAATCGCATATGCCCGAGAGATTAGTCGAGACGCAAGCATCAGACAAACCTTTCATCAAAAAATGCACATATGGTTTGAAACATTATTAATGTAGAAGGATAGAAATAGGAGGTAGGTGGTGTAGTAAGCTTATTTCCTTTCATTGTCCTTTACATTTTGGAAGAAAGTAAGAAAGAAATTTGGTGGAAAGTCACTCACAATAACCTAAAAAGTTCTGCAACCAAACAAATAGCTCCCAAATATTTCCTCTTTTCAGAATTTCTGCTATCAAACGTTATTTGTTATTCAGTTTCCTTGTTCCGTTTCCCATTTTAGCATTTTTAAAGTAGATATATCAAAGTTTTTGAAAAGGAGAAAACAGAAGAGAGGAAGATATAGAGAGAGAGCGAGATTCTTACTTAGGGGTAAAGATTTCTCTTTTATTTTGTCTCACCAAACCTCTCCGGCCACCAACTCCCCAAGGACCCCAACTGACTTTACTTACACAAGGCAAGTTCCAACCTCACAATGTCGGGTAATTTTAAAGTATCATACGTTATTATTTATAAAATATTTTCATATATTAATAGTAAAAATAATTTTCAAACTCCTTTATATTTTTCTCTTCAATAACTTAATAGTTTAGTTGTTAGACCTAACATTATCAACTGTTACCGTAAAAATTCAATTAATGTTCTACTCGAGACAAATCTTAATTTTCTTACCAATAGTGTGTCCCTTGTGATTTTCAACTTGACAAAAATGTATGATTTTTTTATGAAGTTTTCTGTCACTATCAATTTAGTGTGCAGTGAGACGTACATGTAACATAAATTTTGTATAGAGAAGTTCAAGTGTTTGTAGTAAAGCAAATTTTATACTTTTTTCAACCTACCTTTTTCATTGTTTAAAATGTTTGTCACCTCTCTAGTAATGGTGTTCCAAGATGGAATAATCTTGAACTTAGGTTGTAAGATATTACAAAATCTCTAAAACCCAAAACTCTCTACAAATGAAAAGGATAATTCATCAATTATGATCATCTCAGCAAGAGCTTTTTTAACAGCTTCTATAGTGAAACTCATTACCACAAGTTCAACACATTCTTCACCGTCCTTTTTAGGTAAAAAGTTCAAGATTTTTTATCCCTTAGTATCCTCTGCATTATGGATACTTGTTACAATGGCTAATATGGGATAGCAAATTTCTTGTTGCATGAACCTTAGACTCGACAAGGTATTCTTTCTTACATTATTTTCATATGGTCCTATTTTTCCATCAACACATTTTATTTGATCAAAATGATCTTCCGCTAGCAATTCCTTTCTTCCACTACTTGCAGTACAAGGTGGTTAATTTGGGGGGGTGTACTACAAGCTGGGGCATGATCAAAAGATGACTCAGATGAAAGGGTTGCATGAGATACCTCACTCAGATAATCCATTGGGGATAAGCCATAATTTTCAAATCCATCGGGGATAAGCCATAATTTTCAAGTTTTGCAGTTGCAATGCGCAAGTGCAAGCCTTTAGCCTACAAGCAAATGAAAGAATTTAGGAAAATTCAAATAACAACAAAAAAAAATTCGCGTACTGAAACATAATCGACAAGAATGGATTATAACTGAAATGTATTTGTTGGATTATTTTTATGATATCCCATCCCACATCGATGGTAGATAGAAATTGAATCTGGTATATAAAAAAACTTGTGATCTACTACTAATAACTTGAGCTTAAGATTTTAGATCGGATTGTTAGGCTCTTTATTTAAGTTATTGGGCCAGTGGTTTACTTGGGTCATTAAAAATGGTATCAAAGCGAACTTTGCTTCCTATATAAGGCTCCGTGGTGGTGTGGATAAAAAAGTAGAAACTTCGAAGAGGGGTAGAGGCCTCGGGGTTGTATACCTTGTTCACGCTTATAGGTTACTTTGTGTTCGCTGATCGGTTGTTATCCACATTCCAACCAAGGGAAGAACTTGGGCCACGCGACCAGGATGTTGTTTATTTGAGTGGGGGATATTGTGATACCATACCCCACATCGATGGAAGATAGAAACTTAATCTGATATATAAAAAAACTTATGAGCTACTACTAATAACTTGACTTAAGCATTTTGGGCTGTTTTATTAGGCTATTTATTTAAATTATTGGGCCAATGGTTTACTTGGGTCCTTGCAATTTTATGGATTATGACAAAATGGTTAAGAGTGGATTATAATTTGAAAAGAAATCTAAGCTCATAAATCAAGAATGGTAAAAAAATGAACAAATATCACTTATAATCACGAATAATATCACTAAATCAATCACACCAAAAAATTAAAATGCTAAAATGAACCATTCTGACCTGGTCTAGAGAAGAAGATATCGATTGAATTTGTCTTACTTCCTGGTCTCGTGTTTTGTTTTTTAGTTTTTGTGTTTTTGTTGAAAGGTAAAGAAAACCTATCTGTGTGATAGATGGATCAATCAGTCTGTAGAAGTACTACAAGTTGTCCTAACCGGATTGATAGATAGATCGATCAGAATTGATAGATGGATCGATCGGTCTGTAACAATACTGTGAGTAGTTAAAAACAGATCGATGGACAGATCGATTAGGGTCGATGACCAATCGAGTGGTCTAGAGACTGATCAATCAGTCTATTTTGAGACTACGTTTTTAAAACTGCTAGGGTTACGGCTGTTCCAAGTTTAGACCTAGTTTTCTCATATTGATTTGCCCCAAAACACTATTATTATATCCTCTAAAAGATTATAGTGATAAGTGTAAGCCCATTGATGTAGACACGACTTGTTGAACTACGTAAATTTGTGTGTTTTGTTCTTGTGATTGCTTTCTTGTTCGTGTTCTTTTTTTTGTGTGATTTGTGCTTGCTTCGTGTGACTTGTATGTGGCACTGTCTATCGTGATCAATGTACAAAATGGTATCAGAGCTCCAAATTTAGAGATTGAAGAACGCAACGTGGCAGAGAAAGGAAAGATCAAGATTGAGAAGTTCAATGGTTCGAACCTCGCCCTCTAGAAGATGCAGATTGAAGATTTTTTGTACCAAAATGATTTGTTTCTTCCTTTGACCGAGGAGAAGCTAAAAAAGATGCCGCATAATAAATAGAAAATATTAGACCGTAAAGCCATGGGGACCATGCAATTAAGCATCGCACTGTTGATGATATCTAACATGTAACACCCCGACCCTTTACATGGCAACGATATTGTCCGTTTTGGACAAAACCTTCACGGTTTTGTTCTTTCCAGGGGATTACCCATCCTTGCATTGCTCCCGCTTAAGCACACTTAACTGCAGAATTTTGCTAGGGTCTCTACCACATGAAAAAAGGTCTCGTTGAATGTAAGGGTCCAAGGTTTTTTTTTTTTTAATAATCCAGGAACTCTCTCACCCTTTCCGATATGGGATACCATGATATCACAAACCACCTCCTTAGGGTTGCACGTCCCCGTGCAGTAGCCTGCCAACTCCGGTAGCCTGTCAGTCCTTATTGACCCGCCCATTCAGTAACCCACCCACGTGTCATGCGAGACGGCAGGAGCCCACACTCGGAGGTGAGGAGAGTCGGCTCTAATACCATCTGTAACGCCCCGACCCTTCACATGACAACGATATTGTCCGCTTTGAACAAAGCCCTCACGGTTTTGTTCTTCCCAATGAATCACCCATCCTTGCATTGCTCCCGTCCAAGCACGCTTAACTGCAAAATTCTGCTAGGGTCTCTACCACATGAAAAAAGGCATCGTTGAATGTAAGGATCCAAGATTTTTTCTTTATAGCTCAGAAAGTCCCTCTCCCTTTCTGATGTGGGATACTAGAATATCACACAACATCACGAAGAAGAAGACGATGGCAGATTTGTTAAAGGTTTTGAAAAAAATGTACAAAAAGCTCTCAGCATCAAATAAGTTATATCTAATAGAGAAGTTATTTAACTTAAAGATGGCAGATGATGCTATCACTGCTGAACATCTCAATAACTTTAATACCATCACCAATCAGTTAAAATCAGTGGGTATTGACTTTGATGATGAAGTCAGAGCTCTAGCCCTCTTGTTCAGTTTGCCAAAAAGTTAGAATGGCTTGGTTGTGGCAGTGAGTAACTCTTTGAGATCAGCAAAGTTGAACCTAGAGAATGTTGTTGGGTTTATTTTGGGAGAGGAATCACGTAGAAAAACAGCGGGTGAAGGATTGACATTTGGGTCAATTTTGAATGCTAATGGCAATGGGAGAAAGAATTACGAAAGAAATCAGAAGGGTTCGGGGAATCACAGATCCAAGTCACGGGAAAGATCACAGTCATGGGATGGTGAGCAAAAATCTAATGGCTATTGGAACTGTGGACAAGAGGGACACTTTAAGAGAAGGACTCAAGGCTCCGAGAGAACAATGGGACGACACAAATCAAGGGGGTTGGGCTACGGTAAACATTACTGAGGATAAGAATATTGATACTTTGATTTGTGCATTAGATTCTAGAATAAAATTATGAATAGTTAACTCGGGAGCATCATTCCATGCTACCATTCGCATGGATAATCTTCACAGTTACGTGAAAGGAAATTTTAGGAATGTATATTTGGGAGACGATGAAACTTGCAATATAGTTAGAAAGTGTGAAGTGCATATCATACAAGCCAACGGTACAGTATTGAAGTTGAAGGATGTTAGACATGTGCGTAGTCTAACAAGAAAATTGATCTTAGTGGGTTAGCTAGCAAAATCTAGGATTTTAACATCGTTTGAAGGAGATTCTAGGAAAATGTTCAAAGGGTCATTGGTTTTAGCCTGAGGTATAAAGGAGGGTATTTTGTATGTATCCTTGGATTTTTATAGCGGGATATCATTGGCAGCATCTGGGGTTAATGTCGGTATATGGCACAGACGACTCGGCCATATGAGCGAGAATGGCATGAATGTAATGGTTCAGAAAGAAAAGTTATCAGGAATTGAATCAGTTGATCTGGAATTCTGTGAAGATTATATCTTCGAAAAATAGAGGACAATTAGCTTTACAAAGGAAACAAAGACTCCAAAATCAGAACGGCTAGAGCTAGTTCATACTGATGTATGAGGATCGTCTCAAATACTTTTACTTAGCGGCTCACGGTACTTTGTTACTTTCATTGATGATGCTACCAAGAAACTATGAGTTTATTTATGCAAGAACAAGTTAGATGTGCTTGGCATATTTAAGAACTAGAAGGCTCTAGTTGAAAATAAAACAAGTCAGAAGCTGAAGTGTTTGAAGTCTGATAACAGCGATGAATACTACAGTAAGGAGTTTGAGAACTACTGTATAGCCAACGGGATCAGAAGGTTGAAGATTATCCCAATGAAGCCGAGGTAGAACAGAGTGGAAGAATGCATTAACAGGACAATCATGGAGCGTGCAAGGAGTATGAGGCTGCATGCCAGATTACCAAAACAATTCAGGGTAGACGCGGTGAACACAATAATGTATATGATCAACAGAGGACCTTCAATTGCTTTGAACTATGGATTGCTAGAGGAAGCGTGGACCGGGAAGAAGATAAAGCTTTCGCATTTGCGCATTTTTAGATGTATAGCTTATGTTTATATTGAGCCAAATAATAGGGATAAGCTAGACTGGAGTCTTGGAAATGTGTTTTTTGTTGGCTATAGCATTAATAGCTACAAGTATAGGTTATTGTAGACATTCTAATTTGACCTAGCAAAATCTTAGGCTTATTAGGGTGTTTTCAATGATAAAAACAAGTGAAATGACGTCTCTAAATAATCATCGGGAAGCAATTCAAGTCCAGTACTATGAGAAATTGAACCGCGAAACCCCAACCTTGAGGCAGCAACCTTCAAACCTCGTGACCGTGACAAGAAACCCTTAGAAACCCTAAAAAATGTCATGGTCGCAACCTTCAATCCTTGTGACCGTGCCTTCATTGTCGCGACCACAATAAGAACTTTTTGGAAACCTTATCATATGTAGCGGTCGCAACATCCATCTTACGGTCGCAACCTTCAAAGGTAGCGACCACAAACTTTAAGGGATATTCTGAGATCCAGAACGTGCCAGCACCTCATTGGCTACCGTTTTCTATATAAAAGTACCTTCGATACGATTTTGAGAGAAAAGGAAGGACGATTTTAGTATGCTGATACTCTGCCGTACTACCAACTCACATTCCAACCAATACTACTACCCGAGTTAGTTTGATTGCTCGGATCGCTACCTGACGGTCAAACGAACGATTATTGCATCCCACGATTTGAGGATACACCCAGATTATCTCATTTTAGGTATTCTGTTAGAACCCTAGCACTTCTCTCCTCACATTTTCTACCCCCATGGGGAGGTCGATTTTTTGAATTTGAATTTGAATTTTCGAATTGCATGCTTATTCCTTAGTTTTGTTATTACTGCGTTTAATTATTTCATCTATGCCAAATTGTTAATGTTTAATTGTCAATTTTGATTAGTCGAATTGGAAGCATGCTTAATGTTTTGCTTTAACTAGCTACCTTGTTAGGTTTTAGTTAGTTATTCATGTTTTCATTACCGTGCTGATTAAAATAGTCTTAATTATATTTTGTTCTTATCAGACATTCACCACCAGTCCACTATTTTTCCAAATTTAGTGAAAAGTTCAAATTCCTTGTGGTCACAACATTGATTGTTGCAGTCGTTACATTCTGGCACTAACATGTTTGCAATCGCACAGTTGAACCTTGCGCCCGTGTACTGTTTACCCATAGTGCTTGCGACCGCAACATTTATATGTTACGGCCGCAACCTTCTTGTTGTTTCAGTAATTTAATTTTGTTGTTTATGTCTTCTGTTAATAACGCTACAACAAAATAAGTCATTATTGACGAAATAATTTTGCCATTAAATTTATGTATTTCATCGCTAATAAATTCCGTGACGAAAATGCGTATTCTCCACTTTTGTCTCTAAAAGGTCGTTGCAAAAAGTACCTCGTGACGAAAAACCTTGACTCCTCACTAAAGAAATGCCGTTTGTGACGATTTAGTGTCATCTTTAGTAACGAAAATAATCGTCACAAAACATAATTCGTCACAAAAAAAATAAATTGTTGACCAAAAAATTTCGTCATAAATGCTATTTCGTCACAAAAAATGTGTTAGCCCAATGGCTCTTTAATTTGATTTTGATGATTTTCATAATTCATTTTCTAAAAATAAATATTTTTAAATGGATAATATTTTATATTTTCAAAATGAAAGTGCTAACACATTTTGAACAATCATAGTTGACACCTTAGCCAAAAAGGAATTACTTTTATCTCAAAAGGTTCAAACACTTAAGAATTCTTTAATTTGAATTTCTTTGTGTTGATCTTAATTGAA
>JAOTRH010000020.1:7893445-7911915 GCA_034768845.1 Heliamphora exappendiculata | reverse complement strand
TTTAACTTAAAAACTTATTATTATAATTTTAATACATTAATTTATAATATATAAACTAATAAATTATTAGTTATAAAATTATATAATATAATAAATTTTAAATTTATAATTTTTAAGTTAATATATTAACCACTACTAATAAAGTAGTAAACTAATATTATATTATAAATTTATAAACTGGATAACTATAAAAATAATAAAAATACAAATTAAATAAAAAAATACCTAAAAAAATCAAGACCCGCCCAAAACTCGGGCCCAAGGTCCGGCTCGAGATCCTAGCCCCAAGTCAGTACCCCAATAGCCTCGGCCGACCCTCGGGCAAAAAAATCTGACCCACCCCAACTCAAAAATTTAGTGAAAGCTCGGCGGGCCCGGACCAGGCTTGGCCCGCCCGAGCCACAATCAGGTCAGGCTGGGCTAAAATTACACCTCCATAGACAAATGGTGCCAAACTATGTGTATTATTGTATGAATTTTTTTTTGCTGTGTGCGAAAATTAATATTCAAATTTCAATCAAAAGTAACCTTAGTGAGCTGCGTTTACGTGTTATCTTCAAACGTTACAATTACCTTTTAGGTTTTAGGTAAAACTGAGTTTTTACCGGAGTTTGTTGATGCTTCTTTCTTAATTCAAATGGGTCGTGGCGTAGGGAATTGACCAATTCAGATAAGGCTCACCAACCTTATTTCAAAACACACTGAAAGAAATAGATTTATTCATTTATTTGATAGGTTCGATGAATCATATTTAGTTTTTTGTTTATTTATATTGTAAAATTTATTGCAACACATATTGTTAGGAATTTTGCCTTTTTTATTTAGCAAATTTGTGACAAATTGTTAATTAAATTATTTATATTTTATTATGCGATATTCGCCACATGTTCTTTTAGAATTGTGATATGATATTGCAGCGCAATAAAAAATGAGCAAAAAATGTCGAAAAACTACAAGCAGTATCAGACCGCTCAACAGACCGATCAGGCGATCCATTGAGTGATCTTCAACAACTTTTGATATCTCATGTTTACAACCAACTACTGCAAGAATGGCGTGACAGCTCGATTGGTCAAAAGACCAATCGAGCAATTCTGTGCGCGCGAACTAGAATTTAAATACTGCAGTTAGAATTTGACAGTTTATTATAAATAGGCAATTAGGTTTTTTTATTGTAGTTGGATTCCTTATTATTTTATAAAGACCTAACCGCTACAAAGAGTATCTAAAGTGAATTTTGCAAGCTTTCAAGCCAGATTACTTGAGGATCTTTTAGTTTTCGTTCTTTTAAATCAATCATCAAGTCAATTAAATTTTCAATGATTTGGTCGTGTTCGTGGAGTCGCTTGAGAATATTCTCAAGTGTTAAAGTTTGATGAAAAATTCCGTCAGCATTGAAGTTCAATGGTGAGTTCTAACAGCGATTAAGCAAATGAGTTGGTGCACGTAGATTCGATAAAGATAGATTTACTATCATTGATTGTAAGTGTAATATTGGGATTGTAAAATTTCTTTGTAACCAACGTTTGATATAGTATTTGATTTTCTAAACTCAGAGTGATCTCGTGAGTTTTACTCGATTTGGAATTTTCTACATAAAAATCATTGTCTCATGTGTTGTTGTGGTTTTTTTTGTGTGTGTGCTTGATTGGTTTAAATTTATTTGCAGCGTTTAATTTTTTTAATTAAATTAATTAGTGCAAATCAGTTATCAAACGAAATTTTTCACGTATAATAAATTTTAAATTTATATTCAATAATGACATAGTCATTAAATTAATTTATCAAATAATATAATGCAATTACAAGAATTATGAAATTTGTTTTTTTTTATTATAACACAACCTAACACAACTACAAGGATTATTTAATTTGTTTTCTTTTAACACTATTGGAAAGTTATTTGGTGGGTAGTGTGCTAGTTAATTATATCGATGTAGTCCGTCTAATTAATACATGTATATTATATATTGTAATTTTAAATAATACTTTTATATTAAGGACAATAATTATAACACATAAATATGATTTCATATTAAAAAAAATAAAAATTACAAATATATTAGATGAACACGCTACACTAGCAAGCGATCATTTGGTGGTTCCAAAACACCATACGACAATTTGGGCATATTTTGGTATTTTTTGTTTTTTTAAATTTTTTTTCATATTTTAATTAAAAAAATTTACTCTTTTGAATTATCTCAATGAAATTAACTGATAAAGTAAAAAAATAATAATAAAAAGATAAAAATAAATAATATAAAATTTAGTTTATTTGCTTATTTTGTTTTATTTTTTATTTTTTTATATTATATTTTTAAAAAAGTTATTTTTTTGATTCGTCAAAAAAAACAAAAAATATAATAATTTTATTAAATAATTAAAAAATATTTATTAAAAATAAAAATAAATCAAATAAAATAAACAAATAAGTACGTTATACTAGACGGACATTTAATTTTCTCCACGTTTCACTGACGTGGTCTCCGTACCTATAAAATAGTTTATCGGTATCACCAAGTGTATGCCTGTATATATACATATATATATATATATATGTATATATAACGCGACAACCTGTATTAATCAAAGCTCAAATTTTTTGGTTGTTTTTCAACATCCTTTCTTGACTCTCTTCACCCACAATCTACATTCCTCTTGTCTCAATCCACTCGCCCTTATTTAACGTAAATTCACATATACTTCAAGCTCTAAGAGCAACCTAATTCCTTTTGTACTCTCAAATCTTGCTTTGTTCAAATGGGTAGCATTGGGGTGTTGAAGAACTCAACATTGATTTGTGCTCCATTAATGAGTCAATCCGTCGAACAGGTGGTGAGCGACATGTATGAGGCAAAGAGACAAGGAGCAGATGTGGTTGAGATCAGGCTGGATTGTATAAAGCACTTCCGGCCTCATCAAGACCTCCAATTCCTCCTCATGAATAAACCACTGCCAGTTCTCATTGTGTATCGGTACATAAGCTAACTATGTGGCCTTATATATATCTGGGAAGACTTCTATTTTGGAGTTTCTATGTTTGCAGGATTTGGTCAATGCGACTTACATGAATATCCTTCTTTTGGTAATAATGATGTCTCATGTCTTACTTGGAGCTCTCCTAATAACTGAAGAGATAATTAGTTAAAAGGTCCAATTGCTGGAATTTGTAGTGCATTTGATCCATCTTATTGTTTTTAAAAAAAAGTTTTTTAAGGCTATTGTTTTATAAATTTTATGAGATATGATCCTATAATTTAATGTCATGCAATTTTATGAGTAAAATAGTTGTTTATTGCTCACACGCTCTCCCAATTAATTAGTACACAACCCTCGTCAGCGCATCACTACTTTCATCTCCGGTCGCCGCTGGCCACCATTTTCCGGTGACTTTGGAAACTTTTTCCAACGACGTTTGACAACACGCTTATAACTCTTTAGGCGACTCTTTGGAACCCACGGAACACATGAATTTCACTATTTGCTCACTAGCCACATAGAATAGATAAACTTTACTATTCGTTTTATTCGAATAATAAAATTTATCTATGTTAGTAAAATTATACTATATCTACTGTCATTGTCTTCTTTGCTATGACGACCACATAAATTAGTAAATGTTCACTTTTTCTATATTCGAATAGTTAAAATTACTTGTGTTTAAAAGGGTTGTCGGAATTTGCCGGAGGTGGTAGAGATGATGAGTTGGAGGGATGGGTGTAGAGAGCAATAGGGGTATTTTGGTCCAATTTGATCTAATGGGCTTTAGGAGTAAAGACTTTTTTGTTGGACCACATGTTCTACAATATTTTCAATTGTGGGTCTTTTGCTAATGGGCTTTAGGAGTAAAGACTTTTTTGTTGGACCACATGTTCTACAATATTTTCATTATGGGTCTTTTGCCAAAAGTCCCATAATTGAAACATGTGACTCGGATTTTTGTACATGCGCATCTCTTACTTTAAGCTCCTCTTTTAATTTAGCACGCGACATAAATTTTTGTACATTGTTGTTAATTGGTTATTGATGGTGGGAAATGAATACAAGGAACTTATTTGTGGTGATTCAACACACTCAAAAACAAAATTTGAGAACAAACACTTACTTTTAATGGTCACATAAATTCAAATACTAGAAATCACAAAATTCTCAAACTTTCTCATTCTCTGTTTCTCTCTTTTTTCCTTCTAATTTTCCAATCTTTGATCAATACACCATACATCTATTTATAGTGATTGATTCCTAGTGTGAATACATCCAGCCACCATACATTTGGTTTATTTCTTTAGCCCACAATCTTTGACAATTGATCTTGATCTCAATCCAATATCTCAATTTAAAATTTTTGGCAAATCTTCTTGTAACTTGTGATCTTATTCCCATCCAAAATCTTTGACAGATCTGATCCTTTGGAGGATTCAAGTTTATCTTTACAACAGTTATGGGGGACAACATTCTAATGACTGAAATATAAGAGCCAAAGTGTACTGGAGATGGATAGGAAAAAAAGGAACATTATAGTTGCATGTAGTGTCTCAGTTCAAGTTTTAATTGGTCAATTTTGTCTCTCAAGCTTGAATATATGCAGAAGTAAGTTTTTGGACTAAATATGGTGATGGAACCTTCCAAACACATCTGACTCTTAAGTAGTAGTAGTTTGAGTTGCCTTGTCAGTCTCAATATAAATTCACCCATATATTGCTCATAGTGTCGTGTTTTGTTCATTTTTAGTTTAGATATTTGTTTGTACTTTTGTTTGCTATATTTATAGTTCTCTTATCTGTACTTATACTGCAATATATCCTTTGTGTACCATTTGTGTGTATGGAGCAAAAATTCAGCTTTCTGTGATTTTGAGAAGCATCACCATTCCAAAAGCTTTTAAATCTGATGATAATAACCAGACTAATGTAGCTGAGAAATTTAAAGAGTTGCTTGAAAATCTAGAGTTTCTATTTTTATTCATCTGGGTCTGCAGGAAATTTAGAGGTGGATTTGATATAAACACAAGTATTCGGCATCCGTTATGTTGGAAGCTTTCCATGTTAATTCTTTCTCTGTATCTCACTCTCACTCCAAGTGGTAGTAGTAGTAGAATATGTTAAGAGGGAAATGAATGTGCATATGTTTGTTTGTATCTTTCTCGTAATTTGTTTCCGAATATTGTAATGTAATTGGAGGGAACTGACTGCTGCTTATCCCCATGGGGAATGGTCCACCACTTTGCCAAACTTTATAATTCTAGATGCATACCACTATACCAGATAAACGAAGTGTCCTAGTACATACTTTTTCTATTGTCATTATTTATTTATTTATTTATTTTATTTAATTTCTTCTAGGCCAAAATGGGAAGGTGGCCAATACGAGGGTGACGAAAAAAAGCGGTTGGATACACTTCGTTTAGCTAGAGAACTGGGAGCAGATTATGTAGATTTGGAGCTCAAGGTATTATATTTGACATCAAATCACATGTAGGAAAACAGATTAGGTAATGCGCTATGCCTATGAGATTGACATCTTTTAGATATCTTCAGAACTTCCCCGTGTTCTCTTCCAACAAATCTTGAACTATTTACATGGACAAAAGTCCAATCATATTCGAAGCAACTTAAGCAAACTTCAGTCTGACGTCATTTCCCCCAAACTCATGGATCGTAATGTGTGCATCCCGGTTGTTGCCAGGAATTAATCCAGTGGTATCATTTATTGTGTCATCTTCAATGCCATTACATTACATTTTTAGTTCTACAAAATATATTTAAATTAAGTTTCACATAATACATGGTAACATATTATGGCAATAACATTGATAAAAATAATTCGAACTTGTCGAATTGTATGTAGCCGAGCGTTATTTTTAGAAACATTGCATCATATATTCATTATTTATGCTATTAAAAACATCTTATCATGTAAAAAAAGAAAAAAACTAATATTTTATCCGTTGGAAAATCATTTTCATTTGATCACATCTAATACCTAAAAATATGAAATTGGCAGAGTTGAGGGGACTGGTACTCACAGGATAAAAAAAATATAGTAAAATTCTCCATTAAACTGAAACCAGATTTGTCATATTGTCAACAGTTCTCATTCGCCAAGCATTCTTTAAATTGTGTGTTTTCTGACCTTATACTATTCTTTAAATTGTGTGTTTTCTGACCTTATACTATTGTTGTTCAGGTAGTTCCTGATCTAATGGAGAAACACCAACCAAATTGGCATAGAGATTGCAAAATAATTGTATCATGTTTTATAGATGGTATGACTCCTTCGAATGAAGACCTCAACCAACTTGTTGCACAAATGCAATCGACTGGAGCAGATATCATCAAACTTGTCTCCAATTCGAGTAGCATTACAGAACTATCACGATTTTTTCATTTGCTGTTGCATTGTAAGGTATGAGGTTTGATGATGAAACTATCATGTTTTTGCCACTTAACCTTTTATTTTGAATGAGATAAAAGAAAAAATAATTAACGTAGACAAGGTGAACATTGTTAATGATTCGTGTGTGTATGTGTGTGTATCAAAGCCATGAGTTGGTGTGAAGCTATGTACATCAATAACTGGATATGAAGTCGATTGTCAAATCTTGGACTTGGAGATAACAATCCATCTCTTGGTAACAAATAACAATAACTGCCCAGGGGGGGTGGAACAAGGATAAACAGGCATTTCTCCTCAGTTTTTCTTCAGCTGTGATTTGAATTGTGTAAAATAAGGACTGCCTCACAGAACTCAAGGAAAAAATAAGAGACTTGATTAAGGGTAGAATAAGCACTATAGATGTGTGTTTTCTATTTTTTTTCCTTTTTATGAAAATGTAGCCAATATCAGTAGTGGTTGTAGATGGGGGATGATTTTGATAGGTTAATTAAATTTTAGTTGCATATTTATTTATGTGCATTGAATAAATCACCTCTTGCTAACTCTCTGCAGATACCGTTAATTGCATACTCCATAGGGGATCGAGGTCTAATAAGCCAAATATTGGGCCCGAAATTTGGTAGTATTTTAGTCTACGGATCTATCGAAGGAAATTCAGTGCCTGGTGTTCCCACTTTATACAGCCTTCGACAAGCTTATGATGTTGAGTACATAAATGCAGAGACTAAGGTTTTTGGGCTGATATCAAAACCAGTGAGCCACAGTAAAGGCCATCTTCTGCATAATCCTACCTTTAGGCATGTGGGCTTCAATGGACTTTATGTCCCAATGCTTGTAGATGATCTCAAGGAGTTTTTTAGTGTTTACTCTAGCCCAGACTTTGCAGGTTTCAGGTAACACACACTGGAGCTTTTAATTCATAAATTAGAAGAAATGTAACAACTTAAACTGATCATTCATTTAAGAAATATGATCTCTTCACTTGAATATGTTTGCTTTCCTTTTGCAAGTGGACGCACTAGTTTTGGCGGCCTTTTTTTGGCTTGACTTAGGGGGGAAAAAAATTCCTAGTTCCAATTATAATTAATCCAACTACTGCTAAAAAAAAAAAAAAATACGACCCAATTTTTTGTTTGATGTACAATAATTTTATAAATTTCAGAAGTAGCACATGATGCTCTGGGTGAACGGAAGTAATTTATGTATATCTTTTTAAGGAAAATGAGTTCTGAATATATCCTTGCAGTACACATCTTGCTATCATCCTCTTTCACTCATTATTATCATAATTCCTGACCATAAAAAAAAGTGGAACACCTTACTAACGAACTATGCTAGCCTTGTTTCTTGATTTTGTTTTAGACGGAGCACAATAGGACTAGACTATTTGTTGTCCGGCTATCTATCTATATATATACACACACACACATGCCATATCAAATTGAATAGGATGGAATTACGGTACGTTCCATTGATTTGGATACTGTCTTTCAAGTGTGGATATGTATCTAGGCTTGTTTCCAAAAAGGACACAATACATGGCCAAATATTCATTTTGAAGCAACCATGTCCTCGAAGAACATAACATGAGAGTTTTTGTACAATTGTGCAACAAACTTGAATAAATGGGAGTTTTATGTACAATCGTGCGGTAAACTTGAATAAACAGGCATGGTTGATGGTGCATGTCCATGTATCAGATATCAAACGAATATTGTATACCCTTACAAAGTGTAAAGTTTCCAAGGTTGGTACACACTATTCACCCATTTAGAATTGGCCATCTAACAGAGAATCTATTTGCCTTTTGGTCTTCTTCATACATCATTTTATGATAGTTTGGTACACCGAGCTACCATTTAAATTCTATCCCCCTTGGCTTTTTATACTAGAAATTACGTATCCGTTTTACAGGTTACTGTTAGTATCTTATTTTTTATGCTAGCATTAATTTTTTTCCCTATTTTTGTCTATTGCAGTGTAGGAATTCCATACAAGGAAGCTGTAACTGACTTCTGTGATGAAATTCATCCACTTGCTCAGGTTTACACAATATTCCTTCTGAGTTTTCAAATCTCTGTTTTTGTGAACATTTTTCTATTTTCACACATGTTCAATTTGTTCATAGAATCATAATGATCAATGTGTTATCATTTTTCGAATGCTCTGTTTAAGTAATATTAGATTGAGAGCACCCTAAAGGGACTGCATCTGAATTGGAGTTTGAAATGTTGCTCAGCCACCAAAGGATAATATTTGGTTAAATTTAGCTGGGATTGCAGGGTCCTGCAACTATCTAGTGGGACAGTGAGAGCGTGCCCTGATGATTACTCAATTTCCATTCTTGACTGGTTCACATGATGTACATAGGGTTGGTTCACTACCACATTCTCCGCCACCAACAGTCGACACCTCTACTCGCGCCTCCGTCGCCTCGTGCACTCACCGCCGCTTTCACTCGTCGCCGCTACCCTGGCGAACTCACCACCAGACGCCAGTACCAATGACCTCCAAGGTCGCGACGACCAGTCGCACCGTCGCCGCCGCCATCATTCATCGCCACCGTCGCAATCGTCCTCACCTCCAGAACCATCGACGCCATTGTAACTCCCTTGATCATTTCCATCGAGGTGCTGACGCCCTCCTTCGACATCTCTACCAGTCGTTGTCAACAACCTTCGGCATCCACCCTTTCAGTAAAACCTAGGCACCACCATTGTCGACCATCGGTGCCGTCGCCGTCAATGAGCCATCGTCTCCTCGCGCCTTCGCCGTCTCTGCCTCAGTCGCGACCCTTCGCCGCCAGATTCGCCGTCGCCTCCCATGTCGCCGCCGCTTCCTCCAACCCAAAACTCTAGAAACCCCTTTCCCCTTGCACACCGATAGAACCCCAACACTCCCTCTCTATAAATCCTGCCATCTTGAAAACCCAAACCCCTAATCCCGACCCGACCCGACCCGTATTCAAACTCAACTTTTTTCCAGCCCACGACCCAATCCTTAACCAACAAAGCCCAACCCAATAAGTAAAATCAGACCACCTACTGTTTTTCTTTTTGTACCCGGCCCATCACTAAACTTTTTAATAAACCCAGTCTTTTAGTCTTTGTTTAGCCTCTACTCAAAGCCCAACAAAAAAAGAAGAGAGTACCAGCCCAATTAGCCAACATTTTTTTAAAAGAAGAAAAAAACACCCCCCAAAAAATGTTTCTTTTTCCCTAAATATCTTAAGTCCATCTCATTTCTCTACATTGTCTTCATATTCTACTTCCGTCAAACTTTTCCAAACTTTTCCAAACTTTTCCAAACTTTTCCAACGTTGCTTCTTACCTCATGAATTTTGTGCCGTTAGTCAAAACTCATTTTTTTACCGCACGACATCATTGCCAATGCCCATCCACAAAAAAAAAAAAAAAATCTGTTGTTATCCTTTTCTTGCACCACTTAAGGACCTCTTACGAGCAAGGCTTTGAGCCATAGGTTTATTTATTTATTTTAAATAAAGTCCAAAAAAAAGGAGTGAAAAAATAAATAAAAAAGAGACTCAAAAAAGGAAGAAAAGAAAAAAAATGGGTGTTAAAAAAGAGAGGAAGAGAGTCAAAAAAAAAACCGCGGGGGGGGGGGGGGGTGAAAAAAAGTGTCAAGAATAAAAAACAAAACAAAACGAAAACAAAAAAAATGATTTTTTTTGAAAAAAATATGATCAATATTCAAGAAATGATGCATTATCTACGGAGCACCATAGATAGCCTTGAAAAATCACTGATAGCAATTCATAGGCAACCAATATTCAGCAACAATATCTCGCAACAATATTCTAGTGTCTCTAATTACTTTGTAAAGTTCAAAATTTTATTAAAATTGTTAGACATTTGTCGCACCCCATGTAATGTTGCTAGTCAATTTTTTTTTGCTTACGTCAAAAAATCTAAGATGAGATGTTGCACTCTTATAATGACTTAGAAGATACCTATAAGTACCCTTTAGCAGTAAAGGTTTATTTAGAGGAAGAAGAAATTCTTCATCCTAACCCACTTCCTCGCCGTTAGTTCTTGAGTCCTCAGATCCTCTTCCTCCTCAAACTCTGGCCATTACAAGTGCCTTCACCACCTACGGAACCTCTTTAACAAGAGCATACAATTCCTTTTTTATTCGATTGATTTTTTTGGGTGTTGAAGATTTTTTGTGGGTTACTAAACCTTGTTTGGTGGATATCATCAGCAGTTTTATGATCACGCTTCATTGGCGCAATAAGAACTAGAAGCTATTGACTTATTCATGCTACTTGCTTATCTGGCATGGTCACTTCAGTATTTTTGGCTGAACTCGATGATGAGTTTTTTATCTCGATGAAGGAGAATTTCTTTTTCTCGGTAAAGGAGAATGGTGTGGATAATATATGGAATGCCAACATATGAGATTAGGATATTATACTATTTAGAATATTATATTATTTAGGTATTATTTTATTTCTTTTTCAGTTAACTTAGGATATTATCTGATCTTGTTTTCTTTAGTTAAGGATTCAAGTTGCTCTTTTTAAATTAGAGTTTAATCTATAAATAAGTTGGTCCTCCCATGTATTAAGTAGACTTTGAACGAATAAACAATTAAAATTTTAAATTGAAATTGTTAGTGTAGGATTTATTTTTGGTTCATTTTAGTGTTTGTTCTTTAAATTGCTGGCCATCTGGCATCACTGATATATAAAGAAACTTGTGAGCTACTATTAATAAATTGGGTTTAAGCATTTTGAATTGTGTTGCTAGGTTCTTTATTCAAGTTATTGGGTTAGAAGTCTACTTGGGTCGTTACAAATGGTATCAGAACCAATCCGGATCCCCTTAAAGGCTCTGTGGCAGTGGAGATAGAGGAGTAGAGGCTCCAAAGCGAGGTAGAGGTCCCGAGATTATATATTTTGCCCACACGCTAATGGGCTGCTCTATATCTGCTAATGAGCTGCTATTAACATCCTAGGCAGGAATAAAACCTAGACTACGCGACGAGAGCGTTGCGTATTTGAGTAGAGAATATTGCAATATCTCATCATACGTCGGTGAAAGATAAAAAGGAAGTTTGGTATATAAATAAATTTCTGGTCTACTATTAATACCTTAATCTTAAGCATTTTCGACTACTTTATTAGTCTTTTTAGTCAAATTATTAGATTAGTAGTCTACTTGGGCCGTTACTCTCTCTCTCTCTCTCTACACACACACACACACACACACACATATATATATATATCAGTATACCACACAATTCTATTATCGTTGTTCATCAAAATATTAGGGGGTTCCAGAAGTTCAAACCTTGAACTTGATGACAATTGCAGTTGATGTTAGATTATGAATTTATGCTCACAAACCCCACTTTTATAATGTTGACATGTTGCCAATTTAATCAGTGGTTGTGTGCTTCATCAGTCTATAGGTGCTGTAAATACAATTGTAAGGCGGAACAGTGATGGAAAGCTCATTGGTTACAATACCGATTGTGAAGCTTCTATAACTGCAATTGAGGATGCTATAAAAGGTATTAAGTTGGACACTATAGTTTCTCTAACCAATTAATTTTTATACCTAGAGCTCAGTTCGTCATAGCACTAATTTAATATGTTTCTTGGAGATTAGCACTCGTGATATTTTTGGAAAATATGTTTTCTTGAAGTTGCAAGTTCTAAAGTAAACATTGATGTTTTCATTCTTGGACATAAGGCACAGTTTAACATTATGAAACATGGACATTGTCATGAATCATGATTGAAACAGAAATACCTTGAAAATAGTCCATAAATTGGATGTGAAGTATTAAATGCTCTTCGGTAGCATGATGTACCAACGAAACAAATTTAATCTCTGCTAATCCGAATGAGTTCCTTGGTTGGTTAATCAATTATATAAATTGGCATTTATTATTTGTGCATTTGAAATTTCACAGTACGGGGATGCACGAATGGGGAAGCATCGCTTCCATCTCCGCTCACTGGGAAAATGTTTGTGGTAGTTGGTGCGGGAGGTGCTGGAAGAGCACTAGCATTTGGTGCCAATATCAGGAGAGCGCGGGTTGTCATTTTCGACATTGATTTTGGTACAAGTTCTAAAATGTTTCTATTCGTAATTAATAAAGTAACCATATCTTTTAGCCCGATATTTTTTGACATTTTGTCCCAGGGGATCAAGCTTCCCTCTTCTATGGGACTCTCCACTTTATTGGGTTGCCAATCACTGTGCAGCACATCTTGGCTTGAAGGGTTAAGTGGCCTTGCCACTCTATTTATTCATCTTTATATTCTTTCTCTCTTCCCATACCTTGATGAGTCATGTGTTGGCCGGTGACCTGATGAACTGGAGACATCTTTATTAGAGAGGACCCAAGCCCTCGTTTCTAACCTTTATTGTTTTGTGTCAAAAGACAGAGCAAAGTCACTTGCCTTGGCCGTGTCGGGTGAAGCTCAGCCTTTTGAAGATCTAGTGAATTTCCAGCCAGAGAAAGGTGCAATCCTTGCCAATGCAACACCATTGGGAATGCATCCAAATACTGATCGAATTCCCGTGGCCAAGGTCCCTCCAATAGTTTTTCCCCTACAAAACAGCATTTTGAGTTGGACATTGTAATTAACACTTCCTATTTCATTTTAGGCAACTTTGGGTGATTATAAACTTGTCTTTGATGCTGTTTACACACCTAGAAAGACCACCTTGTTAAAAGATGCTGAGGCCGCAGGAGCCATTGTCGTCAGTGGAGTCGAAATGTTCCTCCGTCAGGCAGTTGGCCAGTTCAAACTCTTCACTGGTAGAGAAGAAGGTACATTGAATTTCTCTCTTTTCTTTTCCAAGGCTTTCTTAGAGAGGCTGGCCTGATAGATTGGGCTTGCATTTCACTCTGCAGGGTTGTTGGGCGTATTTATATTTTATGACAGTAATCTGAATGATCTTCAGTTTAGACATGATAACCGTGTAGGTTTATTAGAATTCCTGTACCAAAGTGGATTTAAATTTGTAACTTATTCAAATGATCACCTAGGCTAATGAACAACTGCATTGCACGTGCGAGTCACATAATGAGAGACGCCATCTATGTTACATGGTTTTTTCTAAATATATAAAGTACCGATGTCAGACATTTGATACTTGGATAAAGCTATAGGATAAGTGTCCTACATTTATAGTTTGACATCACCTAAAAAGAACATTTAGCAATTCGAATTTACTATAGTACTATACTTGAACTCTGATATTATGCATTAAATGCTCTATGAAACATTGAAAACACTATTTACCTTAGAAAATAAAATAAATATATTAAAAATATTAATATTTTTCCGTGTCCTAACATGTTTGACATACGACTCTTCTATATTACCCAAGTTCTCATATTGATTTGACACCTTTTTTTTTTCCTCTTTTCTTGATTCAAAACAAATATGCCTAATATCTTTTGCATGAAGTTTGGTGGAGGTTTTAGGATTCGTCTAGGAAATTAGTGTGTGTCTAATCAAAAAGGAGGAAAATATTGTAATGGCGATATTAAATTTACAAAATCTAAATATAGTTTATAAATATACTAATTGTCTTGGAACTGGACTTTATGGAGCAGCAAAATTATTACATTTGTGATATTCTGGTTTACCACATCGAAAAGGGAGAGGGAGTTTTTGGGCTATAAAGGAAAAACTCTGGACCCTTACATTCAACGAGATCTTTTCCCATGTGGTAGAGATTCTAGCAGAACTTCGCAGTTAAGCGTGCTTGGGCGAAAGTAATGCAAGGATGGGTGACCCCCTGGGAAGAACAAAATCGTGAGGGTTTTGCCCAAAGCGAACAATATCGTTGTCATGTGAAGGGTCAGGGTGCTACAGATGATATCAGAGCCGACTCTCCTCACCTCCGAGTGTGGGCCCCGGCCGTCTCGCGTGACACGTGGGCGGGCTACTGAGTGGGCGGGTCGATAAGGACTAGCAGACTACCAGAGCTGGCAGGCTACTGCACGGGGACGTGCAGCCCTAAGGAGGGTAGATTGTGATATCTAGGTTTCCCATATCGAAAAGGGAGAGAGAGTTCTTGGGCTATAAAAGAAAAACTTTGGACCCTTACATTTAACGAGGCATTTTCCCATGTGGTAGAGACCATAGCAGAACTTTGCAGTTAAGTGTGCTTAGGCGGGAGTAATATAAGGATGAGTGACCCCCTGGGAAGAACAAAACCGTGAGGGTATTGTCCAAAGCGGACAATATCATTGCCATGTGAAGGGTCCGGGTGTTACAACATTATTTCATACTTTTGGAGCTTTGCCTTTGTTCATATAATCATTATTGTTCAACAAAGCCAGTTTCTGAAATTTAAATCTAAACAAGATCATTTTTATATAGAACCCTAAACGTAATGCAGTTGAAATGTTTCTGGGTGATTGAAACATGTTGAAAGTTCAATATATATTATTAAGCCAGTTAGTGAATGGAAAATAATATGAAGTGTTAATAGACTCCCTTAGTCGGTTGCTTCCTTTTACTGTTGGTGAGTTTGTATTGCATGTCATTTGTTAAAGCAATTGGTTAAGTTCAAGAACTGGTTACATAATTTAACAATTGAATGTGAATGAATCCTCTGAATTGTAATTGTCACCAAACGGCTATACGCTCACTTTAAGAGTTGTGACACTTTGAACACTCGCGTTGGGCTCTATAAATCATGTGAGTTTTTGTATTGCTGAAACTAATAACTTATAGGTTGTAGTTTGTAGCAGAAGCTGTGAATGCTTGATATAGATTGCGGTTTGTAGTTGAAATAGAAGAAAAAATAATAATAAGTTGTAGCAGTAAGTTGTGAATATTTAGAAAAACTTGTACCATATAGCTGAAAGTTAAAATGTACCAGTAGTAGTTTTGCCAAACATCTCCCATCGTTCTATGATTGGAAAAAAAAAAAAAGAAACCCAAAAACTATATTAAAAAAAAAATACAGTTTTGATCCACTTCATCTCACTTTGACAGTACATTCTCATTATCTCATTTCAAGTTTCTTTGTTCTTTTTGATTATTTAATTTAATTGTTCTCGTTTATTCGATATGCTACTTCATTTTGTTTAATCACCATTTCCTGGGTCTCTTGGAAGCATTTTTATTTAAAACCCATTTATTTTCGAACGGAAGGATCTGATTCAATTGGTTTTTTTCCTCCCCCCCCCCCCCCCTGTTTTGCAGCACCTCAAGAGTTCATGCGGGAAATTATTTTAGCAAAATTCGGATGAATCAAGCAGTGGGTGTTGTTGTGTAAGCTCAGTTTCTCAATTGTTTTGTTGGTTTTGCACGTAATAATAGTCAGGTTGGTAAACCACAATTGTGATTTAAAAGTATAAGTTAATTTCTTTGTGGTTAAATATTTTGATTATGTTGTAAATCCTGTGTACTTTGAGGCCTTCAAGGGTGTAATAAATCAGCTTTTAGTTTAAAGCTTAATAAAAAATTGACAAAATTCAAATAGATGTACTTCTAACTTTTAATTTGTATCTTCAAATACTAAGACTATGTTTGGGATAGTTTTTAGTACATGATTTTTTTTTTCGTTTTTAGTGAATTTGTTTCACGTTAGTCGAAACAAGCATGTTTTTTAGATTTTTTTAGTTACGGGAAATCAATAAGGTATAAAGATTTCATTACAAATATTCAAAAAATATTTTTTAAAAGGCAATTTAAGGTTTTTTTCTTTTTTAGTAATTTTTTTTCAACTTTAGCTAAAATTGTCATACTTTTTAGGTTCTTTCTATCAAGCAAAATAAAAAAATAAAAAATTTAAACTAAAATATAAACAAATCAGACAAGACTAAAAAAAATAAAACTACAAAAACACTTAGCAAAGCTATCCAATGAATACAATTCTTAAATTTGAAATTATAAATTTTTAAATATAGTAAATATTTATAATTTTTGCTTAAAGTTATAATCATATCTTATTCAGAAAAAAATTGCTATTTTTCCCATTTGAAATAATAGAATTGAAGCCATTGCTATTTTCTCCACTTGAAATAATAGAATTGAAGTCATTTTTATTGTCCATATGATAACTTTTAGCACTTTGCTTGGATAGGACTAGGCATGTGTTTGGACTAGTTTATTTTTATAATTTTTTAACTTAAAAATAAAAAAAAAAGTCAATTGATTTGGCTTATTAGTTTTTATTTTTACTTTTTTCTTACTTATTTTTACATGATTTGATATTTACTTTTTTATAAAAAAAATTAAAAAACTTAAAAATTATTAAAAAAAATTAGTCCAAACACAGGCCAAGTGTAATTTTGGCTTATAGTCCGTGGGTGGCCCAGCTCAAGCTCGAGGCCTGCCACTATTTAGGTTCGGCCTAGCCTATTTAGGACCGAGCTCATCTAAGCTTGAGTAGGTGTGGGTTGGGACTAGACCTCCCCTTTGGATCTCATGGGCTAGCTCGAGCCCCAAATTTGGTGCCTAAGCCCAAAGGTAGCCTAGCCCGAGGTTCAACCTTATTATTTTTTTAATATTTTATTATATACAAAAAATAAATGTATAAAAATTAAATAATAGTAAAAAAATAATAATTATTATAAGTTTATATTTATAAACTAAAATAAATATAATAAAGATCATTGTTTACTAAATTATAAGTTAGTTTATAAATACAAACTTATAATAATTTATTATTTATTAAATTATATGTTAGTTTATAAAAACAAATTTATAATAAATAATTGTTTATCAAATTGTAAATACCATTAGATTTTAAATTATAAGTAATATAATAAGTTAATAACTTATAATAACTAATAAGTTGAAAGCTATTATAAGTTATAAGTTATAAGTTATTAATAAGTTATAATTTTAAATTTTATAAGTTGTTATAAAATATAAATATAATTTTAAAAATAAAAAAATTTCAAAAAAGTTTGCCCATAAGTTCGAGCCAGAGGCACGTATACTCCTAAGGTTAGGACTAGACCTGGCCTACATTTCTCAAAAAATGCCTAGCTCAACTCAAAATTTGGTTTGAACCCTTTGAACTTCGCCAAGCTGAGGTGAAAGTGTTAGGTCAGATTAGGCCGAAATTACACCCATAAGTGGGGGCTCAAGTTTGATGTTTTTGATGAATAAACTTAAGTCTACTAAAAAGTGTACTAAATGTACATCAAAAATGACTATTAAAAGAAAAAATAATTGAATAATTTTTAAAGATGTATTAAAAAGTGTGTAAAAGTGTATTAAACGGTATTTTTTAGTAAGAATTTTTAATAAGAGTATTAGTGTTAGTTGCATAACTGATTTTTGATTACTTGATTGAATAAACAATAATATGGATCTTACATTAATTGATAAGAAAAGAAATAGCATGAACTTGTAGAAGTAATTTTTTCTTTTACTTCTTACATTGTCTCAAATTAATCTGAGTTACACATTTGCATAGATTCTACTATTTTTTTTATGTGAAACTTACAAAAATGCATGATCAAACTTACTTTGGACTTAGAGCAATATAGGGAAGGGTGAGGAGTATTTTTCTAGCTTGAAGACACTTGTTGGATTAGCTCCTATAATATTCAGCTGTGGGAATAATCAAAATTCTTAGCCAATAAATAAAAAAGTTAAATAATTTGTTTTCCTCTATTAAAAAATATCTTTTTCATCTTTTGCAAAAAAATTAAAAATTTAAAAACATTATCAATGAGGTTGTTCTCTTATTTTATTTAAAGTTATCATGTTCACATATTAAATTAATAAAATGTAAAAATTTGCAACTATTTTGCTCATTCAAACAAAAATGCAAATTACCCACAAAATTTACACAAAATTATTTAAAATTTAAAATAAATGGTTTGTGTGCCAAGTAAATTTGGACAATTTATTTTAGGGTAATTTACACTGACCCCCCTTGAGGTTTCTGATAAAAACAGAAACCTCTATTGTGGTTTCAAAAATTACACAAACCTCCCATCAGGTTTGAATTTAACATCAAATAAATTCAACCATTAAAATCTCTGTTCAACTTAACGAAAATTACTGTCCCACCTCAAAACCGCCATCAAAACCACTGTCCCCCCCCAAAACT
>JAOTRH010000020.1:7835786-7878215 GCA_034768845.1 Heliamphora exappendiculata | reverse complement strand
GATGGTTTGGGGATGGTGATTTTGGGGGAGATTATGGTTTTGATGACGATTTTAGAGTGAGACGGTAGTTTCTGTTAAATTGAATGAAAATTGTAACGGTTGGGTTCTCTTTGATGTTTAAATCAAATTTAAAAGGGTGTTAGTGCAATTTTTGAAACCACATAGAAAATTTTTTATTTTTATCAAAAATTTCAATGGATCAGTATAATTTTCCATATATTCCAATAAATTTTTTACAATATTTTTTATACCAAAATTACTGTTAATATATCATTCATTACCTACAAGAGACGAAGGTATGGTAAGACAAAAGGGGGCTATGGCGACCCTGTGTTTAAAAAATTTCTTATAGATACTTATTAATTTTAGTTTATATATATATATATATATATAATTGGCCACCCGTACCTTTCTTTAGACATTGTCTATAAACCCACTACCGTATAATAGGAAATCTCCTCAGGAAGCTAGTTGTAAACCTAGTCAACTCATTATTTTGATTTTTTATTATTACTTTTAAAAGAGTATCTTTTCAATCACAGACAAATAGGCAATTCTAGGTGACTCAAATAAGAAGTAGTCCACTGGGTATTAGCTGTAGCAGGCGTGATGACTCAAATAGAAAATATACTACTGAGTATTGACTCTAGCAAGGGCATCGGTCATCACGACTCACGGCATTAGGCTTTTGCCCCCCCCCTCTCTCTCTCTCTCTCTCTCTCTCTCAATGAAAGCAAAGATTGAATGAACGGTGGAAATTTTCTCAAAAATGGTTCAGATTTTTGCTTCATACAATGAGAAGGTTATGGAAGTTATATTAGACAATGGCTCCAAAAATGCCTCTTATACATTTTTAGATACATAAAAAGAGATTCTGTATGGTTTTTTAGATAAAGTCAAAAGAGTAATTGGTGAATAAATTGGTGATTTAAAGTTTTGTATAGTTGTTGATGAAACTCGTGATGAGTCCAAAAAAGAACAAATGGCTATTATTCTTAGATTTGTTGACAATGATGGCCTTGTACGTGAGCGCTTTTTTGGTCTTGCTTATGTTACATGGACTATGGCATTAACTTTTAAAAATGAAATTTTTTTCATCATTTCTCATCACAATCTTGATTATCTAAATCTTCGAGGTTAATGTTATGACAATGCAAATAATATGCAAGGTGAATTCAATGGGTTACGAGCTTTGATTGCTAATGATTCTCCTATGCTTATTGTGTTAATCGTTTTTCTTATCGATGCTGGCATTAGTTAAAGTTTCTAGAGATGTCATCCCATTTCATCAATTCTTTTCTAAATTGACATTTATTGTCAACATTATTGGTGCTTCTTGCAAGTGTAATAATGAATTGAAATATGCTTACGCTATTGAAATTACTCATTTGATTGCCATTGATGAACTTGAGACTGGCACAGGCCTTAATCAAATTAGCACTTTTCAAAGAGCAAGAGATATTCGTTGGAGTTCTTACTTAAAATCCATTTTAAGCTTGATCAAAATGTTCAATGCAACCTATGTGGTTTTAAACAACAATATTGATGAAGGTACTAATCCCACTCAATGTGGAGATGCAGATTTAGCTATTGGCTCAATGACATCTTTTGAATTTGTATTCATCTTGCATCTTATGAAAGATATCATGGAGATCACAGATACACTTTGTCAAGTTTTGCAACGAAAGTCTCAGGATATTCTAAATGCCTTGCACCTTGTCTCAACAACAAAAGTACTTATTCAACAGCTGAGAGATGATGGATGGGATAATCTTTTTGCGAAGGTGAAATCCTTTTGTACTGAACTAACATAGAAGTCCCAAATATGAGTACTCGTTATTTTGCAAGACGAGGTCGGGCTCGTCATCAATAAGATGAAATCACAATTGAGCATCATTACATAATAGATATTTTTAATGCTACGATAGATTCTCAGTTGCAGGAATTGAACACCAGGCTCAGCGAAAATGCAGTGGAGCTATTAACTCTTAGTTGTGCATTAGGTCCTAGAGATAAGTGCAAATCCTTCAAAATTGATGATATTTGCAAGCTTGTAGACAAATTTTACCCTGAAAACAGAGTTGGATAAAGAGAGTTTGTTGAGACAATTAAGACATTATGAGGTGGAAATATCTCAAAATTCAGATTTGCAAGAATTGTTTATTATTTCTGAATTATGTGAATCGTTGGTTAAGACAAGAAAATCAGAGATCTATTCACTTCTTTATAGATTGATTAGACTTGTTCTTACGTTTTCGATTTTCACTGCGACTGCATGTAATACTCCAATTTCGTAACCAAGAAAAACCTAAAGATCCACAAGGGAAAAACCCCAAAAGAGAAATATTTTTCCAAAATAAATCATGATTTGAAGTAAAAAGTACGCAAAAGAAGGTTTGAAACTCTTAAATAAACACTCATTTGAAAAATAGACTTTTAAACAAAACGATGCAAACTCACCCAACTTGCCAGGCCGCTTGATCAATTAAAAAACCACTCAAGTGGTCTCTCTGCAGTTGCAGTAATTTAACCTGAAAATAGAAAAACTAAGAGGTTAACAAGACCGCTCGAGCGGTCCAACTCTGAACAACTTTTTTGGAATGTGCTTTCAAAAACTTGATTTCTCACATAGAACCACTTGAAAAGATAAGACTTCCATGATACCCGTTTGATGAGTATAAGAGTAAAAGAGTTAAGAAAACATATTAAAAATACTCCCAAACCATAAGAAACCATCATCTGTTCGTTGTATAACCCTTGAAACCACAACAACGTCATGTTATGCATGCACGATATGGGTGCGTGGTCTTAAGGCCTTACAAAACGAATATACACCAAAACCCAAGTACTGAAACATTGTATCGAATGAATTGCATTTACAAGATATACATTTTTCAAAAGATATTCCTATATGCGTGTAATTCATTTATCAAAAACTTCAAAAACGGTTCTTAAGACTAAGCCTATTTTTTGGCCTATCTTTTTTTAAAGATTTTTTGCTTAAAAACTTTTTAAAAAGCCAACTTGTTTGGCCTCAGCTCGCTTTTTTTTTACATTTTTTTATATTTATTTTTTTATAAAAAAGGCCAAAATTTCAAAAAATCTAAAAAAAAGCTAATCCAAACACAAGTTAAGATTCTCATTCGACCTTCTTTTCATTATCATCTGAAATGGATTAAGCATCATTAGCCGAGACTTGTAGAAAAAAAATTAGATATGAATATGTACATGACATGCGATGATGATTATATAATTGCGCAGCACATTTAAACCCAAAATCGAATCCACCTTTCTCATAAATTCCAGTTCACATAGTCGTGTTTCTTTCCTTATTAAAACCAACACGCACACCTTATTTAGTCTTTAACCCAATTTTGTTTTCTTGTGTTCACAACGCAACCACACACACATACACACACACAACACATACACACACACACAAATTTATTTCTTTGATTTAATTAAGTACCAAGGTTGGACAGCGTCTATAAATCCTGACATATTTATCACCACCGGGCCACACGAGACCCAATGAATAAATATTCGTTCTATATCCCAACACGAAAGCACATATTTTCGATTTCTCTAAAAAATATCAACGAGTGAGCTGCCTAAGAGCACACTTTTACAAGGATTAACCCGAAAGAAGGGTTTATTTTACATTGCGCAAGTTTTCAGTCTTTCACCGAGGAGCTACTGGAGCCCAACCTTAGTTATTCAATTCAATAGCATGGTACCTTAATTATATCATTCATGTTTAAATCACTACGAGTCCAACCGTCAAATCGGTTCCTCTTGCCAAATTCAACACAATTAAGGTTCCAAAAATCAATAATTCAAATACCAATATCAACTTATATTTGAATTCACATGACAATTATAATTAAGTCATATAACTCATGCTTTTACATACATCCAACAATCATTGAAATTTATTCAAAATTCACAACGCAATACTAGACCGTTTTCACCAATTTCCAAGTTTCATGAAATCTAATTAATTTTATCAAAAATTAATTAATTTTATCATTTTGGTTTAACAACTCAAAACTCCCAAAACTCCATGATTTTAACGAAAAACGAAACTCTAACATTCTAAAACTCAAATTAAATGTTCTTACATAATATCATTAAGATCAAAATACCACAAAATTTTCAAAATCTCGAGATTTAACATGTATTAACCCAACCCATAACCTAGAGTTTTCAAAACATAATTTTTTTCATATCTTTATGGTTCAACTAGAAATATACAATACATATTAACCAAATCTTTATAGATAGTTATAAATTCTATCTTTGTGAGTGTCCTAAAGCAAGGAGTGAACCCCAACAAGCTCCAAATAAACAAATCTCCTTAAATTGGGCATCTAATTTAATATATTTTTAATTTTAACATTTTATACAAAACTCAATAAAAAATATTATATATTTTGGGGCCCTATTCTTTAATCAAAAAATGGGGGTCCAAGGTGGTCGCCTCATCGGCTCTTGGTGAGGGTCGGCCCTGCATTCTAAACACTTTAATTTTTTTTGAAGTAAAATTATTATTATATTCTTAATTAAAATAGTAAATTTTTCTCACAAAAATAAAAAAATTCGTGTTAATATTTCAAATACTATAATTTAAAAGTAAAAAGTAAGAATATATTAAATATTTCAACAAAAAATAAAAAAATTACTATAAAAAATTATTCTAAATAATTTAATTCTTTTAAAAAAAACTAAATTTCTTACTAATCAAGCTTTTTAAAAATCCAGGCAGAGTAGTTTGGGGTCCGTTTGGTTTGCTTCTCTGAAAATAATTTTCGGAAAATTATGCTTTGAAAATTTTGAAACTCCATTTGTTAGAATTTTTTAGAAAATAATGTCTAAAAAAATAAGAAAAAGTGAGTTAAAATGATGAACTTTTTGAAAACAACCAAAAAATGTTTTTATTTTTTTTTTTTGCTGCCTTTTTTTGAGAAATTCAAACAGAGAGCAAAAGCTCCCCATCGTCGTCCTCCACAGTTGTTCTCAGTTATCGTCGGTGTCGGCGTTGTCCTTTGAGTCTCTATAAGTTGTCATCGGCGGCGTTCTCTCTGATCGGCGACGGCGTCCTCATAGATCGTCGTCGGTGTCGGTATCGTCCTCTCAGTCACTCTCAGTCGTCGCTGGTGGCACCCTCTCAGATTATCGACGTTTCAGTCGTTATCCCTTTTAATCCCTTTCCGTGTCGCCCCTCAATCGAACACACACGGCGTTGTTCCTCAAATGTGAGCTTTTTGCGTCGTCGTTCTCTTCCAGTTCTATTCAATCTATGGTTCAATCGAATAAAATTTATGCGTCGTCGGCGTTGTCCCTCAATTGAACGCAGGCGGCTTAATTTTGCTCATCGTCTCCTCTTCCTTGATTTGGGGCGTTAGAATTAGGGTTAGGGTTATGATTTTTTAAATTAGTACACCATCGTCCTCTTATATCATCACGAAGTATATCCTCTCAGTCTCTCTTAGTATTCATTATCTCTGTCGTTCTCTCAGTTCCTCTCAACGATTAGGGTTAAGGATAGGTTGTCTAAAAATAGTACACCAAACACAATATCTCTTTTTAAAATATTTAAAAATAATTTTTAAATTTATTTTTAAAAAATAATTTTCAAATTACAATTTTAAAAAATACAAACTTTGATCACTCACTATCTAGAAGTTTCCAATGACACATTTCAGCTTTTTTTTAATGCAAACAATTACAGTAGTCCGGTATTTTGGGGGAAAATGAAAATTCTAGGAATTTAGGGCAATCCCGCTGTTTCCCAATTTTCACTACTTCTTCCCGCTGCTCCCCACTCTCTCTCTGTATACACACATATATGTATATATATAGTAATTTCCTCTAATTCTCTCTCCTCTCTCCACTTCAACTTGTAGGTTCTTCTCTCTCTCTCACACACACGCGCACACACACACACAAACGCACACAATGGATGCATATGTTACATCACGAGTATCAGTATTCGTTTTGTGTTTACGATTTTACTATATTCTTTGTGTTTTCTCGAATAATTTGGCCGTACAGTTGTGCATTTCGAGGTTTTTGTCCTTGTTGTTCGTTTTCTGTTAGATTTTATATCATGTTCCTTTCGTGAATTCGATAAAATTATGGTCCTGTAGGCTATTTAATTTTGTTGTGTTTTGATTTGTATTGCTTTGAGATTGTTGCGACTCTATTGATCTTGTTGCTGATGTTTTCAATGTTCGTTTGGTTTCTGAGGAAATGTAGGGAAGGATAAGTGCATGCGATTTTGAATTCTATTTTTGGGTTTTTTTAAAAAAACTTTTCAGTTATTAAACTTGGATGCCATAGCTCAAGTAAGCCACATTTTTAGTTTGCTTACCTTTTTTTCCTCCTTTTTTTGGACCTATTTGAAATAGGGTTTTGTTATTTTTTGCTATTGTACCTTTTTTGGGTCTCTGTAGGTTTGTTTGGTTGTTAAGAATGTAAATTAGAGGAAAAGAACATAAGATTTCATGTTTTGGTCTTTCTTTGATTCTTAACTACAAAAAATTTAACTCAACTCACATGTAATTGCCATAGTTTAGTGGATGTTTTGGTTTTATTGGAGTTAATGTTTGTTAAGCTTTTAAATTTCAATATTGGTTTCGTTCAAATTCAGTTTACTTTATTTTCCTGGTAAGCGAATGGAACTCACTGTTTCAGTTTTTTTTTTTTGGCTACATCTCTTAGGCTCTTAAATATGTCGTGGAGCCATGATTTTGGTCAAGAGGGGGAAACATTTGGCGATAGAGTTGGGTATTTTCTTCTCACTTTCCTAATTCAACTGAAAAAGAAAAAGAAAATAAATTTGACTTCATTCGCTTCATTTTCGTTACCTATCATTTTCGTTTTCATTTGCTTAACTCCACACTTCCAAGATACTAGAGGGGAGCAAATACAAGCTTGTTATGTTTGTGGTATTGTTGCTTTTGCTCTCACTTTGGTTGTTTGCACTGGGCACATGAGTAGGTGATTTGCAAGAAAGTGAAGATGTGGGAATTAAAGAAATAAAAACTGGGGCAATCCTCCAGTTTTTGTGATAGTTTTGGAAAGTAATGGTTTTTCAACCTTACCATGGTGCGTAATTTTTATAAAATGTAGAACATGATTTAAGGGAAACTAATTCTTCCATTAATACATTTATGGTGGGCCACACTTTCTCATGGCAAACCATGGATGCACTATGAAATAGAAAAGCAACAGACCTGACAAAATTTAAAGTGGTTTCGCTTTGAGCCTATGTCTTCAAGAGAAAACAATTGAAAAGAAGTCATTATAGAGGGGAAGATGGTACCAGATAGGTACTAAATCTTAAAAGGGCTGACCTAAAGTTCCCTCACGTTAAATTCCTCAAATTGACCTTATATTTGTATAGTTGGAATTTAGGATCCAAATCAAGAGAAACAACCCAAAAATTTTGGGAGTTCCATTGGACTTTGAATCCAAAACGCCAGACTGTGACATTGCTTTCTTGGAAGTTCTTAAAGAAGAATTGGACATTTTTGTGATGTATAACCTATAATAAATGTAGAATAAGATATGAGGGGAAGTATTTCCTATATGACATAATTAGGGTGTAGCCCGCAGTTGTGACAACACAATGCACACAATTTAAAGGGAAGAATTTTTTTAATTTAATATTCCTTTCCTTTCCATCCGTCAAATGCGGTTTGTTGTTTTGGTTATACTTAGTTTGCTTGTGCAATGGCGTTCAATTTTCACATATGCTCTTGCAATTCGCAAATTTGTTTGTTAACCTCATTTCTCTTTGAAATTGAGATGTTATGCATATATTTTGTTTAAGAGGTAGTGGTTCGTATCGACACTTCTTATGTTGTAAAAGGTGACTAGAATGGTTCTTTGGCCTTTTGTAATCCAATTCTGTTCAAATTCTGTTTTTTCTTCTTTTATTTGTCTATTCTATATGTACATAAACATAACCTTTATGATTGGTAATGTTGATTCCTTCTTGTAGGTTTTAGTTGTGATTTTCTTGTATGGATTATTAGGATTGAGTCGAAGCTTCTAGCGGTTAAGGGCAAGTGCACCATGTCCAAATTGTATGTTGGTTGTTCCTAGCATTTTCAGAATATTTCTTGATGGTAGTTTCTAGAATTCTTGGATGGTATTATTATTTTTAATTTGTAGGTTTAAATATAACTGATATCCTGATATTTTTAGTTACTTGATGTTGGTTGTTAAGTACTTCATTGGAATACTATTGACTCAATATATGTTGTTTGTTTGGATGCAGAGTGAAGATTTTGGGTGATTGGTCGATTCTGGAGGGAAGCAAGCTATATGCTGTTCCTTGGGTTACCATCTCAAATTAAGCACAGAAATGATAATTTTTTCTTTTATCTTCTGCATTCTGTATGAAATCCTGAGTTAGGACTTGGATTTCGTATTGCCCATGGAGTGCAACAAAGATGAAGCCATCAGGGCCAGGGGAATTGCGGAGAAGAAGATGCAAAATGATGACTTTGAAGGAGCTCGGAAGATTGCACAGAAGGCCCAGCAACTTTTCCCTGAACTTGACAATATTTACCAGCTACTAACAGTCTGCGATGTTCACTGTTCAGCTCGGAAAAAAATATGTGGGTCTGAAATGGACTGGTATGGAATCCTTCAAGTTGAAAGATTGGCTGATGAGGTGACTATTAAGAAGCAATACCGGAAACTTGCACTTGTACTTCATCCCGATAAAAACAAATTTCCTGGTGCCGAATCTGCTTTTAAACTGATTGGGGAAGCAAATATGGTACTTTCAGACCAAGGAAAACGTTCTTTGTATGATAGCAAGTGTAGAGTTTCAATGAGAACAACTGCAACAATGCCACCACCCCACCAGGTTAATCGGAACCCTAGCGATAGGAAACAATACATGCCAACCCAGCCAAGTCCATCCAATGCTCGACAAGCATTTTGGACATCCTGCCCTTTTTGTAACATGAGGTATCAGTATTACAGAGATTTTGTCAACAGAGCTTTACGCTGTCAAAATTGCTCCAAACCCTTTATTGCCTATGATTTAGGTGTTCAAAGTGTTCCCCCAGGACCCAACTTTGTTAAGCCTCCATTCCCCCAGCAGAAACTGGCTCAAAATCATGGATCCTTTAAAGTGGGATCACAAAATACTGGTGGTTTTCCGCCTCCCCATATGGTATCAGGGGAAAATTTTAGCAGCAAAACAGTTGGGTCAGAACCAGTGTCAAGGGCTGGAAATATTTCAAATAAAGTTGGTGGGAAGCCTGGGTTTGGATCAGCCAAAGTTGATGCAGTGAAGCCCAGGGAGTCAGGAACTTCAAGAAACACAAGCAGGAAAAGAAGGCGGAAACTGGTTGTGGAATCCAGTGAAAGTTGTGACACTGCAACTAGTGCTGATACCGAAGACAATGTAATCAATCAAGAAAATGTTGGTAGTCCTGCTGGGCAGAATTCTGAACTCAATGGTGTCCACAATTGTCGGAGATCTTTTCGCAAAAGGCAGCATGTATCCTACAATGAAAGTTTAGGTGACGATGATGACTTAATTAGCTCTATGAAGAGATCAAGGGCGAATGCTTCATCTGGAGACAGTAAAGAAGAGCTAAAAGAGGAAGTCTCCAAAAATAGGGTATCTAAAACTGATAATTCTACTGGCTTTGCTGTTGCTGTAGATAGAGATAAGAAAGATGTCAAAGGAAAAGGAAATGCCCATCTTGAAGGAAGCTATCTGAACAGAAATGGTAAAGCTGCTGAGCATGTGGTCAATCGAGAAGCTTTCATGGCAGATTTCAATGCTAAAACATCTGATGTTAGTGATAATTCTGAAGCCTCACCAGATCCAGTGTATTATGAGTGCCCTGATCCAGAATTCAATGATTTTGATAAGGACAGAGACGATAATTGTTTTGCTGTTGGTCAAATCTGGGCTTGTTATGATACCATGGATGGAATGCCAAGATTCTATGCCCGTGTCAGGAAAGTATTTGCTTCTGGCTTTAGGTTGCGGATCACGTGGTTAGAACCTTGTCCAGAGGATGAAGTTCAGATTAATTGGTTCAGTAAAGGTCTGCCATTTGCTTGTGGAAAATTTATTCATGGGAACTCTGAAGATACTATGGATCGTCTTACGTTCTCTCACCAGGTCCATTGTGAAAAAGGCAGTGGCAGATCTCCTTACTTGATATATCCGAGAAAGGGAGAAACTTGGGCCCTCTTCAAGGACTGGGATATTAGCTGGAGTTCTGACCCCGAAAATCATAAAAAGTACAAGTTTGACATTGTGGTGGTTATCTCTGATTTTGTTGAGGATTATGGTACAAGGGTTGCTTACTTACATAAAGTGGAAGGCTTTGTTAGTGTGTTTCAACCAACCGTCCGGGAAGGGTTTGCCTCATTTCTGATACCACCTACTGATTTACTTAGGTTTTCCCATCGAGTCCCCTCATTTCAATTGATGGGCACAGAAAGAGATGATATCCCAGAAGGATCTTTTGAACTTGATCCTGCTTCACTGCCTACTAATTTTAATGATTGTGGCAACGTGAAGATGGAGGCTGAAAGCTGGGATGTTAAAGACATTGGTTCAAATCCTAAAACTTCAGAAAAAGGTGTGAAATCCATGAAGAGTGCTGAGAAGTCGAACACTCCAGGTAAGTGTGTTGGCTCTGAAGGGAAGAATGATTTTATACTTCGAAGATCCCCGAGGGAACTGAACAACAAAGATAAGAGACACAATCAAATGAATGCTAGTCAATACCACAATCAAGAGGGAACTTCGGAGGATTTAGATGTTGCTAAAGACAAGAAACGTAGTGACATTACCGTGTCTAATGGAGACATTTCTTCATCTCGAGGCGATGAGAAACTAAATTTACCAATGATGGGCACAATTCCCCAGAGTTCTGAAAAAATCCCTAGCGTTCTTCCTTTTTCTCCAGGTGGCAAAATCTTAAAAGAGTTTTACGACTTTAATGAGGGCAAATGCAAAGGGAAGTTTGAACCTGGTCAGATATGGGCTCTGTACAGCAATGATAGATTGCCTAAGAACTATGCTCTGGTTAAGAAGATTGCATCTTGTCCATTCCGATTGCAGGTGGCAATGCTTGAAGCATGCACTATGTCTGAAGATAGAGCACAGGCTGTTTCTTGTGGGACATTTAAAGTTCAAACTGGAAAACCCAGGCTCTTTTCACCCTGTTCCTTTTCGCATGTTGTAAAAGCAGAATCCATTGGTAAGAACAGATTCAAAATATTTCCCAGGGGAGGGGAGATTTGGGCACTATACAAGGATTGGAATGCTGAGAAATCATCTTCAGATCTACAGAATGAAAAGTTTGAAATAGTCGAAGTTCTTGAAGATAATGAGCAATGCATGAAAGTTTCACCTTTGATTCGTCTGAGTGGTTTCAAGTCAGTTTTCAAGGCTCTAAGAAGACAAATATCTAGTGGCGGTGTAACGGAAATACCCCTGGTTGAATTAGCAAGATTCTCTCATCAGATCCCCTCTTTTGATCTCACGCACGAGAAAAATGGCCTCCTGAGAGGCTGTTGGGAGCTTGATCCTGCATCAGTTCCAGGTAATGGGTTTTATTTTGTGCTACTTTTTCTTTTTCTTTAATTTTTTGGAAAAGGCTCTTTTGTGTTGATTAACTTGCAGGTAATCCATTTCTTTTTCTTCTTTTTTATTTGGTAAGACACGTGACTAGCCCGCCTACATTTGACTGCTTTTTGTGAAGTTAGGGAACGATTTGGTAGAAGGTTATAAAATGAATATTATTTTTTTAAATTTCATTTTGAACTACTAATGATCCTCATCTATTATCATTCTCCTTTTCAGATTTTTGCACCTGATTTGCTGTGAAGACCCCTCCTTAGTCGAGAACTTGTTTAGGTTGGCCTCCTTGGTGATGGACGAGGGTGTAGCTTGCAATTTGGTCCTGGAACTGAGTCTGTGCCTCATCTTTGGAGTAATTATGACCCTCTTTTAACTGCAATATTCACTTCTAGTAGGTTTATTATTTTCAATTATGAATATAGCAATGCTAGTTAAATTGCCTGTTAGTGTTTGTGGGAACGGGGACAGTGTTTGCGGGAACGGGGATAATTGCACAGGACGATACTGATTTTGGATAGTCACAAAAAGGAGTTGCTTTATAATATCGTAACTGGACTGTTTAGATTACCCGTCTTGTGAAAAGTGCATACCTTGGAAAAACTTGGTTACAATCTTGCTGTCAAAAGTTGATGTTTACAAATGTGGGTAAAGTCGTAAAACATCAAATCCGCTTCCTTCAATCCTCCCTTTCAATCAGAGTGGGGAAATCCAAAACATTTCCTATAGTTACACTTTGCCGACCTGGCTACCTCCTACTTTCCCTCTGCACCTTTCTTAGTTTCCTTATCGAGATATTATGTAAGAGACAGGCCCACCTATTTTTGCCAATAAATAGACCCCAAACCTGTTGCAACTATAAAATAGAAAAATTAACTGACATGCCTATTTTTTATATTTCCTTCAATTGATGTTACCTCTTTGCAAGGTTTGTGGAATCAAGATTGTAGGTTGTATGAAGTCTTTGAATTGGAGCCTTATCTTGGATAGGAAGTTGTTATTGCTTATCACTTTACACGGTATATTGGTTGGAATATATGTTTGCATTAATAGCATTCTTCATTTGTCTCGGTACTCTTAAATCGTTTCCTTATTCTTCCACACATATATATATATATATAAATATATATACCGGCTAGGTTTCAAATGAACAGTGTACCATTTTGTCCAATTTTTTTGTCATATGTAAAGTTAGGCATTTTTCCTTTGTTATTTTGTCATTTAGCTTGTTTGGTTTAGGGCCATTTTAGATTAACATTGTTCATTTGTCTCTGTGCTGTTTAATCGTTTCCTTATTCTTCCATATGTATAAACCGGCTACGTTCCATTTCATCCAATTTTTTATTTTTTTTTGTGTCCTATGTGATGTTACGCATTTTTCCTTTGTTGTTTCGTAATTTAGCTTGTTTGGTTTAGGGCCATTTTAGTCTTTTCCTGGCCATTCTGTGGTGTTACTATTTTTGTTTCATTCCTTTTCTGTTCCTTAATTTATTGTCCCTGGTTGTTTTGTCTGTTTGCGATAAAAATACAGAATTGCATCCATTTGGCTTCTTTTGCTTAAAGCCTTCTTTTTATCTTTTGATTTTTATTTCAGTCCAATCTTCATACTTTCATAAAGAGTTCTACTTTATTTTAATTTTAATTTGGTTATATTGGTGTGACACAATTCTATTTTATTGGAGACCTAACCTCCAATTAAAAAAAATTACAAACATGTCTTAATATTTTAATTGATTACCACAAAAATATAAAATTTAAATTAAAATAAATCTAAAATTAAAAAACACAATATCTACTGACCATTAGGACTTTCTTATCGAAATCAAAGCTTGGTTTGAAAAGTTTGATTAGTATTAAATTCGAAGCTTACTAGATTCGAGATATACAACAGTGAATTGGCGGTGGAGGTTGAGCCCGGTATGACTTGATGTAAATTCTTCAAGTTATATATAGTTAGCTATCCTACCAATTGTTTTCGTAATTTTCTCTCATATTGAGAATATAGTGAATTATTGTGGATGGACTATATTTATGTCCTTTATATATTATTTCTTGTCTATTCCTGTTTACTAGTGTCATGTTGTGCTTGTTTCGCAATGGTTCACTTCCATTGTAATTGGTGTATCTAGAAAACTTGTAGCCTAGATGTTTGAAATGGCATTTAGAACGCCCATGCCTCAGTGAAATACATTGAACCTCTGGTGGAGCAATTATTAATAAACGATATTAAATGTGGCAGTGACCTCAGGCGCCAAGGATTTTGGATTTTCTAGACCTTGGACCCTAAGGACTTTAGGACCATGAACTTGGGGACCTCGAGACCTCTGGAACCTCGGGATCACAAACTTTTGGATCCTTGGGACTTTAGACCCCTGGATCCATGGGACCCAGAGTCCCAAACATCGGGATCTCAGGACCTCTCGAGATTTCAGACCGAACCTTGGACCCTTGTACCTTGGGGACTTTGGGATTTGAGATTCCGAAGAACTCAGGAATTCGGACTCTTAAACTCTGGACTCTTGATCTTTTAAATCTTAGATTGGTAGTACTGGTGGTAAAATGATAGTGTTGGCGGTGGTGATAGTAGTGTGATGGTAAGGGTGGAAAATGTTTTTTTCCATAAAAAAATGAAAAACGTTTTATGCTAAAATCAATTTATTTTTCATTGATTAGAAAAATATTTTTTTGTCGATTTTTAACTTTTGTCATACTAAATACTAAAAAAATGTGAAAAATATTTTTTATTGAAATAAATGGATCTTAAAGTTGGACTAGTTTTTAAATGTTTGTGTTGTTTTCTTAAAATCATGATCTAAACTATAATTATTTGATTTAAACTTGTCTTTGAATTAAAATTTTTACTTGTCAATCTTACCGTTATATTAAATAAATAATAAAATAATTTCCTCTTTCCTTTTCCTTTCGTGGTTCATCTTCCCAATCTCTCTCCTTTTCCTTTTTTTCTTTTTCTATTCTTTTCTTTATTTTTTATTTCATGCTTCATCTTCCCATCTCTCCCCCCTCTCCCTCTCTCGTTGTGCTGTGCATCGGTAATTAACAAAACACCCCTCTGCTTTTTCTCTGTCTTTTATTGTATTTGTTTTTGGGTTGGGACAGAAACAATATATCACACCACCGCCACCATTCTTAGGGTTGGCATAGATTTGTTATTCAACGAAAAAGATAAGGGTAATATGGTAATTGGCATCTAATTCAGTTGGATTGAATTATCAATACTATCTCTTGTTAACTTTTTTAATCCGGTTGTTGGATGAGATTCATAGTTTATAGAGAGTAAGAATCCATCCCAAAAGGGGATAATCAAACATGGTATTAATAGTGCTGTCAGATTAGTAATTTAGTCCAAGGCTTGAAAATCGTTATCAAATGAGGTTGTTGAGTAATTTTTTGCTCAAATTATTGAAAAACACATCTTTACCTTGTTGAGTAAAACACTAGCAAAAAAATAATGAACTAAATAAACATATTTGTGAAGTTGGAGAACCTTAGATTTACTTTAGGACTTGGTGGTGCATACGTTAAGGTAGTTTTATATGCTATTGTGGTGGTCGTGAATCATACTGTTGCATAGGTTATATGCTATTGTGGTGGTCGTAAATCATACAGATGGAGTTGAATTATGGCAGCGTTTGATATTGTTGAAATTAGTAGTTTATAAATTATATTTTGTAGTAGAAGTTGTAAGTATTTGATAAAAATTATAGTTTGTAACTGAAATAGAAAAAAAATTAATTATAAATTATAACAAAAATAAATGTGTATGACCGGAGGTTAGATGGCAATGACAATTTGCAGGCTTATTTTGTGTTCTCTATATGTTGTTAATGTGAGTTAATTTATTATTGTTAATGTGAGTTAATTTATTATGAGAATAGATATTGTTCTATTAATGACAAACAGGTTCCATAGGTGGTCAAGTATTGTTTGGAAGAATTTAATATTAAAAAGGTATGAGATGCTGGAAGATGCTGTAATGAGACCGTCGTCTATCAATATGATGTCAAAAAAATACAGTTGAGAGTATGTTGATATTTGACACTGTGATCCTAGTAGTGCTGTTTTAATTCTTTCTCGATCCATGTCTGTGTTTACCGGAGAGGAGGAACAATCTTTTGATTGGAGGTTGCTTCGTTGTCGTACCGTACTAAAATAAATATTTAAAATTTTAAAATTAATTACGATTTGCTAGAATAGTGGTTAAATTCATGTATCTTTTCAACGGGGACAAATAGGTTAAGTTATGGTATTATCAGATTAATATTTAAAATTAATTTAAAATAGAATTTGATTGAGATTATAAAATAAAGTTAATTTAAATAAAATAAAATAATAAAAATTATTCTAAATTTAAAAAATAATCAAAATTTCTAACATTTGAATCCACTCCGTTAATATTTTAGTTTAATTTAGATTCTATATTTTTTTAATTGGTTCAATTCAATCCGATCACGATTACAAGACTGACACGGATTATCAAGAGGATAAGGTCAAATCTAAACTTGTCATATTTTATATAAGATTATGGCACGAATCGTCTTAGTATTTTCAGCACGATTCGTCTTAGTATTTTCAGCACGATTCGTCTTATTAAAATATAAGTCAACGTCTTAAAATCATTCAACGAACTGAATTTGAATAGAAAAAACATATAAATCTAAATTAATCTTAAAATACCGACTAGGGATTCATCATCCTTTGGGAAGAAGAAAATCAACTTCGAATCCAAGAAGAGTTAAAGAAGAATTTTCGTCTTCTCATCACTTTTTGAGCCTTTACACTTGTCTCTTAATGAGTTTTTAATCTGATTTTTGAAGATTTAGAAGTTATTAAATGATTTTTCCAAGCCTTGAATTTATAGAGATGATTCATGCCCCTTGTTTCAGTGTTTCAATCAAATTCACTTTTCGTTCAATCTAAACACTTTTCCAACTGTAGCTTTTTCGGTCGTACATTTTAATTTTTGTTCGGATGTAAATCATTTTAATCAATTTGATTTTTTATATTTTTATAGAATTTTTTAATTTTTTTAAAAAAATTTCCCAATAAAAGAAATTAAAAAGATAAGATTTTAATTAATAAAATAAAAAATATCTAAAATAAATAAATAACATAAAATAAAACAATTATAACCATTATTTAGACTTTCATAAAAATGTATAAATATGTTGATTTATTTTCGATCAATTTCTTTTACGACAGTAAAAATCGTTTCAAATGATTATTTTGTAGTTTTTATTTACTTATGACAGTAAAATCTCGTTTTAAATGATTAATTTTTGTGTTCAACTTTTGACGATGATAAAGGCAGTCTTAAAATACTCATTTTTTGAGTCTAGTTTTATGTCGGTAAATAAACTGTCGCAAATAATTTATTTTTGTTATCATCCCCTATGGGAAACAACTAACTTATTTTTGTTCGTTTTTTTTTTCCTTGTAGGTTAAAAAAATGTCTTAAAATGACCATTTTATGTGACTATTTTTTGCGATGATAAAAATTCATCTTAAATAATTTATTTTTTAAAATAAAAAATTATAACAGTTGCAAACGATACTATTTGAGACAACTATGGCCATCATCACAAAAAATTATGACGCAAAAGTGTTTCTTTTTGTAGTGAAAATATGTGTTATTACATGTAAGGTGTGAGTGTTATTAATTTTTTAGAGATAAATTACACTAATTTTTCATAAAATTTAAATTAAATATAACCAATATCATACGTTTAAAAAATTATATCTTCCTCTCTTATAATTTGGATTTGCATAACAAATTTAGCCACACCATTATGGTTTCATTTATGAGGGAATGATGCCATCAATCAAATGATGGTGACTCTTCAAAATGCCCCTATATGATTTCTGCTAAGCATGTAACCCATGTATAAAAAAATGTGATTCAATTTTTGCCCCTCAAAGTGCAACTCTCTTAAACTGATGGAAGCACAACTCTCTTAAACCAATGGAGAGAGATATATATATATATATATATACACGCACGCTTCTTGGATAGTACCTTTTGACCATATGAGCAAACGAATTTGGTTGAAGGTTGAATACTTTTATGTTGTATTAATTTTTTAATGAGTTTTAATTTCCTTTGTAATTTGATTTAGTATCAAATTTATTTATTTATTTATTTTGTAATTTATTTCAGTGTTAAAACAAAATGGCTAATTGGTCTAAAAGTATAAGTTTGCAAACAGAACCGATATTTTAAAATAAAAGATGTCATTGTAGTTGGAAGACAATAGTGAAAATTTTAGAATCAGATGTGAAATAAATATTTTGTCAAAGTATAAAGTGTAATGTGATGTATTGGTTAGTAAGAAGTTTAATAATATGAACTAAATATTTTGCATAGTATGCAAAGGAGTATTATAGCAATTTCATGAGTATGTATGTTAGGATTTTTTACCATGGTTTTGTTCGTTTTTAATTTGACAAATCTGTATCAAATTCTTTATAGTTTATTTTTAAATATTTGACATTTGAAGGTATTTGTATATTTTGCAGTGTAGCTAAAAATAGAGCCAAAACATCAAAAAAACTGTAACATACTTACAATTGCTCAACAGATCGATCGAGCGGTCATATCCTGCTCTCGATTTTTGCACCCTTTTGCACTATTATGCATTAAAGAAGAAAAAAATATTACAACCAGGTTTTGATTGATCGATTGGTTAAAAAACCAATCTAGCTCTTCATAAACGCACAGTGTTTTAAGTGCAGCGTTAGCTGGAGTTTTGGTTGTGGTTGCTATATAAGGGTTGCTAGGGTTTGTAATGTACAAGCCTTCTTGATTATAATATGTTGCAATATGTGAATTTCATTGGCCATTGAAATTCAGATTTCAATAGCTGGATCAATTACAATTGAATTGGTCATTCAATTGCAATTGAAGCCTGGAAATCAACAGCCACGAGTGGCAATTGATTTTCAGGAAAAAACCTTCCATAATGAAAGGACTTGTTATTTTCTTCACTCAGAGAAGAGTAAGAGACAGAGTCTGAGAAGAGGAAGAGGAAGAGACAGAGAAAAGGAAGAGACAGAGCCAGGAGCTCTGAGGGTCAGCCTGGAATTCAATAGCCATAAGTGGCAATTGAATTCTTGGTAGCAATTAAATTCTCTGTAACCCCTCTTCTTCTTGAAGGGGCTATATAAGGGTCATCTCCCTCTAGAAGGAAAAAACACATAACTATTGAGAACAGAAGAGATTGAGATATACAGATATACCGAGAGACAGAAGGTAAGAAAGAAGAGATACAATTCTCTGGTTACGGAGCAAGCTGCAAGAGAGAGAAAGACAGACGAAGAACGTTCGTAGCCGATCCTTGGTGGTGTTCCGCAGATCGTGGAGCCGTTTTATCTTGGTAGAGTGACGCCGGTGGAATACCTACAACACCCTCGGTAGGCGGCGAATCATTCTTAAGAAAACTGTGATTGCAGGACTCGGTTTGCAAATTCCATTTATGTTATTCCTGTTATTTCATTTTCTGTAATTTCAGATTAATGTAAATTGTTGAAAGTTTAATAAAGATATATTTTTTGGATCCCCGAACATGTATTTTATTTTGGCGTTGGATATTCTCCCAACATAATATTCTTAGCCGCCAAGAGGATTCTTCCAAATTGAGTCAAAAAGCTCTCAAGCGTCAGATTAAAGATATTTTTTAAGCTTTGCTAGTCAACAATTACTTGATGATTATTTAGCATTTGCGTAATTAAAAACACCATCGATTAACCAAACCTTTAATGATCATTTCGAATTTGTGGAGTCTCTTGAGTGAATTTTCAAGGGTTCTAAGTCTGGTAGTTGATTCCGTCAATATCTGATGTGCGATGGTAAATTTTAACGGAAGTCCAACACAGAATTGGTGTACGTGGATTCAGCAGAAGTATGTTTACAATCATAAGTTGTGGATTCAACGGTGGTATGTAAGATTCTGTTGTAACCAACGACTTGTTATAATATTTAATCTTTTTAGATCAGAATTGATCCCGTGGTTTTTACTTGATTTAGAGTTTTTCACGTAAAAATCGTATTGTCACCTGTGTGGTTGTGTTTGATTAATTTTTGTTGGCTTGTGTAATTGTTTAATAATTTTTGTGAGATTTGACTTCTTTAGAAAAATTTATTTGTGCAAATCAATCAATAATATCAACATATTAAAGATATATTATATATATTAAATTAGAAAAGAAAAGTAAAATTAACAACACATCACTTGGATAAAAAATGAGTACAAGTTGCATAAGTTTATTTATTTTTATATTTTTTTATCAAGATAATAATATCAACATATTAAAGATATATTATATATATTAACTGAGACATTTAATTTAGTTTGTAAAATATTAATAATAGATGAGTAATTGTTGACATAAAATTTATTTTTTTAACATGTAAATTTTTTTTTGTTAATACATTTTTGTATAACATAATTGACTTCTATTTTGTTTTAGTCTTAATTGTGATCTTACTTCATGCTTAGTTTCTTATTTGTCCATGCTGTTTGAGATATATGCTCAATTTGCCTTGATGTATAATATTTTATAATGAATAATATTTTTTATGTAAAATAATTTTTTATTTAAATATTTAGTTGGTACATGAAAAATATATATATCTTAAAAAAAATTTATAACCAGAAATATCCAAAAACCAAGACAAGCATTCGCTCAAAGATTTTGATTTTTTAAACTCTGACCATTGAGTTGATAGTATACGTAAAAAAGTTTCAAAATTATAAAACACTTTAAAGTTATATTTTTTTTTGTAAAGAAAGATAATATTTTTTTAAGAGAAAAAATGTATTATATGAGGAGGGATGTGATATTTTTTCAAACTAACTACATTAAATGAGGAGAGAGATGATAATTTGAATCGAAGAATTAGAGTGATATAATAAATTTTAACTTTAAAAAATAGTTTGTTTATAGGATATTTAAAAAATATGAATTGTTTTATTATATAAATTTTTAAATGTTTAGACAAATATTTAGGGATAATTTAGTTTTTTAATTATCTCAATTAACGGCATTAATACGAAAAGGAGAGCGATGTGATTATTTTTAAATATTTAAAATTAATTATATTTAATCCTTATTTTTAAATATTTAGAATTAATTGTATTTAATCCAAATATATAGAAGTTAGTGTAATTTATTTATTTTTTCTATTTCCTTTAAGATTTCAGCAATCCGCAACCCAAACGGGCCTTGAAATATCTGCTCCCCCTTTCTCAATCGTATCTCTTGCATTTACACAATCGACACGGGCCACGGTTTGCATCACTGTGCGGCTTCGTGAAGTTTCTGAGTTTCTTCACCTTCGATTTCTCCATTAATTTTCCAGATCCGAGATCTTGAAGGTATTCAGTCTCTCTTTCTCTCGAATTTGTTTTCGATGCTGTGTTTATTTGTTGAATTTCTGCTAGGGTTTACCATACTCTCGACTATTTCAAGTTGTGTGGGATTTGTCGTATGCAAGTTCATGTTATGGACATTTTCAGCTTTTGATGTTTATAATAGATTTAGATTTTCCTTGCAAGCATATTAGAGGTGTCACATAACAGATCTAAACCTTCTTTGAATTGAATCTGGTTTGATTTGAATCGTTTGATGGAACCAGTTATTTTTTAAAGTGTGATCGTCTGCGCAATTTATTATAGGTTTAGGGTTTTTTGATATGATTATCCTTTTCTAATATTCATGGTTCCATGTTATTTATCAAAGAAGTATTCATGAATTTGTGTACATTAAAAAGATATGAAAAGGTATTGTGGTGTATTTATTCGGAGTTTCAAACTTACTCTACTTCTCTCCAGACCCGTATCTACTAGATGAATATGGTGGAGAAAGTGGGCTGGCCTGGAAATATTTGGTAACGGATCTGAGCTACTTGTAAATGGATGGTTCCATCCTTCTAGAGTCTCGAGACCCAATACTAGTGTTTTTATTTTGAGTTTTGATCTGTCAAGAGTCTCAAGACCCAGTACCACTATATTCATTTTGAGTTTTGACCTAGTTGCTGGGTACAGGTCTTGAGAGGATCCCATCCCTTATGTAGGAGTTCATCTATTATGTAGCAATAGAAGACAAATCGTAGTTTGACTGTCATGCCATATGGTGACCATTGTGATTTTACCATTCACTTGGCACTGTTATTGTTGTCACTATGAACATTTCGCAATGGACACAGCTAAGAGCTAGAAGAAGCTCACTTTTTACAGTGAAGAAGATTTTCTATCCTCTCACATGGATAGGAGATAAACATCACTTTTTAACTTTTTTCCTTAATTCCGTTAAATGTCAACTATGTTATTAAATGATAACATCTATGTGAAGGTATCTTACAATATATACAATAAATTTAAATGCATAGAGCATGTCCACGTACCATCTTGATTTTGATTTTTGACCTAGTTGCAGGGTACAGTTCTTGAGAGGATCCCATCCCTTGGGTTGGAGTTCCTCTATCATGTAGCAATTGAAGAAAAGTCGTACTGTGATAGTTATGCCATATGGTGGGCATTGTGATTTTACCATTAACTTGGCTCCATGTGGGGTTCCATAAGCTTAAAATCTAACTGGCACTGTCATTATTTTCCTTAGGATCAGTCATCAGTGTTCAATGGCCTCTTCTATTACCGACGTCCATGACTCCACCAAATATGAAAAGAGGAAGGGTTTAGAATATGTGTCCTCAAGGGACTCTTGGATTCTCTAATTCTTAACAATGTTTGCAAAAAAAAGCTCACCTTTTATAGTGACCAAGTTTTTTTTATCCTCTTGCATATATAGGAGATAAACGTCTTTTTTTTGGCCTTTTCCCTTAATCCCATTAAATTTCAGCTACGCTTTTAAATAATACCATCTAATGTGAGGGTATCATACAATATACAAATATTTAAATGTCTAGAACAGTTCCACGTACCCTTATTTGGCTATGGGACACATATCAACACCCCATATTCATACTCGAATCCATATAAAATAGATTGAGTGTGAGGTCATGGGATATAATTTCTAAAATGCCCTTGTAGTCAATTTGAGTTTATTAAAGTGTGAGTTTGGTGTTTTAACATTCTCCGACCTACAAATCTTGCATCTTTGTGCGCTCTCCAATGTGAATATGTAATCCTTCTTTTGGTTGCTAAGAATGGAACAAGAACATTTGAAAATTTGAACTTAAGAATTTTATGCATATCAAATGGTTTTTATACTGTTTTCATGTGTCTTTTCTGGCCGTTTTCAATTTATGGTTGGAAACGCAAACCTATGACTGGTATTGCCAAAAACTTTTCCATCAAACTTCAAGGATAAAAAAAAAAATGAAGACGAAGAGGTGTTGATGATGTTTTTTATTTTCTCTTTGAACTTTCTCGTTACTTGTTTTAGTCCATCAAATAAGGAAATTATTTGTAGATTGCTACACCCTCTCACTTTATTTTATATCCATTCCATCCCATTGTCTGAGAGGATACCGCATATCCAAATAGATTGTCTACATGTGGGGTTAGGCTCACACTTTATATTTTTTGTTTTGAGAAGCTTTTAACCTGCTTTTCTCATGGACGTGTAGATGCTTTTGTAATAAAAGATGTGGATCTTATCTACAATTGAGCAAAAACAATTTTTTGATGAGTAAATATAAATGAAATTTATTTTATCCAATAATTTTTAGTTTGTACTCATCTTTGGACATAAAAAATTATTTTCTAGGCCTTCTAACACTCAAAAAAAATTTTTTTTTTGCATCTTGCAAGAAAGGTTTTGGCGAGGGTATATTCCATTTCTGGTTTGGGGGCATGAATCAGTGTTGCTGTCATTATTTTTGTAAAAATTCCTGTTGATTGCTCATAATTCAGAGGATCAAAATTTTGCTTGGTTTTGTAAGGTCTCTCTGAGAACAAACATTTAACATTGCGGGATGGGAGGAAAGTTATTAGATATCTAGTTTGAAACTTGACAGAAACTTGTTATCTGCATTTTTACAAGAAAGGTGTTTTACACAAGAATGTATCCCATTTATTCTTTTGGGGTATTAATCAGTTGCTGTCATTATTTATATAAATTCTTTTTGACTGCCAGTAGTACATGGAGGTCAAAAACTCTGCTTTGATCTGTAAGTTCTCTGAACATCTGGAATGAAACTGAAGACATAATATTTCAACAATGGAAGCTATTGCCTGTCAATATGGAACTGAGGGAATTTAGCTTCTGAGTAAGATTATAATTGATGGCAATGCATAAATCTAGTGGGGATAGAAATTTGGTATTAGATATATGGACCGTGTAGCTTTTGGAGTTGTTTTTCTTGCATGATTATTGTTGGTGGGATTTCTATAATGGTTTTTTTTTTCTAAGAAGCATGGATACGGAAACGGATACGGCATACCGATACGATACAATACGGATACAGCGATACGACAAAATAAAAAAAAAAAGGATATGGGTATGGCTAGGATACGTTTGTCAAAAGATTAATTTTTATAACCTTATTTATAAAACTAAACCAAGAATAAGAGTTAATTCATTTTGTTGTTATTTTAATTCTTTGAAACATTCAATAATTACCCATGTAAAAAATATATGAATTAGTAATAAATAAAAAGAATTCTCATTAAGCATAGAAATAATATCTAGATGGTAGTTCATTCATAAAAATAAAACCAAACCATTAACAAAATAAAAAAGTAATTAAAAAATTAAAAAATTAAAAAATTAAAAAAAATTTAGAAACATTTCCAAAAAGTATCCAATCCGTATCCGAAATGTATCTTGCGCATATTCATAACGTATCCAAAATTGAAAAAAAAATTGTTTTTGGATACCTTTCAGGTGTATCTGATACGTATCTCCAAGTATTAGGTGCGTATCAGTATCTAATATGTATCCGATACTTGTACGGGGCCATTTTTGGAGTATCTGTGCTTCATAGGTTTTCTCGCAGGCTAAATATTTACATTTAACCAGTAATGGAGAGTGTACTGCTTTCATAGCCACTGTAGTTAAAATAATGTATTTGTGGTTTGACAGTTTTAACAGCCACTTGATTTTGGATCTCCATGGGAATATTTGGCATTAGATTCATGGAAAAAAAATTAGCAATGTATTAGAGAGCACTTCATTTATTGCACTCTTTCTTTCTTTTTATTTCAATTTATGCTTCTGCTTGATCTTCAAGTCCTATATGCTTCTTTTGGCTGGGATATGTTTGGGTACAAGAAAATCATTTTATGTCTATAAAAAAGTGTTCATTGCTTGCAGAAAACATTTCTTATGCAAAGTTTCTGTTTGCATAGACTATGGCACCAGTAAAAAAGAAGGAAACTGGGATTGCTGCTGCAGCCTCCTCTGAACCAGCATTATCTGAAAACAGGACTCCAAAATCACTGAAGCCCAAACCTGATATTTCTGGGAAATCTCCTAATGAAGGGACTCTGCGGGTTCCAGGGAAAAAGAGGAGGAGGAGAAAGAGTGTCTCGGCAAGCAAAACAGTGAGTAGCAATAATGAAAAATTAGATGCTAACAATCAAAATGCGAGGAAAATGACACAAAAGAGTACTACCAGTGGGGAGCATGATGATAAAAACCAAGCGAATATCAAGATCAAAGGAAAGGGTGTTGTGTTGCAAAATAAGCAACATAATGAAAAGAAGGGAGACAAGAGTGGGGGGTTGGAGAATGAACAGGGTCAAATGAAGAAGGAAAAACATGGTGGATTGCAAAAGAAGCAGCGTTATGAAAAGAACAAAGAAAAGGGTAGTGGGCTGGTAAAGATCGAACATGATCAAAGGAATGAAGAAAAGCATGGTCAGTTGGAAAGTCAACAGAGTGAAAAGAAGAAAGAGAAGCTTGGTGGTCTGATTTTCATGTGTAACTCAAAGACAAAACCAGATTGTTTCCGTTTTGGGGTCATGGGTGTAACAATGAACAAGAAGGAACTTGTGTTGGGTATCAAACCAGGACTCAAGCTTTTTCTTTATGATTTTGATCTCAGGCTTTTGTATGGGATCTATAGGGCATCTTCTTCTGGTGGCATGAAACTTAAGCCAGCAGCATTTGGCGGGGCCTTTCCCGTTCAGGTAGCTTTCCACTGTGGCTAATTTGCTTTGAACTTATGGCTTTTTAGCAATCTAGTCAGATATTTGTTCTGATTATACAATTTTCAGGTGCGCTTCAATGTTCACAAAGATTGTTATCCTCTCCCAGAGAGTGTCTTCAGGAGGGCAATCAAGGAAAACTACAATGGAAAGAACAAATTCAATACGGAGCTTACAGTCCAACAAGTAATAGATGGTTCATCTAGTTTGTTGGCAGTTTGATGATAATTTCATGTTTTGTGATACATGTGAATATGCCTTTGCAGGTTAAGAAGCTCATAGAACTTTTCAGGCCTGCTGAAGTGCAGTCACATGCACCACCTATTGACCCGACCCCAATGGTGGCAATTCACGATACAACAGTTAATGAGCGAGCACGAGAATCTTTGGTCCATCAACACAGGGACGCATTGGCTACTGATCATCGTGCCTACGATGAAGGTCGGAGGTACCATGTGCTCTCTAATGAAAATGGTCAGGTTCCTTCAACAGGGAGAGAAGATTTTTCTCAGAATTATTTTCTTAGTGAAAAGGAATATCGAACTTACGGTCTTCTTGGGGCAAAACAGAATTTCACTCCACCTGGAATTCAGATTGCTCCTACCTTGGAACCTCAATCTGGGGGCCATGCAACACAGCTTCTGATGCACCCAGGTTACATGTATAATGCTGCTGCCCCTGCACAAGGACAAACCGCTTGTGATCCACAATTGGTAACTGAAAAGCATTACCAGACTTATGGTGTTTTTCCGACACAGGAACTGCAGTCTTCAACCCCCCTTACAATCCCAACTATGGCAACTACCGTACACTCTCACTCGAAGGTACCGTATTCTAGTTACCAATATGGGGGTTCATTTCTGGATCCATATCGACCATCTTCAGGGAGAGATGAGGTATCTCTTGGATCTTATTCGCTGAGTGGAAGGGGAGAAACACACCGTTCTGAAAATGCAGATTTACAAAGGAGAGAAACTTACCCTATTCGGAGTGACCATCAGTGGAGGGGAGAATCTTACCCGACTCGGACCAATCACTTAGGAGTAGGACAGAGAGAAAATGATGATTCTGGAATGTTATACTCTACCTACGCTTCCAATGTCCTATCTGAGTATAACCAAATTCGCAACCGTCAGGGGGCTGGGCCCGAATCTTTGCTTGCACCTGTTTCGTCTCGGTATTCTTTTGCAGGTCCATCATCGTCCCATCGTTAACACGAGTCTTCCTATGATTCCAATGCTCTATCCAAGTATAACCAATGTCACAAGCATCAGGGGGCTGGGCCTGAAACCTGACTTGCACCAGTTTCATCTCGACACACTTTTACTGGTCCAGACCTGCATCATTGCCTTCTGTGCATTTTCTCTTTGTTTTAAATGTGGTTGACAAGACTCTATCCTGACAGTGCTTGCTGGTTGATGAGTTTTATCAGGTACCTTTTGAGTTAAGAACAGCATGTGTTTCTGCATAAATCTTTTTTCTGCGTATAATGTTAGTTAATTGAGAATTTGAGAAAAGAGGAACATTGACTACATTGCTTGTCGATTTTAACAAAGGGAATTCAGATCAGACTTCTCAGGTAATTGTAGATTGATTATAACTTTACTTCTGATTTCACATGCATTCTTTTGAAATCTTTTCATGTGGTGATGATGTGATGGTTGACTGCTGTACAATAGTAGCATTGCCGTGTGCAGACCCAGAACTTGTTTATATCTATTTGCCATTGTATATTTATTTTTGGATAAATTACACCGATCTTCCTTGAGATTTGAGCAAGTCCCACACTTCTTGTATAATTACACTGGTATCCCCCCTTAATGGCTTGGTTAAATTGACCATTCTATCCATCTCCAAAAAAAAAAAGGCCATTTTATCCTCCGCTACCAGTGCATCTCTTGACTCTTTCCATCCTCTCTCTCATAGCCAGTCAGAAAAACCATCCCTCTCTATTTGCATGCTCTCTCTCTTACAACCAATCAGAAAAACCAAGGGAAGCTAAAGCAAAGCAACACCACACAACCAGAAAACACTTCACCTCTCCTCTCCGCCCATTCCCCTTTCTGTCATATTTTTTCTCAGTAACTCTACCCACAGCCAATGCACCACCATCGTGAGACCCCATCACCACCAATGCTGTAGCTCCTTCCCACACACCTGCCATTGTGGCAGCCCTTTCCACCGCCTGTCATACTGCCACTGTGAGACCCTATTGCAGACCCATTGCATTGCATGCAACTCCGACCACCACCACCATGCTACCTACACTTTCCACAGTTATCATGCCAACCATAGCAACTCCAATCAGTCACTGCCATTGCCATCATAGCTTCCATAACTGCCATCTCCCACTTCACATCGCCCCATCACGCCACCATTGCTCCACCCTATCACTGCATTGTGCCCCACTTTCCATTCTCACCGCATGCAGCTGCACAACTCACGTGTGGGCCTCCTCCTCCCCAATCGTGGCAGTCCTTATCTACTCCCCTGCCGTCACACCGCTTTCTCCTCATCTCACTGCTTGGAACATTTACTGTGGGTGAAGGCGCACGACAATGGTTGTGGTTCGGTGATAGAAGTTATGGTAAGTGTGGGATTGAAAGGCCGTGGTGATTGGGTGGTGGGGAGAGAGAGAATTAAGGAAATTGAGTATGAAGAGAGAGAGGATACATACATAAATAAGGGCATGATACGTATTTTATCTTAAATATGATGTCATTATTTCTCATTCATGTTGACAAACGAAATACTAATGTTTGGGGGTGGAGTGTTACATGAGTTTAAATGTCAAGGAAACACGATATAATTATGCCAAATGTCTGGGTCTTAGCGGATTGTCATCCAACCTCAAGGGAGGTAAGTGTAATTTACCATTTAGTTTTTGATATAAGTAGCTTTCCCTAGTTTGTGAAGAATCATTGAATCACTCGATATTCTTCAAACCTAAGCCTACTTGTGCTATTTGTTGTTTTGAGGGGAAGGCGAACTAAAGACTTTGGAAGATAACAATTTATAAGGGGAATGAATAATTGTACGACGATTCTAAAAATAGTACCATCCAGGATGGTATCTATCAATTATATCTGAATGATTTTATCGCACTTGACGAGTCTATTTCTTGCTGGATTTGGTAGATGTAGTTTCACGTATTGCCTACACACGCCTGTTCAAATTGGATATTTACATTAAGGGGGAGGGATTTATATATATATATATGGGATAATTCGTGTTAAATGCATTTACACTTTTTTTTAAAAGATTGCTTATGCATTTCAATACATAATTTTAATTATTTTTTCAAAGAATAATTCATATAAAAAAATAATAGAAAAAATTCTAACCTCAATCAATTTTGATGTTAATAAAGAGAAAAAAAATTATTAAGCTAAATAGCAAACTAAAATATCAAGAGCATCCAAAAAAAAAAATTCAAACATTGTGAAAAGCGATGCATCCTGCGAGATCCAAGCACTACGCAATGAGCCAATGAGGTTGAACACTTATCACCAGAAGGCAGAATAGTGGAGGAATGAATGCAAGACGCTAAAGGGCTGCTCAGAACTAGGAGTTGGAATTTTGTTGGACATGCACTAGTCACTAGAAATCACTTGATGGTGTGGGGCGGATGAAGCACCTGATGGGGCTAAACATATTTTTACTATTGATGTAACTGCAGCATGCAATAAAGTGAAGAAAGTGTTTCTAAAAGAATTACAGGAAGATGCGTTTGTGGTGAGCGCTTGAGCGTTTGAACTTTTTGCCAATTATAAAAGCAATGTTACGAGTACAATATTGTATTCATCAGTACTAATCTGTACATACAATTTTGAATAAAAATGGTATTGTAGTACTATAATTCTGTTTTACGTGAAATATCAATCGGTACTAGTTGTACCATCTAAGAACGTACGGTATAAAACAAAATCAAAAAATACTTAGTGATACCGATCTATGACTTGAATCCAACCAAAAAAAAAAAAACAACCCTCGTTTTACGTAGTTTTTAATCATTTTATTTTTTACTCAAATTCATGATTCAAACAAAGTTTAGTAAGAGAGTTTCTCAACAAATCAATGTCAGTTCTTCATAAAAATATTAAATATATATTAAGTTTATCTTTTTCATGTTAGCTATCTATAAGTAAAGAAATCAAAAATTAAAACTCAATTAAGTAATACTAATATTGTATTAAATATATATGTTGCTTATTTTTGGCAAAAACAATATATGTTAGTGTTTGGTAATGATAAATTCAAATGTTCCATTAAGATCGGTACGTGTAAGCCATATTTGGAGCGTTGGACATGATTAGAGACTTAAAGATTGAGATCTACAGGTTCCGTCCACACTGATCATTCGATTCGAGATATGGTCTACGTGGTGCTTGCACAAGAAATGGGTGAGATGCCCTGCTGGTAACTTAGCTGGTGGGTTCTCCGACGATCGGATTGGAGCTAATCTTAGAAAGAGAAAGCTAAGAGAGTGTTTTGACAGAATTTCTGCTATCAAAATTAGAGTGCATACCTTTGTTTGCTAGTTAGTTAGCTTTTTATAGAAAAATTATACTTGACCCGCTTTAAAAGTATGACTTGACCCAAGCAGGTCGAATTGTCACTTCTCTATCTAAGACATAACTATCAACCTGATAGGGACTTGACATTGTTATCATTTTTTCGTGTCTCCCTGTATGTTCCTTTTGTCATGACATGCTACCTTTTTTGCTCCAAACTCTGTTTAAGGTAAGATCAACCACCCCTGACACTCTGATTCTAGAATTAGTTCAACTATCTCTAACACTTGTCAAAGATGTCAATCTTAGATAAGCATATCATGGGTCTAGATAACCACACTCCTGGCATAAAGCTTGGCTAACGAGGTATCTGGACACGTGTTTCTTGGTCTACAATCGCCGAGCTCCCATCCTCTAAAGCTTGGCTATATCCTCCATCCTCTGGAGCTCAACTATATCATCCATCTTCTAGTGCTCAGCTTGAACCCGCCGAGCACGGGCAACTATGCTCGAGGTGGAGACTAATGATTATATAATCTGGTGACGCTACACTGTGTTCCACGTGAATGCTAGCTGGCCACAATTGATATTCAACCTCCCACAATTGCCTCCATTACTTTGCTATTAAAGTAGAGCATGTGACAATTAACAAATAAAAGCAAAAATTACTCTAAAAAATCTAAATATATATAAAAAAAATAGAGCGTCGCATAACCCATCGTATTCTTCCAATATCCTTCGCGTAAAATATATTTCTACTAGGGATGTAAATTCGGCATGGTCCAAACCCGAAGGGCTCCTGCCAAATTTTGATCCAAGCTAGGCTGTGCTTTGTTCGGGATAGGAAGGCTCAGGTTCGACCTTAGAAATATACGAGTTAGGGCTAAGGTTAGGGTTAGGGCTCGGGCATGGGCTTCAGGCCCAGATCGAACCGAAGCCTATTGGGTCAAGCTTTTTCTTTCAAATAATTCTTAATTTTTTTGTTATTATTTTTAAAATTGCTTTTATATATGACTCTGTGTTTTTTATATTAATTTTAATTTATAAACCAGATTATAGTAATTAATATTTTTTTAATTGCTTCTATATACAATAATTTAAAATACAATCTTATTTTTAATTTAATAAACAATTATTTATTATAAGTTTATATTTATAAACTCACTTATGATTTAAAATTAGTATTTATAATTTAATAAACATTAATTTATTATAAGTTTATTTTTATAAACTAACATACAATTAATAAACAATGATATTTATAATTTAATAAACAATAAATTATTATAAGTTTACATTGAGACTTGAGAGAGCTTGAGAATTGAGATTGAAGAATAAAGGAATTTTGAGAGAGAGAATGGGGTATTTATAGGCAATTATTTGAGTTTTTTATTTTAAAAAAAATTGACTATTAGGGGTCTCTAGTCGGACTCCGGTCGAGCTACGGGCTGGGCCACCCAATGGCTAGTCAATTTCGGCCATTCAATAGTAGTTTATTCAATCTTGACAGTTCAAAATCACAAAATATCCATTGGAGGAAGCCATTGGGAGCACGGGCTAGCCCATGGGCAAACTTGTTGTTGGAGGAAACTGTGGGGGTGTAGGCCTCGAGTTAGACTGGGCTAGTCATTTGGCCTATGGGGCCTAGGTTTGGGCCGGCTTCTTTTAAGGCCAAGTTTTAAAATTACAAACTGGGCCACGGGCCGAGTCTCAAGCTTGGATCTAGCTCACTGCTCTTTGAACTCGAGCCCAAACCTAACTACTACAGTGATGGGCCTAGACTACCCCAGGCAGCCCGCGGTCCCCGAATTGTTTGGACACTTCTAAACCAAATTCTTTCCATCAATAAATTGTTAAGAGGTTGCTTTTCAAAGACTATTTTTTAACTTTAAGTTTAAAGTTAAAAAAAAAGTTTAAAAAATTAAATAGATTTACTTATAATTTGTTACTTATAATTTCTTATTATAAATTAACAAGTACATCGTCTAAAGCTCGAAGCTATAATTTTACTATTGTAACATACATTTGTAACTTCTACTTAAAATTATAATTTTTTATTCTCAAATTATAATCTATAGGGTATTCTATCTACACCGTAAATATAAATATATATATATACCAACAACTCTTTTTCTTTTGAATATAAAATTACCAAAATACCCCTAAATACCAAATCTTAGTCCCTCATCTTCGGCCACCACTGTTCGCCTTAAGCAAACGCTCCTCCACCTTGTTCAAAAATGCAAATCTATAATGCACATGTATTGATTAAATACACCATATAACCATGTTAATATAATGTTCTCAACTCACTAAATAACTTTTATTAAAGCAATTGCTTTGAACCCAGAATTAATTTTTATTAAATTCTATTTGAAAAGTTTATAGGTTGGTTTTTTTTATGAATGACTTCTATGTTTAATTTATTTTTTGTTATTTATTTAATTTATAAAAAGACTGAATGAATTAACAATCTTAATCATTAAAAAGTGTTAAATAAGCTTAGTCATACAACTCTCATCAATAATCTTGCTATGAAAATAACCTGAATGGTATTTTTTAAGTGGTAATTTGCTATAACTGATTTAACTATTTCTAAATTTTGGTATTACAATTTTTATTACAGCCAATCCCAGACCCAAAGAAAAAAAAAATAGACTCAAAAAAAAAACCATTAAATCTCTATAAATATGAATCTAAATAATTTGGTATTATAATTTTTAATTATGTTTGGAATTATTTTGGTTGTACGGGTTCAGTCCAGTTGGTCAAAACTCTTTTTTTAACTCTTTTCTTTTAGTGTATTTATCCAACGAACTAAGAATTGTGATAAACATAAGCATTTTAGGGCATGTTTGTCTAATATGTGGAGAAGCCAAATCATGTACACACACCCCAAGTGCTTTTTGGAATCTTTTTGAAAAAGAATAAGAAAAAACAAATAAAAAATAATATAGGGAAAATATATATATATTTCAGTGCACACTAGTGTCTTGTAAACATAAAAATAAATTGAAAATACTCTTATTGAGATAAATTTTACTCTATCTCCAAATATACAGTCTGACATTCTCAATATAGAATAAGCTGCGGTCACAACATTACGGGAATTGTTAAATTCACACTTTTTTTTTTTCTGAGTACACACACCAGACGTACGATACGTATAGGATGATTTAGCACTTGTATTGGTTGGTATATTCAAAAAAAAAAAAATTGTGCATTTAACAGCACCCCAAGATTACACCAATGCCTGAGGGGAAAAGAACACAAAATGAAAGAAATGAAAGTTTACAACAATTATGATGAATAAAGAGGTAAGCAGCTTCTATGGATGATAACAAAATTAGCTTAGCAAGCCAACAAATGTTCCGAAGGAAAAGTGGCTAAATGGACCGAAAAGTAATTTGGCAGTTGCCATAACTAACCTGATTTTGATTTGCCTTGCAAAAACGACGGCCTCGTTGAGAGAGGAGAGATTATTTCACAAAGATTGTGCAAGAACCCTTTATCGTAGATATTGTCCTTAGCAATGTCCGCACCTTCCAAACGAGATCTCCTAAAGAATGCCTTCCATTTGCTCTCGGGAGACGGCTTTGTTTCGTTGCTCAATCCACTTATGCTTGCTTTGAGTGCGGCAGTACTTGCCTTTGCCTCGTGTACCTTCCGCCGCCAGCTTAAGTACTGTTCCCACTTGAAAGTCTGTCATTTCAAAAGACCAGTGAATATAAACTTTAATGTTCACTGGTGACCTAATGCAGCAAATGGTGCATCTACATTCTGACAAATTAGTTTAGGATGACAACAAAGATAAGAAACCGCAAGTACTCAGCTAGCAAACCACACACATCTGGATACATTACCCAATGTAGTAACCTTTATTGACAGCAGTAAAAGCAAGTTAAACCTGCAAAATTGGACTATCCTCAGTTTGTTAACCGACTTAAAGTCCGCTTTTAGCCTTTTTACTTAAAGCCTTAAAAAAGTCAATGGCCATTAAGTAACTTTTTCTCTTTGCATAGTAGCTTAAAATTACCTTTTAACCAAAACAAACTTTTTGCTAATTTGGCTTAAAAGTAAAAAAGAGCAAAAAGTAACTTTAACCAAACGAGTCTCATGAAAGAAAAAACTTTCCTCATTTGTTACACTACACCCATTAATTACATAGATGGTGGAAGAACGGAAGAAGCGGCTGTGGAATTAGCAATCTTGTAAAAGAGTAAGAAATAAACAACCTGGTGCATTTATCAACCTTTCCAATTGCTAGGAGGGAAATAAATCAAGTTTCAATTCTTAGATGCCTTTGAGTTTAGTATTACTGGAGATTCAAAGGTCAAAGCAAAGAGTTCAGTGAAGCTTGGAAAAGGAAGACAACTCAAGAAAGGCCGGATTTGTCTTAATTGAGTTATTTCTCACATAATACTCATGTTGAACCTCAATAACAAGCATATTTTTAGGTTGTTCATGACATGTTAAAGCTTCTTTAACAAAAGAGTTTCTCTAGTTGGATGGGCACCAACTGGTCTTTCGGCCAGATCTGCCAAGAAACTGTCTGCCTTTGTGTTTGTGTTCGGTAGGCCCAGGATCATTCGTTAGCCGACTATGGATGATTCCAAATGCACAAACCCTTTTTTTTTGTGTGTACACCCCACCTTTTGCATTGAGACACTTGTACAAGTTTTTTTCTTTGTACACCCAGCTTATGCATTAAGACACATGTACACAATGCATTAAAATTTGTACAAGTGGATAACCAAAGAACAACAGTGTGTGCATTAAACATCACCCCAAACTATAGGGGTAATTTCTGCTTTTAAAACTGTGCAAAAGGTAAATTTGAACACTTTCAATCAGCTTTAAGTACATGGCACTAAAGTTGTTGCCGTATAAACCCACTGTTCATGTTATGTCTTCTTTCCAAATAAATGAATTATGTTACAGAAAATAAGCCAAAGAATGTGGGGCATAACTAAATTATTTAAAGTTCCCTCAAACTGGTGCTTTTGTATGCATAACAAATTTATTTAACCAAATACAGGGTAAGTGAAAGAGACCTCATTAGTGGTTGTGCTCGTGAGGCACAGATTAGCATGATATCCAAAGAAACCAGCTAGTAGCAGAGAAACAATGGCTAGAAACACCATAAGAAGTACTTGAGTGTTGTACGAGCCCACCAACCACTGTTACAAGCCAGATAAACATTAAAGCAAGAACCCAAGGGGAAAGGGCTACTGGAAAGCATGAAATTAGTTAATATAATGCATATTCCGCAGGCCCATAATAATTAAATATGAAAAGTCCATTCATAAAACCATAAATATGCATATGTTCTCACACCAAACAGGAAAACTATGGAAGCAATGAATGTGTAGTTTTTTTATGCCCAGAAAAGAAAACCAAAACAAAATTTGTACACTAAGCATGCAAAAGAAAGGGATATTTTAAGAAGCCAAGGGCTGTGCCATCCCCCAATCAATGATCAATTGGCGGGACAATACCAACTAATCAGCCAACCTTGAGCATTATCACTAATGGCCTCCTAGTACAATATTCTTTGTTGGACCTTATTGCCTGAGTTTGCAAAATTAACTCCCACCGTGCTCTTTTTTTTTTTTCTCAATCGTGTCTTAGCGTTCTAGTTTGGTTTTAAAAAGGGAAATGAAACCTGTCAACAGAATTTTCATGCAGCTAGAAGCAAGCCAACATAATCAAACAAAATGTTCATCAATGGCAATTACTAGTCTCATCAACCTGTAAGTTCATTATCTAACCCATCAACATTCTCAAACCAGCTCTCTTCGTGCTTTTAAGGGTTCAGGTTAAGAACTTTTTTGACTACTTTAAAAGGTGGCCCAATAATCATAAATAGGTGTGCTCAAATTAAATCTCAGAGATGATAACTTATACGGTTCATAAATTAAACGTGTAAGATTTCTAATATTTACCTTTGCTTGTTCACATGGAAAAGGCATAAAAGCATATTAAATTCACGGTAATTATTTAAAGATGATTATGGCTTCGTTGTACAATTATGCACTCCTAGTAACAAGTATGATGTGTGAACCAGATACCCATGTAAGCCTGTCATTCCTATCACAATGAGAACCAATCATTAATTGGCCTCATACACTACCTATGGATGGTTTTCAAATACTTCCATTTATTCAAGACTTCAACGCTAAAGCAACCCAAAAAATTCAGTCAATTTAGCTATTTTCTTGAACAAAAACAAAATTCCCTAATTGGATTAAACATTACCAAAACATTTTCAAAGATGCTTTTATTTCTTTATTTATGTTTCACAAGACATTTACAGTGAGATGAATGAAGCTTTACTAACTCATTCCCAGCCATGCAAAAAGGCATTAAAACTTAAAAAGTAATTTTTTGTGAACACAAACATTACACGCCACAAGGCCCACAACTAAAAACACTTCTAGTTTATTGCGACAGGAAAGTGAAGTATTTAAAAGCACATAAAAGTACTCACCTGTACAACATGTGGAGCCAAACTACGGAATGAATTGTCTATCCCATAATAAACTGCAAAAGGTATAGAAGGAAAGTGATGTTCACATCCGGCCTCTCACACGCAATTAATCCATCAAGAGATGTCATCAACAAATTAATTTTACCTGTTAGAATATAGATAACTTTTAGTTCTTTCACTTGACCAGCAAGGATCAGCCCAAGGGCTATTGTCCCATATATGCAAAGAAGGAAATGCCTGCAGAACAACTTAAACAGAAATAAAACCAAAGATTGAAGTGGATGCACTATTTAACGTGGAAATTCAAGAGTGAGAATGTCAATGCCATAGTGTGATGTACAACAATGCATAACCACTAATTAGATTTCAGCATCCACCGCAATGAGAAGACCTGTGTTACATGGATTTAGGTACATGTGTCAGGTGCGGATATGTATTAAGTTTCGGATTCATCTAATTCTTATGTCCAAGGTCACGTGGACACGACAAAATATAGTAATAGTAGTGTTTAGTATTGCTGAAACTAGTAATTTATAAATTATAACTCGTAGCAGAATAGAAGTTGTGAGTACTTAGTAAAGATTGTAGGTTGTAGCTTAAATAGAAAAAAAAAAGTTGTAAATTGTAGTAGAAGTTGTTGGTATTTGAAAAAAACTTGTACTTTATAACTAAAATTAGTAGCAAGAAACTAACGCTACTAACAGTAGCTTTACCAAACAACCCCAATGGACATAATTCTTAATATGCGTCCTTATATTTTAAGATAAAATGATGTTTGCAAGGTGCAATAGAGCATATCATGCATAATATGATGGTGTCAAGTGCCCAACATGAGTATTTCATGCACTTAGAAGAGTCCATGTAACATAGGAAAGACTAATTATGAGAGAGATATAATAGACGAAGCTCAAATGAGATGCCTGGGACTTGCATTAGCGTATAAGAGCAAAAAAATCCATGCTAAAACTTCATAGAGAAGTATTGCAGTCAAAGAGTTTAAAATAGGTAAACATAAAATAAAATATATGAAATGTAAACTTAGTAGTAACATAAGTACTAACATTGAAGTAAAGATTTTTTTTTCTGTTCAGCAAGTGCACATGCACCACCCACGCTCTCACAAATTGTACTTGACAAGGCACGAACTCCCCTCCTCTCATTTGAGAGTCTTAACAAAAATATCATTGGACCAAAAGCCCCTTGGTTGAAGTAAAGATTCAAGACCATGACATATCAAAAAGTGAATACATTTATTATCTAGGTTCGATTATTAACAAGAAGTAAAGATTCAAGACCATGACATATCAAAAAGTGAATACCTTTATTATCTAAGTTCGATTATTAATAAGAATAGAAAATTACAGATAATATAATCCATAGAATTGAAGTTGGTAGGTCCAAGTGGAAAGGTGCTTCTAGTGCATTATGAGACTAACGAACACTTCCAACATTAAAAGAAGAAAATTTTATAGGATAATTATTAGACCATCTATGTTATATGGGATAGAATATTAGATTGCTAAGAAACATCACATAAATAAAACGAGGGATCTTAAATTGAGAGTGATGGTGTAGATATGTGGGAAGACTAAAAAGAATAAAATCGAGATTTAAAACATTCGTGAAATAGTCGAGATCGCACCAGTTAATACATTGAGAAAAAATAAATTAAGATAATTTGAATACATATAACATAAAATAGTAAATGCAATAGCATAACGGCGTGATAAAACTTTTGCTTATGAAAATACTAGGGGACAAGGGAAGATTTAACTTAACAAGGAATATTATAATAAGGATAACAGTTTATTGAATCTTACTGAACGGATAACCCCTGATATAGCACATTGGGAAAAAACGTTAATATAGTTCATCCCTATGTAATTATAAAGTCGTTTGCTCCCTCATTTTAGAAAGCTAGTCCCTTGTTACCCTAGCACACATTTTTCATCCACACTTCCACAAACTTCCCCAAAGTATTGCCACAAACAGAAACCATAGGACAAAGAGTCATGATTAACACTTGGAGTCAAAATTAAAACCTTGCATGTAGCATGCGTATTACTGAGTTTCAGAAACATTCAGTTCACTTTTTCATTAGATATGAAGAACACACATGTTTTCTTGAAGCCATCCTGAATAGAGTATTTGTACCATAAGCAAAGAAGAACATAGCCACTAACAGGATCACTTGAAACACATTTTGCTTGGTTATAATATAAAGTGCGGATAAATCTTAACCTTACCACAGAAGAAAAGACATGAAGTATCGAGTGTTCCTCTCCCCTATGCAATTATTCTGGAGTAATGATAAATAAAATAGAGAACTATAAGGAAAAACAACTATTGATATTTTATAGTACAGACCATCAAAAGCAACTAACTTTTTGCAAAGGTTAAAAAAATGGCATAAGATAAAAGCAAACCATCCATCCGCAGTGATGATCAAACCGAGCCACACAGCGATCACAAATGCTGCAGTGCTTGGACCTAGCAGGTCTATAACAGTAAAAAGAACTCCATCAGCAAAATACTGAGCAAGCAAATTTAAGAGAACCACTGACTGACAAAAGAAATAACTCACTTCAAAATCTTGCAAGTTGAACATTCTTTCTCCAAATAAATGATATTGTCATAGGGGTATGCAGAGAGATATTGAGAAACATTCTCTGCATTCACAGTTCCTGGATCAGAAAAGCTAGTCAATAGAAAGAGTATAATACCCCCAGCAACTGCCAACATGCTTGCGTACCTGCAAGACATATAGGATCTGAGAACAAATTTGAAATTGGTAGACAGAAACCTAAAAAAGCTTGAGAGGGTAAGCACACACATTTCTTCGTATGATACCTGTGAACTTCACTTAGATAATATCCAGGTATATAGCTGAAAGATGACTTTACAAGAATGTAATAAGTAGTTCCAATTATTGCCAAATATATTATCTGCCACAGAAGAAAATTAACATGAATCCTCAATCAAATTCCCACCTTTCTTTTGTCTCTTCTCCTTTCTTTTTAACAGAGAAAAAAAATAAAAAAAGGTAAATTTGCGTAGTTTTTAAGCATCAAAGATGAAGGAAAACAAAAGGATGTATTTTCTGCATTGCAAGAAGAGTGTATTTTCCATATTTGTGCATCCCAAAACAGATGTCCATTGTCAAGGAAATCAAAGCATTAACTTTCCTACTTTCTCCATCACCCTTCAAAGTGAACTAAATGTAAACAAAAAACAAATTAGGAAAGAAGAGGTAACTTTGTTACTACAACAACATATCCAACAATATGCAAGTTAAATTAAACGACGAGAAAAAGAGGAAGAATCGTGGATGTGCATTGCAATTTATTCAGCACTGAAAAAGGTGTGGACTGTTGAGTGCCTAAGGGAGTGAATAGGCCAAATACTTGAAACTAATTACTAATTAAAATTGTTTGTGCCTGGGACTTGGGAGTTTGCTTCCTCCAAGGTCTCAGGTTCCAAACTTCTTAGGTTCTATCAACTTTTTGGGGTTAGTACATACGAGGCTTTGCCTCGATTTTAATTGGGTTTCCCGCTAGCGGACAGTGGGATTGATTTCCCAAGGATTAGTCGAGATACGCGTAAGGTGGCCTGGACACCCTAAAATATCAACAAAAAAAAAACCTAGGAACACAACAAACACAAGTGGAAATCTGTAGGAAACACACAATCCCCTAGTGTAAAAACCCAGGAGCCATCCTGTGGGATAAAACAATCCTCTAGGCCAAGAATTTAGCATAGAGACTCAATCCTCACAAGTCACTCTGCCTCCTCTGCCAACATCTTCTCATCTAGAGATCTCCAATGCTCATGCTCCGATTGCAATCAACCAGTTGACAGCAATAGCCAATGGAACTGCATTAAGTCTATAGGATGCATATGTGACTTTTATCAAATCATTCAGAGAAGATTTTGTCAAAAAAAAAAAAACTTTTCAGCATAAGATTCGTCAATTAGTACATGCAAACAGGATCTCTTAGGTACTAAAGGGCTTTAGGGATGCCACGGCTCATAAATAGAGAGCTTCTAAATAGACACACACTTTCTTAAAACAACTGAATGTTTTGTTTTTCTCAACAAACATTCCTTAATCCTCAAACTAGCCCTTCTTTAACCTCACTTATAAAGAGTTCAATAAAACACTCTTTGTTCGGAGCCCCATCAAGAAAAAACAAAACTTTCTTACCTAAATGCTCAACAAAATGAAAACCCATTTTTTGTTTAAAGGTCACAATGTTGCAATAGTAAAGGTGGTGAAACTTTTTTTAATAAGAGAGAAACTTATCTTGATTACTAGCTATGCAAGAAGCATGAGTCTTAGATAAGAAATTATAATGTAAAAAACCAATAAATATTATTTAATTATTTAATAAAAATGTCTCATTTAAGATACCACCTAAGTCCCCAAAAGCATTGAGCTGCCCTAGTCTAAAATGTCTATTTTAGAATTTAGATTAGTTTGATAGTTGTTAAAGAGTTATTTAGAAGTGGTTTGGTATCATATTCGATATATCTGTGCGATTTGAAAAAAATCCAAAGTTTCTTTTGAATCTCTTTTCACGGGTTTGCCAAACAAATTAAGGTTGTTTGCCTATGGTTGGCCGAACATTCTTAGGTTGTTTGGCTAATTATTACCGAATATGAAAATCTTTTCTACGAAGCGTGGGCACTTCAAAAAACATATGATCTACCTATATTGGGTACATATTAGGTACTGCTACCTTGCATGTTACTTATGTATGTGTACCGGGTATGCATAAGCGCGCACTTATCTTATGTTTGTTTCTTAGTTTTTGTCATATGCAAGTGACACATAATATATACTTATGTCATACTCTTCCCAGAAGATGACTTACTTTCATACGATGATGAAGCTATCTTAATAAAACTTTTTTCTATGCTTATAATGAATTTAGATTAATTTTCAGTTTATAGGTTATTTAATGTAATGACATCTAACTACTGTTTGTACTTCGTACCTTACGAATGACATTAAAGTGTAATTTAAAGGTTGTATCACTAATAATTAATAATTTTTATATTTTTGTTTTCTAAATGTAACACATAATGCAGTACACCAAATATATAAAAAATATATTTATTACAAGCGTAACCAGCCGTACCCATGCCCACCATTTCTAGATTTTTGCAATATTAACATACTCATATCGCACTAGTACCCGCAACCATACCCGTATGTGCTTCGTAGATTTTGTTCAACCATATAGTACTCACCTAACAAACTCTAAACATTCCAAGTTTGTTAGGTCAACCAAATCCGAGCATTCCAAGTTTGTTTAGCCTTGGTTGCTCAAACAAAGCTCAATCTTTCAACAAAACAAAAAAGAAAAAGGTCTTCAAATCATTGTTTATAAAATACACACTTATCATTACTAAATTCATCCCAAAAGACAACTTCAACATTCATTATTCAAATAAATATTAATATACAACAATAACTATGATAAATGATATTGATTTGGATTTTTGAGTGAGAGAGATGGTAGTGGTTGGTGGTAGAGGCTAAGGGAGTTTGGAAAGGGAGAGGGGGTGGTGGGGAAGTGGAAATGGTTTGTGGTGGAGCACTAGGAAAGTGAAAGAAGGGAAGGGGGGGCACTTGCTTGTGTGAAGGGGTGGGGGGAGGTG
>JAOTRH010000020.1:7811861-7830983 GCA_034768845.1 Heliamphora exappendiculata | reverse complement strand
CAATACACTCCAAGTGTACTAACACATCGAGCTCGAACATCGAATTTCCAAAATCTAAATTCGACCCGTTCGACCTACCTAAGACCAGCTACTATAACGATGCGCTACAATCGTACCAATGGCATGTCCGGGTCCATTGCGATTGTGAGCCTACCTGTATAATCTGTCAGAACCTATGACCCGATCTTCCGTGCAGTATGCACCGAGTTAAATACTGGATAGAATATACGGACTATGTATTCATTCATCACAAATATAAATATGAAACTACGAATGCAAAAACATCTCAAATGTTTCTCATTAATATGTCAGGGATTAAGAATAAAAAACTTAAAAAGTAAGGCTTTTCAGTATACATTCCTAACACGATGGTGGTCCCCTCTCGCGTTGTCAACGCCATGACCGGCGCCATCCTCCCCTCGCGCCGTCGACGCCACAGATGACGCCTACAGTAGCCATAGTTGGCACCTCCACTAGTCGCCAAAGTCACCGTCGTGATCACCAGTCGACGAAACTCCCGATGCCTCGTGTCGTCGTCTTCCTCGTCAACCTCTCCCTCCCTCATCGACATCTCTGTGCGCCACAAGACACCAAAAACCCTAGTGTCCTCCTGCTCATCACAGGCGAGGAAGACCGCAAGCCTCGGTCCGGTTCTCCCATCCCCGACCCACCTTTTTTTTGACCTGGTCCACCCGTTCCCCCTTTTTTCCACACCTCATAACTTAAGACCCATTCCCTAGCCCAATTAAAATAAAGATCCAGCCCACCCAACTTCTTAAACTTTAGGCCCACTAATTTTGTTTATTTAAACCCAACTCATTGAACTTTTCTTTTTCTTTTTTTATAAAATAGCCCAAACAACTATATAAAAAAAAACAAAAACAAAAAATGAAACAGCCCACACATTAAACCCAAGCCCATTGATTATTTATGTTTTCAAAACTCAACCCTATACTCTTTTGTTTTAAACCCAACCCTTAAATTAAACAAGCCAGCCCACTCAGCGCACATTTTTAATAACCCCAACTCACAAACTCAATCCCTTTTACTACTAAAGCCTAGCCGTACCCATGGTTACCAACGCTGAATTAAATACCAAAGTCGAGATTTTGGATCAAGAATTTCAAGAAATGCAAAGCACTCAGAAGCAGATGACTGAAAATATGGCACAGATGTGAGCCATGTTAGAAAAATTGATTAGAGATCGAGGGAAGAGAGAGGCTACCACTGGTGGTACTTCCGGTGATCGTCCTCCACAACCTTTTGCAATCCAACGTATGTCAGAGGATCTATGACTGCCTGACGCAGACAAGGGTGCCAAGTTGGAGGTTCCTGATTTTAATGGAGTTTACGATTCAGAGGTATTCTTTGATTGGTTGCATAGCATAGAAAGTTTTTTTCGTTGGTATCACATGACCGATGACATAATGTTACTTTTTGCTGAAGCAAAATTAAAAGGTACAGCTAGACTTTGGTGGACAAAATATCAACGTGAGTACTATACAACTATTCGTACTTGAGCTGATATGAAGGTCGCCATGACCCGCTATTTTGTGCCTATAAGTTACAAGCAGCGAACTCATTTGCAATATACTCAGTTGACACAGGGCAGTAAGTCAGTTGAAGAGTACACCAGACTGTTCTACAGCTTAGCAATTAGATCTGAGTTTCTGTGGGATGAAGATGCCATAATCTCTATGTATCGCCAGGGCTTGAATTCCCAAATCTCTTGCGGTTTAGCTGCTAGTAGACTATACCTCATAGCAGATGCAGTCCAAGTGGCCCTTCAGATGGAAGACGAAGTCAAGAAAAAGGCTTTAATGCGTGCACCAACTAAACTCCTTACACGGAGTGAAGACTTTTGCGGAGCCCATTCGTACCAAGTTCTCTTAGCGCCCTTCCCATGCTGCTTCCACTTCTTCCCTGCCTACATTTGGAGGTAATACCGTGCCTAAATGCTTTAATTGTCAAGAATTTGGACATCATGCTAAAGAGTGTTCTTCTCATAGACTTAATAGGACTGCTAAGCCTGTTGCTATACTAGAGACTAAAGACCTTATTGCGGCAAAGGAGCTTGTGAATGCGAAGCTCGATTATCAAATTGTTGAGTCACTTGATCCTGTCGATTCCCTCTCTGATGAGGAAATCCAAGCTGATACTTTAGGTATTATTCGTCCTCTCCTTGAGACTCAGAAGGACAAAACACACTGAAGCTTTGTAGCGTGGCCAGATTTTCACTGCTAGAGTAAAGTGCAATGATCGTGTTTGTTCTCTGGTGATTGACACTGGGAGTTGCACCAATGCCATATCTGAAGATGTTGTGAAGAAATTGGGTTTAAAGGTCGGGCCTCATCCCGCACCTTATCATGTGGCCTGAATTACCAACACCAAGCTCAAAGTTGACAAGAAGTGCCCCGTGACATTTACTCTTGGAAAACTTAAAGAGACGGTGCTGTGTGAGGTGTTTCCTCTTAAAATTTGCCACATTCTCTTAGGTCGTACATGGATATGGGACCGTGATATCGAGCATGCTAGGCGTACTAACACTTGTTCCTTCGTTGATGTCAAGACAAAATACATGCTTGTGCCACAGATTCACGTCTTGTCAAGTTGAGGAAGAACTCTATGTTGGTTCATTGTGTTTCTTCTTCTATTGGCATCCTTGATTGTCCTACTAACTCAACAGCGTCGAATTCTTTTCAGCGGAGAAGAAATGATGGGGTAGCCATTGATTGGCTTGAAAGCTGTTATCCTATTTGAAAACCTCGGGCTAAGCCCAATGGCCCGACGTGAGCTAATAAGCCATTTTGATCTAATAATTGTCGTTGATTGTTATCTAATTTATTTAAGTTATTTTTTGTTATTGGAATTTTATTTAGTTTAAGATTCTAGATATCTTTTAAAATAAGGTTTTAGTTTTTTTTTTTTCATTAGTATTCTAGATTATATTATTGAGATGTTATTTTAATTGTTTAGGATTTTAATTTTCTTGTTAGATTAGGATTTTAAACTTATAAATAAGAGGCTCATTTCATGTATTAATCGGAGTTGAATTAATAAAAGAGTTGAGTTTTAAGGCGAAAGCCTTGAGTTAGGGTTTCGACTTTTGTGCGCTACCTATCCACCATCTTCATTCCCACCGCGTGCCACATCACATGGTGGTCGTATGCTTTCCCAAGCCCATATCTCGGAGACATCTGCAGGCACATCTTGTGAGACTGAACCTCTTTTTTAGGACAAGTTACATACTCTCTGTCGCCGAAGGGCCAAGGTTGACATCCCTCCCTCCCCAATTCCTTCCACTTCTTCTTCTAACTTTGCTCGTTTCGGTATTCATGCCTATGCACTTAGCGCTTCCTCCTCTTATACTCCTTGACTTATAGACTTTGGTACTACTGATCTTATAACTACTACTTCATGAGTGGCATCGTCGTTTAGGCTTTCTATCTTCTGGGATTTTTGCTAGGCTTTTCCTACTTTGGTTAAGCATTGTCCTAGAAGTGGTTTTGTTTGTGATGTTTGTAAACTTATCAAGCATAAACGATCTGTTTATTCTTAAGTTAATAAACGCATTGATTTTTCCTTATGGTTGTCCGCTTAGGTGTTTGAGATCCTTCATCTGTCGCTTCTATTTGTGGTTACCGGTGATTCGTTACTTTTATTGATAGTTATTCTCGTGTTATTTTGGTGTATTTACTTTGCAGTTCGCACTAAAGGTGAAGTCTTTTCTTGTTTCAAAACCTTTCATAAGATGGTGAGTACTCAATTTGACGCCAAGATTAAGATTCTTTACTGTGATAATAGGCTGAGCAGTGAGCATATAGATGGAGCTTTTAGAGCCTACTTAGAGGATAATGGAATTGTTTTCTAGACAAGTTGTGTTTGCACTCCTAAACAAAATGGAGTGGCTAAATGCAAGAATCGCCATCTTCTTGAGATGGCTTGCTCTCTCCTCTTCATTATGAATGTTCTTAAATCTTTTCAGAGCGTGGTGGTTCTTATAGTTGCATCTCTTATTAATCATGTGACCTCTAGTCGTATCCAGTTTAAGACTCTTTCGGATTCTCTTCTTAGGTCTCTCTCTATTTTCTCTCTTCTGTCCAGAATTTTCATCGTACTAGTTTTGTTCATACTCCTAGACATTCAAGTGAAAGTTGGATCCTAAAGTTATTAAATGTGTCTTCTTTGGTTACTCTGCTACTCTAGAGGGTTATAAACGGGAGCCTTCTGGGGATTGTGTCAATTGTTTCGAGCTCCTATTCAAGTAAGCGTAACTCGTTGTGCTAATCAAACAAGCAATGCTATAACCCTGTACCTGCAAGCTATTTGTCAGTATGGAACATAACTTTTGGGAGATCGAGCCCTTTCCCATCTACCTAACACATCTATTTAGGGGGAGCCTCATATTAAGGAAGAGTTGTTGATTTCGAGTAATTTAGATAAGCAGTTTCAAGGGTTGTTATTTCCTAATTTTACTCAGAGAGATGTTACTCATAGTGAGGGGGAGAAGAAAAAGTTTGGTGAGATGTAAAACAAGTAAGGCATTGGCGGGCACTTGGATAGGATTGATCTGTAAAATTATTCTTGACTTTAGAAGAATAAGACTACTTGTGCACAACTACCACTTTGTCAATTGCCATCACCGTCTCCATTTTGGGACTCTTCTACAAATCCATCTCATAATGAATCTCCAACTGTTACTCTTGGTAATTGTGATCTACCCATTACTTCTAGGCTACGTTATATGGATTCTTCAAAATGTATCAAGTACTCATGTTGGACACTCAACATTTGAATAAGAGTATGAGATACGTGTTTTACATTTTTAGTTAAATATTCACCTAGAAAATATATTTAATAATTCGAGTTTACTAATAAATTATACATAAACACTCATATTATGCATGTAATGATCTATGAAACAAAGTAATGCACCATTTACGCTAGAAAATAAAAAAAATGTATTAAAAAGATATGAATATTTTACTGTGTCCCAGTATGTTTGACATGAGAATTAGATGAATTTGACACTTAAATACGTACCTGCACTCGACACCCGTACCCGAGTCCATGTAACATCTCTTAGAAGAAGAGTTAGGAAGTGTACACAACATCTTATATCATAATTTGTTTCTTAAGACTCTTTATCTCTTTTATATCTTGACTTTATCACTTCTCTGTCTTCTATATCGATTCTGCAAAGTTGGAAGAAAGCTGTTGTGTATCCTAAGTGGAAAGAGGCTATGATTGAGGAGATGAAAGCTTTGAGAAAGAACGACACCTGGGAGTTAGTATCTCTTCTGGAAGGGAAGAAATTAGTAGGTTGCAAATGGGTGTTCATGATAAAGAATAAATCAAATGGGTCTGTTGAGAGATTAAAAGCTAAAGTAGTTGCTAACGGCTTTACCCAGATTTATAGTATTGACTATCAAGAAACATTTTTTCTTGTAGGAAAGATAAACTCTTTTTGGGTGCTGCTAATTTAGGTTGGCCTCTCTAACAGTTGGACGTGGAAAATGTGTCCCTCCATAGGGACTTAGAAAAAGAGGTGTTTATGGATGTATCACCAGTTTTTTTGTCCCCTGCAACTGAAGGGAAGGTTTCTAAATTGGAAAAGGCTATATATGCGCTAAAGCAGACCTCAAGAGCCTTGTTTGACAGATTTTTCAATGTTATTATGAGATTTAGGTACAAAACAAAGTCATGCAGATCATGCTATGCTTATCAATCAAGGTAATGATAAGATTGCAATTCTTAGTGTATGTTCATGACATAGTGCTGATAGGTGACGATGTAGAATAGGTTTTCCATCTCAAGAAACGTCTAACTAAAGAGTTTTAGATGAAAGATCTGGTGTTGTTACGTTATTTTATTGGGATTGAAACTGTGAGATCAGATAATGACATCTTTATTTTTCAAATAAAGTATATTCTTAACCTCTTGGAGGAACCAAGCATCTTGGGTTCTCGACAAGTAGATTCTCTTATTGAGGCTAATCATTGCCATAGCAGTGGTGATGGAAAGCCGATAGATAAGGGAAGATTTCAAAGACTTGTGGAGAGATTAATACACTTATCTCATACCAGACTTGATATTGAATATGCTGTGGGAGTTGCCAGACAGTTTATGCACGCTTCTCGTATTGTGTGGCAGTCAGTTTTGCTAGATCGGGTGCAGAGGTCTATGACCACAACATTTATGAACTTGTGTGGCTATAAGTGCTATTAAAAGATTTTGGAATTGAGTGTGATGGATCTATAAAATTGTATTGTGATAATAAGTCTGCAGTCAACATTGCTCAGAAGTCTGGCAGAACAAAGTATATAGAGATTAACAGATATTTTATTAAGGAGAAACTGTTTGAGGTTTGATTTATATACCCTTTGTGAAATCTGAGGATCAATTAGCAGATATTTTTACTAAAGGGCATATTAGTAAAGTGTGTGCAAGTTAGGCATAAAAAATATTTATGCATCAACTTGAATGGGAGAGATAAGAAGTTAGTTATTTTCTTTAAAGATGGTATTGTATTTTGGTCTCTTTACATATAAATATCAATGATAACGAAGAGAATCTTAAGTTGCTATCTCATTTTTTACCGCTATTATTTTTTTGTAGTTTTCTTTTGTTTTCTATTATTTTCTCTACAATTATTCTAACTCATAATCATTTCCATTTTCGTAATTCTCTCATGAACAAACCATTTTAACTTCTCAAAATTTGCATTTGGTAATTTCTCATGCAAATTCCACCGAGATTTCAAAAATGCAAAAAACCCATTTAACCATATAAGCATGTCACCAATTTCACAATGACCATAAAATACATATGTTTCCTCAAATGTCATGGAAACCCTAATTTATGCATTTTTCACAAATCTCAAATTAAATTTACATATCATCTTTCCATCCAAAATATGCAAATATCATACAACCCAACACATTAAACCAAAGTATAAATAATTCCTACCTCAAAATGCAAGCTACAAAAGTGGAGGGAAAGTGACCCAAAAATTCAAAAACTAATCAGGTGAGGTTGTTGCCCTCATTGTGGAAATTTTCTCCCATTTTTTGCTATTGCAAGAATGTGCCTCTAGAGCCTCCTTATTGTACCATAAAAATTGTATACAGGTATAGAGAGGAGGAGAAGATAGAGTTATGAAGGAGAGAGAAGCGAAGAGAGTAAATGAAGTGAGAGGGAAAAGAGGGGAGGGTGGTGCTGGCAAAGGAGAGAGGGAAGGGATGGGGTGGATACCATCTCTTTTTTTATAAGTATATAAGATTCTATGAAAGGCATAATGGGAATGCCACTTAAAAAGAGTATAATCCCATATAACGTGGGAGAGACGACAAAAAGAAATCCCACCAAAAGAAAGAAGAAAGCTACAAAAACTCTTACAAAAGTATTACAATGATGATGACTATAAAATCTACTGTTTCAACAACTGAGATGCCCTGGGCTTAGACAACCAATTATACAAATTATAGAGAAGAATACCCTTCAGTTAATGCAACGGTGATTGTACCCCCCCCAATGGATCACCTGTTCCTCTCCAATCATATCAACCACATCAAACACAAAAAGACCAGAGCCTACAGACCCCACACTCTCCTCCTACTTGTTGAAACTCTCGCTCCCCAACAAGACCTCGAGCATCTCTTTTTTTGAAACCCAATTCACTCCAAACAGCATCAAAGCAAAGCACCACAGCTCCGTGGTAAACACCCAATGAATAAGCAAATGAGAAACAAAATCACTTTCCTTCTTGCATGGGTACTACCAATTAGTTAACACTAAACCCCTCCGGCTTAAGTCATCAATAGTCAAAATATTACATCGAGCAACAACCCAAGCAAAGAACGCTACCTTCAAGGGGCTCTAGCCTTCCAAATACTTTTTCTCAGCTCCTCAGAAGACACGAGTAGAAGGACCTAAACACTAAAAACCCCCCTGCTGTCCCCTCTCCGTCTGACAGTTTGCTTGCCCGCCTCTTGAACAAGCTTCACCTAGAAGCTTCCCAAACCCTTACTTTTCCAAATTGCCCCTGCGCTAATCAAATATTGCCAACAATGCCTATACATGCCAAATAACCAAATTATTTCCACTTGTCAAAATCTTACCCAAGTCCATAAATTAAATACCCGGGCCCCAACAATTCATTTGAGCCTTCTAATACCATATCCAACATTGGGAACAAGACCCATGCGACCTGATAATTGATAATAAAAATTCAAATCTTTACAAGGTGACTGCATCATTAACTTTTAACAACATGAGAATCACAATGTTGTTGGTGTTGACTATAGTTAGATAAGTCTCAGCCAAGAGGGGAAAATATTTTTGGAACATGTGACTGCAATTGATAGGAATCATGTGGACTCATGTTCCTCTTTGTTTATCTTGCATATGTATTGTTGGTTGCTGCTTACTCAGCAATTCTGGGTAGAGGACATCCCCAGTGTTTGTATTTTTGTTAAGACTATATCTTAGTGATGTTTATTGTATCAAAACCCTGTCTTCTTTGTCTCTGCTCTGGTATACATGTACTTTGAAGTTGGCCTGTTTAGGGCGATTGAAATACTGTATAGACGTGTTTTGATATTAAACTGATTTTTGTTCTTCTGTTGTTTGGTGTTGTGAAGGCTCTTAGAAGTTCTTACTTCATTAGTTTCAGTCCGAACAGTTATTTTACCTTCTTGGCGTAGATTTTTTTAAATTCCTATCCTATGATAATTCAACAAGTTTGCCCTACATTTTTCTCTTTTGCAGATCCTAATATAATGAAAAAACTACAAGTGGATAGAGGTGCAATAAAATTTGTCCTTGCTGGAGCTAATATAATGTGTCCTGGGCTTACATCGCCTGGTGGTGCCTTGGATGACGATGTGGCTGAAGAAACGCCTGTGGTATGATTATAACCCATACTATAATATCGCTCTCGGGTTACCATAAGTGTTTGATAGGTCATTAGTATGTATACTGGCATGCCAAGAAGCACAAATACTTCTACCAATGAAGCATGTCGGGTCATACACCCATGTCCAGCACGACACTTCTCGGAGCACAACACTTCTTGGACACTCTTCATATACTTCTAAGACTGTGTTTGAGACTTTTTAAACGTATTTCAATTAAAAAAATTAAATTTATAATGTCATATACTTTTTTGACACTTGACAGACACTTCAACAACACTTCTTAAGCTTTCCGAACATGTCTGTGTGCTGAATTTCTTCATGGTAATATTGTTTGCATTCTTCAAGGTACAAATTATATACACTAAATATGTTTTGGAACATTTGTAAAATAAAATATAGAGATTTTTAATTTTATTAGTGAAATGTTGTATATTTTTAATTAACACTTGACAATTTATTTACATATTTTACATATAATAAATATATAAAAATATAATTTTTAACATGTCCTAGATGCGTTGTGTTTTGCAATTTTTGGAAAATGACGTGCCGGCGTATTAGTGTTGTGTCGTGCGTCCATATTCATATCCATGCTAATTAGCTGGCATGTTTAAAGAGTCTTGGTGCTTTCTATTGTTTCTGTATATTCTCGATTTGCTTTTCTTTGTTTTTTTTTTCTCCTTTCTATATAAATATGAACGAAGTCAAGTATAGTCTTGTTACGCAACATTATTTGTAGACATTAATTCTCTCAGGCCATAATGGCGGAAGGAAAGCAACATGCTCTGGCTATTGGCTTTACAAAAATGTCAGCAAAAAATATGTAAGTTGTGTTATCCTATTTTTTTATCGGCCACTTGTTTTTTGGGGGGTTTTATCATCTTTCTTCTTAGCTTTTCACTGTATGTTCGTTCTTGTCACGTAAATCGCCTGCTAAATTATTGTTTAAGTTGAGAAAAATCGGAATCATTACTATCAGGGAGAGGGAAACTGGAACTCAAAACATATTTGGATGGGGGTGGCTCTGTTGTTGTTATTTCAGTAGTCTTCACTTTTACTTTTCTGTATTTATCCTTAATCTCCTTTGTTAGTTCTTTTTTTTTTGTGGCGTATTCAACTCTCCTTCATTTTGTTTCTATTAATGTTCAATCTTCAGGCACTTCTAGCCTGTGACTTTTCGGTTTGAGAGCTAGACTCCAAGTTTAAATGATAGAGATCTCTAGCATGAAGCCTGTGTATTCTGGTTGCCCCAGGTGCATGATTTGACATAATGGAAATTTTAACCATTGGAGGTCATCTACTGCCATTGTTAGGCAGATGTTTCTGAGACAAGGCTCTTATGACGTTTTGAAGTATGAGAAGTCATATTTTCGTGTATCTATTGTGGGAACACCAGAAAGCTCTAAACTTAATAAGAAAAGATGAAAGAGGCATTTAAAGAATTGTGAGATTTCTTGAAAGACTGTTAAAACTCAGAAGACTTTAATGGGTGATGTCATCCCAAATAAAGGTCATTCAACAATGATATTGGAGGGAAGATTTTTCCACCTGAGGTTATTACTGAATTAGAATAACCTTGAGATAGGGTCAGTTTGTTTCAACTCATTTGTGAATTCAGGTTGACCTTAAGAGAATAATAACATTTTAGAAGATGCTAACAGCTCAGCTGGGGCTGATTGGTAGGAGACAAAAGTCTCCTTTGTTAGTCAAGGGGAGATATCCGAATATTCAATTGTTTCATCAAATGGTTAATACTTATCGGTGGTATAATCTTCTTGAAAAGTGCATTGGAATCTATCTTATGACTGAAGAATAGAACACGGGAGATGGAATTGTTGATTTCTAATTAGGAGCTCTATTCCAAGGATCGGATGTGGCAGCTTAGGTTGAATGGGATGGATTTCGGGCTATTTTCTTGGAGGAAAGGGGGCATTTAGATACACCTTTTTCAAAAGTACGGTTGTTTGTTGCTTTAGATTCCTGGAATGGGGATAAAACTTTAGGGCCATATGGTTGATGATGGATTTCTTCCAATAGTGTTGGAACCCATTGTGGGAGGAGTTGATGGGGATGTTTTTTTTAGGTTTAAAAACAAAAATGAAATTCTGGAATTCGGAAAAAGGTATACATACTTCTTCTGTGACTTTAATTTCCAATAAGGGACTGCAGAGATGTTACAAACTTTTGACTTATTAGTTGTTGGGTGGGGCCTATTAATGGTTAGCAGAAAAATCGGTTATCCAGCAGAAAGAGGGGGTGAGCTTGAGGGCCTCAGAATCACATAATGCCTTTTTGTAGCGAAGAAGGCAATAAATTGGGAAAACAAACACTTGATACTATTCTTGTAGCGAAGAAGGAGGTTGAAGATTGGTTGCCAGGGTTGATTGACAAATTAATATGTTGAAAAAATTGGGTTTTAGTTTTAGATGGATAAAATGGATCCAATTTTTGATTTTCAAGTGAGGGTTTTTGATATTGGTGAATGGCTATCTGGTAGGCTTTTTTTGAGATGTCCAGAGGTCTTAGACCGGGGATTCTGTGTTCTCTTTGCTTTTTATTTAGTCATGGAAGCTCTAAGCCAAATGTTTGGAAGTTGGTACAGATAGGTTTTACGGATGGTTTCAAGATGGGGGACTTTGGATGACTCTCCCATGGTGATTTTTCATTCTTGATATGTTGATGAACACCAACACTTTTTGTAGATTGAACTCAAAACAATTGGGTTATCTTTTTTGTTGGCTTTTTTTTTATGTTGTGATGTTGTGTCGGGTTAAAAAGTTAACTTGGAAAGTCAGAGCTTATTCTAGTTGGAGATTCACCAAATGTAGGGATGTTGACCTCTGTTCTTTAAAAAGTGCTTAGCAGAATGAAAAAAGATAATACTAGCCAATGGTGGCCTACTGGCATCGATTAAGAGCTCTTTGTCAAGCTTACTCACCTGCTTTGTGTCTATGTTTGCTATTCTTCTCTCGGTAGCTTGGAGGCTTGAGAAGATGAAACAGATTTGCTGTGGTTGGTATTTCGGACAAGTTCTAAATATCATTGGATTGTTTTATGTGCTCCTTTTAGGCAAGGTTGGTTGGGGCATTCGTAGATTGCATATTTTAGTGAAACTTCATTAGGAAAGTGCCTCTTCAGATTTTCTTCGGAGCAGGAGAGGGAGATTGGAGGTTAGTCGGATAAATATGGTAGTGCACTGGGAGTCTGGGTATATTCACTGGTTGATACGCCTTTTGGGAGAGGGCTTTGGGAAGGAATTGAGAAAATATGTCCTGATTTTAGGGGTTACATATCTTTACAGGTGGGGTGAGGGTGGTCAAATTTTGGTGATACTGGTGGTGTGCGGAGGATGTACTTGAGAGAATTTTCCCTGCTCCTTTCCGTTGGTTACAGATAAAAAGGCAACCGTGGTGGAGCATTTTCATAGAGTAGGTAGTTGTGTCTTCTGGAATATACTCGTTGTGGGGAATGTGCAAACTTGAGAGATGGAGGAGTTGTTGGGCATTCTTCATTTTACGAGAGGGAAGATGTTGGGCAAGCCTAAAATTCTATGCATTGAGCTATATCTAAAAAGGGGAAGTTTGAGCCTTGAGGTTAAATCTGTGTATGTGGCTTTGATGGGGCAAGGAGTTTCTTATTCTTTAGAAGGGGATTTGGATTAGTTGGATTGGGCCCCTACGAAGGTACCCTTTTCTGTGTGGAGTGCAGTTCATAAGAAGATTTTCATCGATTATAAATTCATGAGACAGGTAATCGTCAATGGATATTTCATGTTTACGCAAGATGGGGAGTGCTCAATTGCCCATATCTCATATATTGTAGTGTGGTCAAGGACTTGTCGTACTTGATCCTTATAATGTTCAAAATATCTTAGGTTTTCCATAGCAAAGTTGTGGATGTTATGATTTATTGGACAGGAGATGGGATGGGGAAGAGCAGGAAGGCATGGCTCTTAGCCTTTTTATTCCTTGTGCAATTGATATGGGAGAGCGAATCCAAAGGATATTTAAAGGTGTGGAGGCGGCTTTGAATAAGTTGATGCGTTCTTTTCTAGTATTTTTAATTGGTATTACTGTTGTGACAATACATGACCTGGGCCAAGATACGAATTTTGTTCTCTCTTTTGAGGCGTGAACATGGCTTTAAATATTGTCGATATCGTAAAGTATCGGCTTACGCATAAGATTTGGATATGCATTTTGGTATCAGAGTTGTAAAAACTCCCTAAGGTATCGACCGATACGGCCGATACGTATCACATATCAGTGTCATATCAGTCAGTATCAACCGATAATTTCGATACGTGACCCAAAACAACCCAACAATTTGGCTTCGATTTTCTCTCCAAAACTTTATCTTTGTCTTCAAAGTTAGGGTGGGAGAGTTTGATATGGAATCAAGGAACTTCAATTTGGCATCAAGGAGCTTCAATTTGGGTTGTTGGACCTTCGATTTGGTTGAACCTGCTTCGACTATTACAGATTTGGGTCTTCCATTAAGGTCGATATGGGTATTCGATTCTAGGTATTGATTTTGCAATTAAAATCGATCTTGAGAAATCGATTCTGGTTTGCGAAGTTGATTTCACGGTTTGTGATTATCTTCGATTTAAAATCGATATTGATCCTATTGCGAAGTGCGATATTCAATTTCAAAGGGGCCATTTTTTATGCGATTTAGTATAGTACTGAAGTTTTTTTTTTTAAATTTTGATTCAAAAAATGGGAGCTTCTAAGTAAAAATGAATTATGCATTATATACAAGTTTGTTAACCCATTGAATGGGTATACTTAACTAATTATATGTACCATTTGAATTGTGCTCCTGTGGATTTAGTATAGCGCTGAAGTTTTTTCTCATTTTTTATTTTTGATTCAAAAAATAGGAGCTTCTAAGTAAAAATGAATTATGCATTATATACAAGTTTGTTAACCTATTGAATGGGTATACTTAACGTAAATATTTGTGTATTTGAAGGTTCCCTTAAAATATGAACCACTAGAGAGTACAATCCCAAGCACCACATGAGCACAATTCAAATGGTACATTTAATTAGTTAAATAATATTAATTATTTATTTTTATAGGAATAACTATAAGTAGTTATAACTTATATGTTAAGTAATTATTATTTAGTTATAATTATTTTGTATTTATATATAATATTTTTTATATAGTGAAATAATATTAATTATTGTAGTAAAGAATATGATATGCTTATCAATGAGTTTTTGTCATTTCTTAGCGTTTGACAAAAAATTACGAGCACAGTTACCAATTCTCTTTACAGATTGTTCAATTCTCCTAATACTCATTACATGCGACATCGACCATTGCACTGCCCGATACGGCCATTTAAAATCCTGGGCATGAGAATACTGTACGGGCTTCCACGTCTATTTTGAGGCTGTAGGACTGGGTTTTGTCTCGTGTGCTTGGTATGCATCCCCTTTTGTTGTGTGTTCTTCATACTTGTCCAAAAAATGATAATTAACAAAGGAAACTCAGCTAGTAAGTTTGACGGAGATTCTATCACCTAGTGAGTAGTTGTTTCAACACTCAGAGCCCGAATATTAGCTCCACCAACTATTGGTAAGGCCTTACACTATGTACAAAGAGGACAATCTAATGAAACCAACATTTTCATGGTAATAGTAGTTGATGCTGGCATTGCAGGAGCTGAGGTGTTGAAAGTAAATGTGATGGTATTGATTAAAATATTAACAAAATTAAATGGGTTTCTATTGAGAATACTACCTTATGGGGATATGACAAGGTACTTCATACTACTGGGAAAAGAATGTGAGGAAAAATAATTGAAAATAAACATTTGTAGGCAAGGATCAGGCTTGTGGCGAAGCCACACCTTGGCAACTAAATACTGGATGCATTTTGATGTAGCTCTCTTCTTGCTGTTTTCACCTTCTTCATGTGCCTCACTTTCTTGCTTGTTGACAAGCATCCCATGTTTGGTCTGCTGTGATTAATTGCTCGAGTTCAAGTATTTTCTTTGTTGTCAGAAACTTCATGTGCATGACGTGCATTCCAGGATATCTTTTTGCCTAGAAATTATAGATTAAGTTCGTACAAAAGAAAAAAAAAAAAATCTAGAAGAAGAAAAAACAACTGGTAATTAGACAAGATACCTAGGAAAATTAAGCGAACTGAAACTTTTGATTATAAATAAGCTGGAATGCACAATAGAAGTAAACAATCACTTGAAGTTCTACACTAAATCTTTTTATCAAGAATTTATTGTTTTTTCTTTTCGATTATCATTGTGAATATTTTAGTTTATATATTTCTATTGCAGTTTTCATTATCATTTACCTCTTTTAGATGAGTTGTTCGTTCATCTATTTGATATTCATCTAATTTTTTTTGGTACATGAATTTGGTTTAGTTACAAATTTATCCAAAGATCATTTTTTTTTATTGGATTAACTCAAACCTGATTTGTTTGTTCATCTATTCTTATCCTTTATGTTTTAAGGGTTGGAATGCGCATATTCATATTTGCTATTAGGCATATAAACTAAAATAGCTACAAATACGTCTAACACAATCTGCTATGGAAACCTAATTATATATTCTAAAATGTAAAAGTATGGAACAATAAGTCTGATTTACAGCCGCATTATGTTTTAAAACAACACCCAATGGACTGATATCAACGCAACGAAATACTCAAAATAAAAAGAGAGAAATTAATGCTCTATGGTTTGATTTGTTGGAGAGGCCTTTGGTGATCTCTAAGGAAGAAGGCCTTGAGTGATTGGTGAAAATGCGGAGCATTTAAACCCATATTTGTTTTAAGTAGGCATCAAAAAAGGTGGGGCTACTCCATTTTGGGGGCCTTAGGCAATGGCCTAATACTTGGCCAGCCCAGGAAGATTGTTCTTGTACCCAGTTATGTTATATGTAAAGTTTTCTTCTTCCCTGATATAAAATTGTTCTCGTCTCTGCAGAAGGGCAATCAACAAGGGAATTGGTGTGGATAACATGCATTATCTTAATGATGGCCTTTGGAAGGTAATTTATGGTTAATTCTTTTCCTCTTGGTTTCTATAGGTGAATGTTGCTAGTTTTTTTTTTCCTTTTCTTTTCTTTTTTTTTTTTGGGGGGGTCGGGGGGTGGTGGATTATGTTACCTGAAACACGGATCGTTCCAATACGAGAAATGAAAACTGGAATGTAGTACATCATATGTCCTAAATTGTGGTACAATGGGGTTAAACTTCTATAGATTATAATCAATAGAATATACTTTTTGCAAATGATAAGTATCTCATAAAATAGTTTACTATTTTGCAAACTATTCATGTAAAACACATCTCTAGGAAGTATTATAACTATTTTTCTTTTTACAGTTTGTCTTTGCCAAAACTCCACCTTTTCTAGATTTCAATATATTACTGTTTGATTTTTTCTAATAAAAAACGTATTAAGGATAGGAAAAGTTGTTTTGAAATGAAAATGTACCATGTTATGAAACATACATTTCAAAACGGAGAATCTTAACAAATAAACATGCTTGTGCCATAGTACCACGAAACCATGTCTTTGCAAAACCTGCATGTATATATCAATTCTCATGATTTCTTTGGATTCATATTGAAGCGTATCGTATCATATTTGATCTCATGAGGTAGAAAACCGTAGAAATTGCTGGTAAACATGTAATTTTTTGTGTAGCTGCCTGGGTTAGATCACCTACTTGATCAAAAATCTTTATTTGCCTTTGGGTTATGACTGACAGATGCAGCGTCTAGATTGAGCATGTACAGTGAGCAAGGGCAGATAGTTCGTCGTGCGGGAATTGATATCTGTTATCAAACTAGAGTTTCCTTGGATCTCCTCTTGCTGATTCTGTAAACATTTATACATTTGAAAACCAATCTCTGACTTTCGATGAAATGTTTAACAAATTTACTAAGCATATTACCTTTCAAGTTTTCCCATTTCCAAGTTGTGGGACCCTCCATATCTATTGAAGCCAAATGCTTAATTTTTTGTTAAATTGAATATGTAGACCGAACTGTATTTTGCTTTGTCCCTTGATCATGTGAAATGAAAATAAAATGTTACTTCTTTTCCTGTTTTGGTAACGTAGAATTTCTCAATTGGTCTCCAAACTGTCATGTAAGTGCAAGATCTTCTGAACAAAGTGCTATACACGTAAGCACTTGCAATCCACGAGTATCAAGTCAGAATGCTTTTGGGCAGATTATTAAATTATCTTGGAATATAATATAATATAGGCCATAGCATATAATATTTTTGGTGAATAAATGAGTGAGTAATCTCGTATCGTAATTACTTAACAAAAATAATTTTTATGTTTTTATGGTAAAATTTGCTATATTGGGTATTGGGTGAGACTGAAAGTACCATGTTAAATTGTACTTTGAGAGTAATAAATCATTACTCTCTGTTTTTGTGTTTAATAAGAATGGCTTCTATTTAAATTTTGTAAAATATTATTTATGCTCTAAATTGTTGGTAAATTCTAAAATTGCCCTCCCTCAATTCTAAATTTGTCCTTCTCCACCCTTCTTTTTTCCTACTCAAACAAATTTAAAAATTTTACCCTTATAATTTGTTAGGATTGTACCAAATTTTAGGTAGAATCAATGAGAGGTAAAAATAAAAAAATATAAGAACACAACAAACGATTTATATGATTGACCCAATAAGGATTAGGTCTATGGCTATTGTAGAATTTTTATTTGGACAAAATAATAAGAGGTTATATGAGAATTGTTCTAAGCTACAATACATATACAACCAAGGTTTAACTTATAAATCTACAAAAATTTTGTAAGTAATTAAAAAATTTGTCAATTAAGCAGGGAATTAGATCAATAATCGTGTAGCTCGATATACAATATTAATTACATTTCATGCAACTTAACATAATTACGTTCATTTTAATTTTTATTGCATGGAAAAAAATTTGTGGAAAACAAAATGAAAATTTCAGTAACGAGATTGCCATCCCATCCTAACTAATGATGAAATATGAGAGGGGTTCAGCTATTGTACTCGTTTTATTTTGAGACTGTATAATATAAAACAGAAATATTTATAAATTCATAAATCATATACCTAATAAACATATGGCCCTGTTTGGACAAATTTGTGTTATTTTTGCTTTTATTTAATAGATTTTTTTGTAATTTTTTGATTAATTTTTTTTACTTTTTTGAATGATCATCATAAGATAAATAAAAAAATAAAAAAATAAAAAAAAAATATGAATTTTTTCACTCAATATGAAAATAAGTAACATAAAATCTCTCTTATTAACTTATTTTTACTATTTTTTATATTTTATTTAGATTTTTATTTTTTCAATTTATTATAGAGATAAATTTTAAAATTATAATAGTTTTGCCACGGGATAAAAAAATTTAATATATATATATATATATAAGCTATTTTTCTACATGAGTAATGTTTATAGTCGAGATGTTTGGTGTCGTTAATTTAAGAACTTAAACTTATATATTACAGTTTAAAAAATTTATAACTTCAAGTAAAAATTGTAAGTATTTATTAAAATTATAAATTATAACTTAGGTAGTAAAATTTATGTTTATTAATTTAGAATAAAATACTATAAATTAAAAATTATAATTCTGTTCGTACAAATATTCTAAATTTTTTGCTGAACAATAATTAAAAGGTAAAAATTAAACAAAAACAAGTATCTCATTTGACTTTTTCCCAGCAAGATTGCAAACGTGTACGAAATAAAACGAGTTAATTTCATTTTAGGGAACTCAAGTGAGAAGTTTCATTTTGGTAGGCTATTTAGGGATAAGTTCAATTTGAAAACTTGTATTCTATTAAGTTCTTTTGTGATGTGTATTACTAAATGTACTCTTCTTTTAACTATTCTATTCGCACTCGTTACCATTTGTCGCCGCTCAAATCTCATCCCAACACCGCTATCGCCTTGTCGTCGTCACTCAGATCTCATCCCAATAACTTTGTTCGTCGTAGTTTTCTGTCTCTATTTGATCATCGGTCACATTACAAAATGTTTATATACTAATGAGAATGGGAACTTATAACAAAATATATAATCATCGTAATTCTTGTTGGAATCTGTGAATTTCATTGCCCATTAAAATTCAGATTTCAATAGCTGGATCAATTACAATTGAATTGGCCATTCAATTGCAATTGAAGCCTGGAAAC
>JAOTRH010000020.1:7782265-7811761 GCA_034768845.1 Heliamphora exappendiculata | reverse complement strand
TTAAGGAAACTGCGATTGCAGGACTCGGTTTGCAAATTCCATTTATGTTATTCATGTTATTTCATTTTCTGTAATTTCAGATTATTGAAATTGTTGAAAGTTTAATAAAAATGTATTTTCTGGATCCCCGAGCATGAATTTATTTTGGCGTTGTTTTATCTCCTAAAGGACAACAGACATATCTCGACAATTAAGGGCCAGTTTGGTTGTGTTTTTTAAAATTGTAATTTGAAAGCTATTTTTTAAAAATGAATTTAAAAATTATTTTTTTTAATATTTTGAAAAGATATATTGCATTTGGTTTACTAGTTTTAGAAATTCTAACTCTAATTATAACCCAAACCCTAACCGGCAAGGCTCTAGCGACGATAGAAACGCCGACGATAGACGCCGGCGAGACGCCAGCGACAACAGACGCCGACGACAACAATAAGAGCTCGCGTCGACTGAGAGACAACGAATAGTGGAGATGACAGAGACGACGAACTGCTTCGCGACGACGAGTATCATCGTTTTTTCCGACGACGATGAGAAGCCTTGCCTTGTCGACGACGATGAGAGCTTGCGCCTATTGAAAAGATGCTTCGAGACGACGACAATGTGTTTGATTTTGTCAATGTGTTTGATTTTGCCGACAATGATGTGTTTGATTTTGGAGGAAAAACAACCAAGAAAACAAAAAGTTAACGACTGTGTTTTGCTTCGCGATGGCAATGATGAAAAAAGTGAAAACATGTTTTTTTCATGTTTTCAAAAAAGACCCAATTTTTAACTCAATTTTTTTTTTTTGAAATTTTTTTTTCAAAATTGCTACCAAATGAATTTTTCAGAATTCTATATTCATAATACTCAGGAAACTGTTTCCGAAAAATCAAACCAAACCAAATGGGACTTAAAATTTCAAAAATATAATTTTTATAAAAAATAAATATATAAAAAAAACTTAATCGGGGGGTGGGGGGAGGGAAAGTTTTTGCTCGTTATGTGGAAGCCTTTTTTCCTTTCTATTAAGCTTTCATTTGACTATCAATTTTAAGTCGACTTAAAATTAATTTTTGACTTTTAGTTTAAAATTTAAAAAGTCAAAAATGCTTATTTTTTATCCTCTAGCTTTAGCCTATTTATTTTTAGATTTTTTGGCTTTTTTCATAACAATTTTAATTTTATTCTTTTGACTTTTTTGACTTTTTTGGCTTTCGGCTTTTGGGTTTTTTTTTTTTTACATAGAAGGAAAAATTTGAAATTTTATCTCTGGTTTATTTAGTTTTTTGGGTGACTTAAAAATCACTAATTTTCTAACTAAATAAGTTTTTTGACTTTTTAGTTTAAAATAATTTAAAGCAAAAAAATCGGTTTAAAATTAAATTACCAAAAAAATACTAAAAAAGTGTGTTGTTATATTTGATATACTTTTAAAATTTACTTTATATCATATATCCAATGTATTTAAATTTTCTTATCTGTGAGTGAGAGAGAGAGAGAGAGAGAGAGAGTTGACGTAATTCAAGAGATTAAAAAAATCTAAAAAGTTACAATATTTTTTAAAATATATAAGAAAGTTTGATAGATCTCAACAATTAAATTTTTAAAAATATAATTTTTATAAAAAATAAATTTATATAATAAAAATTATAATATTTTTTAAAATATATAAAAATATTTTAAGTTAATAAATAAAAATACAAAAAATACAAAAAAAAAAAAAACTTAATTGGAGGTGTGGTGGGGGGAGAGTTTTTGCTCTTTTTGTAGAAGCCTTTTTCTCATAGGAACTTTTTATTCAATTTCTACTTTTATATGTTACTTATACTTAAATCACATTCCAAATTTTATTTTATGAGTAGTTCTATTCGAAATGTAGTTTACCAATTTGCCAATACCATTCATTTACGTTTCATTAGCGCCAAACAAATATTCTAGGGCAATCATAATCGCATCTTCCCATACAGAAGAAATCAGAGAAAAATTCGAAAAGGAACCAGATCTGAGATAAACTGAGAAAAGAGTAACGTAGAGGCATCGTAATCGCATCTCGCCGTAATCGCATCTCACATTCTCAGACGGGGTAATCGTAATCGCATCTCGCTGTCGCGCTCGCATCGGAGGCGGCACAATCGTCGTTGCGCTCACCGTCGCAAGTCGTCGCCGCGCTCGCTGTCGCGCTCGCATCGGAGGCGACGCAGTCATCGTCGCACTCGCCGCCGCGCTCGCATTGGAGGCATCAGTGCTGCCGCCCTCCCCGTCGCGCACACCGAGCTTTGCATTCCACCGTTGGCATAATCGTCGCTGTCTGCAATGGAGGCGGGGGGTTGCGAATGTGAGGCCGACGATCTTTGAAGCAACCATGTGGGAAATGAGAATATTCACAATGTGAAAAACGAGAATATTCACAATAGAAAACTGGTGTCCTTGCTCTGTAAATGTTCTCAAAATGGATCGTTCTTGCTTTGTAAATGCTATCAAAATGGAATGTTCTTCAATTGTTCATAGTATTGATCTTCTTCTCCAACTCTCTCCATTTTGTTGAATGGAAACAACCGACATTTTCATCATTTGTTCATCATTTGAGGGAAATGTGCTTCTTCTCATTTAGGAGCAGAAAAACAAATGAAAGTAAAATTTAAATATGAAACGCTGCAACGTTGAATGACTAATATTCTTTTATTTACGGAATAAAATATTATCACTATGGAAATAAGTGACGCATCATTGAAATTATCACTAAGGGTATAATAAATCTAAATAAATCTTGAAATTTGAAATAAGACTTAAGAGAAATGTGAACTTATGAATGAAATCCAAGTAAAAAAACATTTCTAAAAATATGACCTAAAATTAATTATTTCTTTTATCTTTTATTAAGTTTTTGTTTGGCTATCGGTTTTAAACCAACTTAAAACTAAATTTTTTACTTTTAACTTAAAGTTTAAAATTTTTTATCCTCCACCTTTTGCCTATTTATTTTTTGGCTTTCTAGCTTTTTTCAAAATTATTTCAATTTTATTTTTTCATCTCTGATTTATTTAGCTTTTAGGTGATTTAAAAATTACTAATTTTTCAACTAAACAAATTTTTTAATTTTTTAATTTAAAATAACTTAAAACAAAAAAATCAACTTAAAATCAAACTAGCAAACAAACACTAAAAAGTGGCTTGCTATATTTGATGTACTTCATTAATATACTTTATATCATATATCCAATGTATTTAAATTTTCTTACATTTTGTTAAGAGAGAGAGAGAGAGAGTTGACCTAAGTCAATACATTTAAAAAATCTAAGAAGTTACAATATTTTTTAAAATATATAAAACAGTTTTATAGATAGCGACAATTAAGTTTTTAAAAATATAATTTTTATAAAAATTAAATATATATAGTACAAATTTTAACATTTTTTAAATTATATAAAAACATTTTAAGTTAATAAACAAAAAGATCAAAAATACAAAAAAAAAGCTTAATTGGGGGTAGGGGGAGAGTTTTTGCTCCTTCCGTAGAAGCCTTTTTCTCTTTTATTAAGCTATCGTTTCCCTATTAATTTTAAGTCAATTTAAAATTAATTTTTTAATTTTTAATTTAAAATTTAAAAAGTCAAAAAGATTTATATTTTATCCTCCAACTTTTGCCTATTTATTATTAGGTTATTTGGCTTTTTTTCATAACAATTTCAATTTTATTCTTTTCGCTTTTTTGGTTTTTAACCTTTTTTTATACATATAAAGACAAATTTAAAATTTTATTTTTGGTTTATTTAGTTTTTTTGGTAACTTAAAAATTACTAATTTTTTAACAAAATAATTTTTTTAATTTTTTAATTTAAAATGACTTAAAATCAAAAATTAACTTAAATTCAAATTGCCAAATGAATACTAAAAAATGTCTTGTTATATTGATGTACTTCTTTAATCTACTTTATATCATATATCCAATGTATTTAAATTTTCTTACCTTCGGTGGAAAAAAAAAAGTGAGTTGACCTAAGTCAATTGATTAAAAAAAATTTTAAAAATTATAATATTTTTAAAATATATAAAAAGTTTGATAGATCTCGACAATTAAAATTTTAAAATATAATTCTTATAAAAAAATTAATATGTATAATAAAAATTATAATATTTTTTAAAATATATAAAAATATTTTAAGTTAATAAACAAAAAGACAAAAAAATATAAAAAAAACTAAAAAATCAATAAACAAAAAGGCATAAAGTTAGGAGTCTATTTGAGAACTCTAATTTTTTTGACTTTTTGGATAAAAATTCAAAAAATTCAATATAATTCGTTATGGAAAAAAAGTAAAAAAAAATTAAAAAATTAAAAAATTAAATCAAAATACTAATTCTTAGAATATCTATTTAAACTTTAATCACTTTTCAAATAAAATAATACTTTTTATTTATAAATTATTTACAATCACTGCCAACTAAATATTATTATTAATATCAAATATATAGAAGAGTGAAATTGTCTATTTTGAATAAAAAATAAAAAAACAACTTTTTATCAAAACAACTAAATTAAAACAAGCTAACTTAAAATTTAAGTTTTCAAATAATTCACTTTGAATCAAATTTTAACTTTGTAGCTAAAAATACAAAAGAGTAAAAATACTAACTTTTAAGCTAGTTGAAAATTGAGTAAGGCGCCTGTCCTAATGGTTAAGGAACTTTTTGATTTACTCTCCAATTCGGGTTCAATCTCAGCTCCTCAGCCCCTTAATCAAAAAAAAGAAAAAAAGCTAGTTGAAAATTAGACCCTACCGATGGGCAACTAGTTTAAAAATTAGTTTTTTTTTATTTTTTTGCATTTTTAGCAAAAAAAATTAAATTTGATTCAAAATAGATTGTTTAATAACTTAATTTTTAAGTTAGTTTTTTAAAAATTAATTATTTAAATAAAAAAATTAATTTTTTTATTTTTTGTTCAAAGAAAACAATTTTACCCTTCTATATATTTGATATTAACAATTATATATATTAGTAGTAGTAGTAGTAGTAGTAGTAGTAATAGTAGTAGTAAATAAGTTAGGAATAAATTATATTATTGTATTTTAAAAGTAGTGGGAGGTTGAATGAAATATTTTGGGAGTTTGTATTTTAATTTAATTTTTTAATTTTTTAGCTTTTAATTTTTTTGTTAAATAAATAATTTTAATTTTTTTAACATTTTAAAGTAAAAAATCAAAAGGCCGAAATTGACTAGGGCAATTTGACAAATAAAACACAAAACTTAATTTGATTTTAATGCAAAAAAGAAAAAACTTAAAACAATTTTTATACCGGGAGCCAAACGAGCCCAGGAAAATAGGGCAAACGGTCCGATTATACGATTCTCTCTCTTCCTCATACCTCACCAAACCCTCTTTATAACCACCTCTCCTCCCTCACCTCCCTGTACGACTCTCATTACTCAGAGAAAGAGTGAGAGGGAGAGGGAAAGAGTACGTACATGGACTCAACTAGAAACCCTAGTTTCATTCAGGACGACGACGGTCTTGCCTCTCTTGCTGAAATGGAATCTGAGTTCTCTGAAAACGGCGGCCGCCGTCGCCACCGCTGCCCTTCTCCCTTCTTCTCCAGGCCTCACTATCCCTTCGCCTCACAAAGCCCGAGAACCCTCTCGTGCTCCTCCGTTTCTGGTTTTCCTAGATCTGGAAGGTTCTACGATGGCGGCCGACACGAGAATCACCGGCCGCATTTCTTGGACGCTTGCTTTCTTTGCAAGAAGCCCCTTGCTGTGAACAAAGACATTTTTATGTACAGGTTTGTCCCCCATTTTCTCCCTCGTTTTTCTTTTCATCTGCAACGCAATTAGCGAATCCAGTTTTTTTTTCCTTCTTTTTTTGTCTTGTTTTGATGGGAATGACGAATTTTCCGGGAAAGTTTCGGTTAACTAGCGAGTAAAAGTCTTTTTCTAGTTTTGTTTGGGGGAAATCACCGTTTTCTATCTCGAATTTTGTTGGTCCGATTTATGCCCTTTTGCTCCAAAGAGCTGGAGACTTACCATCCGGGTTTGTCCGAAATTGGGGGATCATAAGTGCAGACCCAGAAACGGAAATGATCGAATTTTTCTTTTTATTTTTCGGTTCACTCTGTTTGGTTGCAGAGAAATGTGAGAAACAATATAAAATAATAATATATATTGGAATTGTTCTGCTCAGTGATTTTGGCTTCCGGGAATTGAGATCTAGCCTACGAGATGTCGATTATCATTGGATCCGGCGGAATAAAAGGTCTTTTGGGTTCCAAATGTTGGAAATCCTCAAGTTCCAAAATCTTAGTCTGTGTTCTTTCCTTGATTTTTCTTAGTAGCCAAACAGAATTTCTTTCCTTCCCCCCCCCCCAAAGTTAGATTATCGTAATCCAATATCAGATTCATGTATTATCCCCTCACTTAATGTGCATTTTGTTATGTCCGATTTATGGCCCGACCAGCGTCAGCTATTATAATTTTAAATGATTTTTTTATGAGATTTGAGCAGAAGCTAAAGCCATTAGACTGGAGCTGGGTTTTATCCTCTTTTGTGGATATTTGTATTTGTTATTTTTATTACGATTTTGAACCTTGTATTGAATTGGCATCTATTATACGAAATCGTGCATAGTCCTAATTTAAGTAAATGTTGAAATTTAATCACTAATTTTTTTACCATAAATGGAAGCACAAATATTGACGAGAGAGAAAATCAAGTAAAAGATTTATGTAGTTTGACACAATCTACCTACATTTATGTGTAAGAGAGAGATAATTTACTATAATCATAAAATATATAATCATGAAATCAAAAATACTAAAAAACTCAACACCCTTACAACTTGATCCCTAAAATAAATTTTATTTTTCCGCTCAAAGGTCACTCTAGTGTTCTCAGAATTTTTTTACCTCTCTCTACATCTATACTCTTTTGATTCAATTATCTACAAACCTATTGAAATCATAAGATTCTTATTTATAGGAAAATTTTAAAATTCTAGCCGAAATTCTACACATAATAGACTTTTTATAGATTCATGAGTTTAGCCCAATTCAAATACATGTAAATAAAATATTAATTATATAACTCCGCAGAATACAAGATACCCATTCAACAATCTTCACATTTGTTCGAATTTTACAAGCTAACCTATGTCGATGTCGAATCTACAGTTGTCGTCAATTCTCTCAAACGACCATAGCTCGCATCTCTATATCTGGATGACCCGTACCTATTCATCGAGCTATTTCACTTCACTTATTCACTAACGTGTAATGGTTGCCAATTATTTGTCGAATTATGAAGTCGTTATCTGATTAGATTTTACCTACAACTAATCGTTGATTGTCAGTAGGGATGACAACGAGGCAGGTTTAGAACGGGGGGTGTTCTCCCACCTTTACCTTGTTTATTAGCCGGGAAAGGTCAAAAAAAAATTATCAAAGAAGTGGCCAGGCGGGGTTGGGAGCATAATAAAAAATATTTTTTTACTTTAAAAGAAATTAATACTAACAATAATGACATAATAAAATATTAAAATAATAATATTAATCAATGACTATAATTAAAAATAAAAAAAATAAAAAATAAAAGTAAAAAATATAAAAATAAGTACAATATTTTTATATTTTAGTCATATTATATTGTTAAAAAATAAAATTTATATACATGTTTATATATTAAATATATTTAATTTAATCGGGGACAGGGCGGAGATTGCAAATACCACCCTCTAACTGTTACTTAAAGGATGCGGAGAAAAGTCGCGTAAAACGGAGCGAGGGAAACAAAGGCAGAGTGGGGACGAGTAAAATTGTCATCTCCAATTGTCGGTGCATTGTTTTTTACCTTGCACGCCATACCAAGTCACTGTATCTATGTTTTCTATTCTTGTGCAAAATAAATATTTTTGATCTATACGAATTGAAATAAAAATATATATCTATGCTCTAATATCTCACCATAGCTTTGAATCGCCAACTATAAACTCTGATGCCATATTTTGGAATTTAATCACCAATCTCTGTACATAAACGGAAGCATAACTATGCACACACCAAAAAGAAAATTAAGTAAAAAATTAACGTGGTTTGGCACAATATGTCAATGTTTATGGTTGAGAGAGAGAAACGGAATCTATTAACGTGATTCGACATAATATGTCAATATTCGGCACAATATTGTTTTTTTGCCCAAGGGTCTCTTTTTCTCTCTCTCTCTCTTTGGATTCAATTATTCAAAAATCTATTAGAATTATAAAGTTTTATTTATAAATTAATTTAAAGCTGTAGCTTCTATATAATTATAAATTTTAACACATATTAGACTTTTTACTTTTTATGAATTCAAGATTTTAGTCTAATTTAAATATATATAAATAAAATAATAATTATATCAGTTCGGAGAATATAAAACACACCACCAGTAAATTACGTAAATTGGAATTTTTTTTTTTTGTATCTTTTGTGCGTGTAATTGTGTTGTTCTTACTCCTCGTTTTATCGTTTCCATCTCAACATTTATTCGTGTGGTAATTATGGATTATGCAGGGGGGACATTCCATTCTGTAGCGAAGTGTGCAGACAAGAGCAGATAGAGAACGATGAAGCAAAAGAGAAAAACAGGAACCTCTCAGCTGCATCCATGAAAGCGTTGAGAAAAGACCAGAAAAAATCCAATTCCACCTCTCCAAACAGAGACTACCCTTTTCCGAATGGTACAATGGCCGCTGCTTAACAATCAAACACATCATCAATGGCACATAAGAAGAAGAAGATGATGATGATGAAGAAAATGCAAGCTTCCATTGTCCCACCATAACCACCACAAGAAAAGAAAAGAAAAGAAAAGGAAAGAAAAGGAAAATCTTTGATTCTGTCTGCTAAAAGGGTGGCCCTTGAGAGAGAGGGAGAAAGAAAGGAGAAAAGGACCCATTTTAGAAATCTTTTAATATAAATGTAAATGCTTAATATGAGGCCTGTTTTTTTCTTGGGTGTACTCTATAGACTATAATGGATCTTTTTGGTGCATCAAGCTCTCATCAGTGCTAACAATCCTTCAAGATTTTTATTGTGTGTTTAGAGTGAAATTGAATTAATAATAATAATAATAATAATAATAATAATAACTTTAACTTGAAGAGTTTGATTGGTATATTGATAGCTACACAAACAAATTGTATCTTGTTTTTACAAAATGAATAATTTTAATTTAAAATGGATTTTTTAAATTTTAAAAATTTCTTATTTTATAAAATAAATGCTACTTGTTCAGGTATTTATTGATCTTTAATCAAAATGGATATATATATATATATGTATATATATATATATATATTCTTTGGCAAAATTTACTAAATAAACTGCTCACAATCATCATTGTAAAATCGCACCAGAGCTACAAAATGAGGTCTTGTGTTTGTTCAAGAAGCTTACCCACTTTTTGGTGTTTTTTATTATTATTATGTTTGTATTGAAGTTTCCTAGGCTTCCTTTTGTGTATTGTCTCATGGTAATTAGTACAAGGATAATATCAGGAGTCTTTTTTTTCACACACCTCTTCTCTTCTAGGTATATAAAACAACAAAAAATAATAACATTGGCTATGCATCTAAGATTTATAACATATGTACGGGTTGATCCGTATGTTGAATTTTTAGATGGGTTAAATTTATTTCAAACAAACTCATTAATGAAAGGAAAGAATTATAAAAAGTAACAAACATGAACAGCTCAGTCACGATTTCTCAAAAATCACTTTAATGGTAAAGCTAGAATTTGTTTCGGTGTTGAAAAATGCAAAGAAAGCAATTTGACAGAGTTTTCACTTAAAATCTCATATTATGCATGCCATTGGCTTGGGTGTACCACTCCTTTTATAGAGGGGAAGGTTGTGTTGAAAAATTAGGTGGGTTTTGAACTTTTTGAATATGATTTTAATTAACTTTAAAGCTTAATAATTTTAGATTGAATTAATTTTTTTTTATGATTCTAAATCCTAATATATTCATCTCCATGAGTAATTTATCATAATTTTTACCGCGTTCAAAATTGATAACGGGTGAATAAAAAATTAACTCCAAAAGTGAGCGTTGAAAGTTGAAAAATGAAGGTAATCATGCCCCATCCCATATTGGTTGGGAATAACAATGGTGGGTTTTTAAGCAACTATAAAAGGGTTTTGCTATCCCACATTGATTAGGGATAAAAGTTTATGGTGGCTTATATAGCCTAGGTTGGAGATAAAGGGTTAATCTTTTGGGTCATCCCAACTTTTGTTGGGAGAGGAGTTATGGACAAAGTTCAACTTGTTCGACAGGCCGGGCTCGGGTCGATTCAACTCTTATCCTTTTGCGAGAAATTCATTTGAATTTTCGAATTTAAATTTTCTGTGGGAAAATTTAAAATTCCGAACCGGCTCGTTACCGAACCGAACCGGGACACGACTATTCAGAATGGTTTGTGTCTGTTGGGCGTCTAACCGCCAAGGGCCGAACCGGTATGATAATGGTTTAGTTCATCCGAACTGATGCTTCCATTGCCTATATAAAGGCTGTTTCATACCCATTTTAAGAATGGGATTTTCCTCTTCTTCCTCCATTACCAAAGTTCTATGTTCGCCGAAGGATTAGATTACTATGCTACTTCTGATTCTTGGAGATTGTTATATCCTAGAAGACGTCTGCCGTGGACTCATAGCACCGTAGGAAGGCAATTTCGTCCTAATGAGATCGTGTCAAACACGAGCCTCAATCATTCGTTTACTGTTTCAGGTTTTTAATTTCAATATTGACAAATTCTGATTTTCAGGTTTTGTTTACATATAGATACTGTTTTATTTTATTTCAGATTTTCTGTCACAGTTTTTTAACTATTATCTTTTTATTTCAGTAGATTTTATTTTGTCACAGTTTACATTAAAACAGATTGTTTATAAAACAGATTAGATTGTTATTAATTGTTATTTTTCTTACAATCTTAAGACGAAATCTTCTTATATTTACATTTAATCTGTTTAACATTTTTAACAATTTTAATTAATTAATTAATCTATTTTTATAATTTGTTTTAATCATCTGTTTATTTTATAATTGCAGTATAAAATCTGTTTATAAAATAATCTATTCTTGTAGTATCTGTATCTGCAATTTAATAATTCATTTACTTATTAGAATATACAGATTCTATAAGTTGAAAATTTAACTGCAGTTTTACATTAATTGCAGTTGTTAAAAAATAAAGTCTATTTTAATTTCTAAAGCTGTTTTATTTCTGCTGTTTCTGTTTTAGTATTTTGAAAAATGGCTTCTGAAAATAATCAAGTTACTACATTTACTAATACCCCTATTCCTGTCCTGGTTATGCCTTCAGTGATACCGGCTGTCACTGTAACAGTTTCGGTGAATCGCGAGGAAAAGCCAAAGCAGTTCAATGGAATTGATTTTAAAAGATGGTAACAGAAAATATTGTTCTATCTTACAACCTTCAATCTTGCTAGATTCCTACATGAAGATGCTCCGGCGTTGACTGAAGGCGAAATTGACCGATAAACGGTTGTTGCTGTGGATGCATGAAAACATACTGACTTCCTATGCTAAAATTATATTCTCAATGGACTCGACAACACATTGTATAACGTGTATAGTCCGGTCAAGATGGCAAAAGAGCTGTGGGAATTCTTGGATCGCAAATATAAGACAGAGGATGCTGGTGCGAAGAAATTCGTCGTCGGCAAATTTTTGGATTATAAGATGGTGGATTCAAAGCCTGTTATTGGACAAGTTTAGGATCTCCAACTTATCCTGCATGATATTTATGCAAAAGGTATGTTTCTGAGTGAATCTTTTCAGGTTGCTACTATTATTGAGAAATTACCGCAAGGCTGAAAAGATTTCAAGAATTACTTGAAACATAAGCGCAAAGAGATGAAATTGGAGAAGCTGATTGTTCGATTGAGGATAGAGGAAGACAATCGCAAGTCTGAAAGGAAGACCGGGATGGAGTCCAAGGCAAATGTTGTGGAACAGGTGCCTAAGGTCAACAATAAGAAGAGAAAGCATGTTGGTGACAAAGGCGGGGATTCCAAAAGACTCAAATTCAAGGGCAAGTGTTACATCATTGACAAGCCCAGGCATCGAGCAAAGGACTGTCGAAGCAAGCGCAAGAAGAATGCCCAAGCCAACGTAACTGAAGTGGATAACCTTTCTACTGGGGTGGATGACATCAATCTTTCCGCCGTTATGTCTGAAACAAACCTTCTTAGGAATCCCAGAGAATGGTGGGTGGACACTGGAGCTACTCGCCACATTTGTTCAGACCGAAGAATGTTCTCAACCTATCAGGCAATAGATGGAGAATAGCTATACATAGGAAACTCTTCTACCTCCAAGGTGGAAGGACAAGGAAGGGTTATTTTGAAGATGACTTCGGAGAAGGAACTCACGCTCAACAATGTGCTGCATGTGCCAGACATCCGCAAGAATTTAGTTTCTGGGTCTCTGTTGAGCAAGAACAGGTTTAGGCTAATATTGAGTCCGATAAATTTGTACTCACAAAAGGTGGGATATTTATGGGTAAGGGGTATCTGTCGAACGGTTTTTTTAAACTGAATGTAATAGTTGTTGTACCAAAATCTTCTATTACTATGAATAACAATAACGCATCTTCTGCTTATATTGTAGATTAATTAACAATAATTGCCTGCCTAAATTTAATATTGACTCGAATCACAAATGTGAGATTTACGTAGAGGCAAAATTAGCTAAGGCTACTTTCCACTTTAGTGAAAGAAATACAGAACCTCCAGATTTAATTCACAGTGATATTTGTGATTTTAAATCAATTCAAACAAGAGGTGGTAAAAAGTATTTTATTACTTTTATTAACGATAGCACTAGATACTGCTACATCTATTTGCTTAGAAGTAAGGACGAAACCTTATAAATATTTATACATTACAATAATGAAGTTGAAAATCAACTTGGAAAAAAGATCAAAGCTCTAAGAAGCGATAGAGGTGGTGAATATGATTCACATTTTGGTGAATTTTGTTCACAACATGGCATAATTCATCAAACCACTGCATTCTATTCTCTACAGCAAAATGGTGTTACTGAACGGAAGAATAGAACATTAAAAGATATGATGAATGCTATGTTGATTAGTTCTGGACAACCTCAGAATTTGTGGGGGAAAGCTGTTCTTTCAGCTTAATTATATTCTTAATAAGATATCTCACAAGAAGACGAATAAGACACCTTATGAATTGTGAAAAGGTCGAATATGTACCTACAAATTCTTAAGAGTGTGGGGGTATTTGGCAAAGGCAGTAGTGCCTACACCAAAGAGGTCAAATTTGGGACCTAAAACCATTGACTATGTATTCATCGGTTATGTTAATAATAGTAGTGCTTATCGATTTCTAATTCACAAATCTGAAATTTCAAATATGCATGTTAATACTATTATTGAGTCAAGGAATGAGTGTTCTTTGAACATGTATTTTCTTGTAAATCTGGACAAAAGACAAGTTCTATAAACAGAACTTATGACACTGCTCAAAGTAGTGATCAAAATGAAGACTAGGGAGAAGAGGATGTAGCACCTAGACGTAGCAAACGGGCTAGAATATCCAAACCTTTAGGTCCATATTTTCTAACCTATTTGTTAGAAAATGAACCTCAAACTTATAAAGAGGCATTGTCCAGTGTTGAAACCCCTTTATGGAAAGAAGCTGTAAACAGTGAGATTGAATCCATTCTTCAGAATCATACATGGGAACTGGTGGATTTTTCACCCGACAGTAAACCGCTTGGATATAAATAGATATTCAAGAGAAAGATGAAGGCGGATGGATCAATTGACAAGTACAAAGTAAGACTTGTGGTCAAATGATACAGACAAAAGGAATGTTTTGATTACTTTGACACATATTCACCAATTACAAGAATAACATCTATACGCGTGCTAATTTTCATAGCTGCGTTATTTAATCTAGATATACATCAAATGGATGTAAAGACGGCATTCTTGAATGGTGAATTGAATGAAGAGATTTACATAAAACAACCAGAAGGATTTGTTGTTCCTAGACAAGAAAACAAAGTTCGTAAGCTCGTCAAATCTCTTTATGGTTTAAAACAAGCACCAAAACAATGGCATGAGAAATTTGACAACACTATGATGTCAAATAGGTTTAAGACAAACGAATGTAACAAGTGTGTCTATGTTAAAAGCACAGATAAAGAATATGTCATCATCTGTCTTTATGTTGATGACATGCTCATCATAGGTAGTAATGATCAAATGATCAAATCTACTAAGAAAATATTGAACACACAGTTTGACATGAAAGATTTAGGAGTGGCAGATGTTATTTTAGGAATGACAATTTTTAAAACATCGAAAAGATATGCTTTGTCTCAATCACATTACATTGAGAAAATACTTGGTAAATTCTCCAAGAATGATGACCGTCCTGCGAGGACGCCGGTAGATGTAAATCTACATCTATCTAAAAATACGGACGAAAGCATATCTCAATTGAAATATTTTAATAGTATTGGGAGTTTAATGTACTTAATGAATTGCACACGACCAGATATAGCGTATGCAGTGAGTAAATTAAGTAGATACAGAGATAACCCAGAGGCAGACTACTAGAAGGCAATAGTTTGGGTTCTTAGATATCTAAGATACACATGTAACTACGGATTGTGTTATACCAGATATCCAGCTATTTTGGAAGGCTATTATGATGCCAATTGCATATCTGATTCAAAAGACTCAAAATCCACAAGTGGATATGTTTTCACTCTCGGAGGTGCAGTTGTGTCTTGAAAATCTTCCAAACAGACGTGCATCACTAGGTCAACAATGGAAGCTGAGTTCATAGCTTTAGATAAAGTTGGGGAAGAAGCAGAATAGCTATGCCATTTCTTAGAAGATATTCCAGTATGGCATAAACCTATGCCAGAAATTTGCATTCATTGTGATAGTCAATCTGCAATTAGAAGGGCACTGAGTAATTTGTACAATGGTAAGCCACGACATATACGTCGTAGACACAATACTATTAAGCAACTGCTCTCAAGTGGAATTACATCCATTGAGTACATAAGGTCAAAAGATAATATCACGGATCTGTTAACCAAAGGTTTGACCAGAGAGCAAGTGAATTACTTATCGAGCAGAATGGGACTAAAGCCTATTACTAAATAGACGCCTTAATGGCAACCCAACCTAACTGACTAGAGATCCTAAGATCTAGGTTCAATGAGACAATCGAATTATGTGTGACTCTGTGGGAATCACTAAGGAGATTAACTCCTACCCATTTTTATGATGAAATAGTGATGTCTGCAGCGTGTTTAAGGATAAACTATGCTTTTAATGATTCTTATATCTTGGATATACAAGTGGGATATGGCAGAATACTCTTAATAAGAATTACTTATATGAGTGTGAACTGGGCCGGTTCTATGAGAATTTTTAAGGCGAAATTATCTGGAGCACTCATAAATGACCAGGCATGTTCAGGACCGAAATGAATACAACCGTAAGAACCAAGCTATGTTATAAATATTCTGTGTGAACTCTTTTGTCTTGGCTTACACAAACGGCTGAACAGTTCAAGACATCATGTTCACTAATTAACTAGTAAATTCGATAGTTTTTCACAATGGAAGGTTCGAAGCCAAAAGCTACCTATCCTATGCAGAATTTTTCTTTTATCGAACTCTCTTTGTGTCAGCATCTTATTGCATTACATTTTTCGTCAAATTCCATTCATGTGAGGGATTGTTGGAAAATTAAGTGGGTTTTGAACTTTTTGAACATGATTTTAGCTAACTTTGGAGCTAAATAATTTTGGATTAGATTAATCTTTTTTGATGATTTCAAATCCTAATCTGTTCATCTCCATGAGTAGTTTATCATGATTTTTACAGCGTTCAAAATCGATAACGGGTGAATAAAAAATTGACTCCAAAAGTGAGTCTTGAAAGTTGAAAAAATGAAGGTAACCATGTCCCATGCCACATTGGTTGGGAATGAAAAGGGTGGATTTTTAAGCAACTATAAAAGGGCTTTGCTATCCCACATTGATTGTGGATAAAAGTTTATGGTGGCTTATATAGCCTAGGTTTGAGATAAAGAGTTGGCCATTTGGGTCATCTCAACTTTTGTTGGGGGAAGAGTTATGGATAAAGTTCAACTTGGTCCATTGAACCACACGTGCGTGCGCCGCCGCCACCGCCCGTCCGTCTGATCGACCAGCCGTGCCAAGCCGAACCGAGCCGAGCTCGGGTCCGGGTCCATGGGTCGCGGGTCGCGTCAACCCTTATCTTTTGGTGGGAAATTCATTTGAATTTTTGAATTTAAATTTTCTGCGGGAGAATTTAAAATTCCGTTACCTTCAATTCCAAACCGGTTCTTTACCAAACCGAACCAGGACGCGACTGTTCCGAATGGTTTGTGTCTGTTGGGCGTCTAACCACCAAGGGCCGAACCGGTATGATAATGGTTCGGTTCATCCGAATCGATGCTTCCATTGCCTATATAAAGGCTGTTTCATTCCCGTATTAAAAATGGGATTTTCCTCTTCTTCCTCCTCCATTACTGAAGTTCTGCCCTTCTACTGTTCTTCACTCCTGCATATTTTATGTACTCCTATGAGAGAGTTGGAACACAGTCTAAGTTCGCAGAAGGATCAAATTGCTGTGCTGCTTCTGATTCTTGAAGATTGTTGTATCATAAGATACATTTGCCGTGAACTCATAGCACTGTAGGAGGGCAATTTCGTCTTAAGGAGATTGTGTCAAACAAAAGCCTCAATCATTCGTTTACTGTTTCAGATTCTTTAATTTCAGTATTTACAAATTCTAATTTTCAGATTTTGTTTACATATAGATACTGTTTTATTTTATTTCAGATTTCCTGGCACGGTTTCTTTTACTGTTTTCTTTATATTCCAGTAGATTTTATTTTATCACAGTTTACATTAAAATAGATAGTTTATAAAACGGATTATATTGTTATTAGTTGTTATTTTTCTTACAAGTTGTACCTTTTTCTTAGACCTCATAGACTACCCCAACGGCAAAACAGCCATGCAAGCGACATCGTCAAGCACAGATTGCCTAGACTAGACTTATACGGGTTCAGTCAAATCGTAATGAATGTTACCTCCTCGGCCGAATTTCTTTCTATAACCGTAGGATATTGGCCAAATTGCACTCAATGCTATGTATCTCTCAGTTTAATCATATTAAATATTGTACGGTTCTAATCCCATCGTATTTAATGTTGTACGATTTCAGTCTCATCGCAATAAATGTAACCTGCGTGACCATATCCCCTTCATATGGCTTGAAGTTCGGCCACCAGTTTGCACTGGTCAGAGGTTTTGGAAAGAGGTCATTGTTCGACCCGGTGGGTCGTTGCCTTGTTTTCATTGTTTGTGGACCACGTTTTGGGCCCTACTTTTGGGCTCGTTGGATTTTAAGTGGGCTGGGCCGAATTTGTGTTCTCCCTCCCCATCAATACATTTGAACTCTACATACATATTAATGGATGAGATTTTTCTTTTTTGATTAGTTGTGTAATTGATTCTTGTAATTGAATCCTGTGTATTTTTTTTCTACATACATATTAATGGTTGAGATTTTTCTCTTTTGATTAGTCATGCGATTGATTCTTGTAATTGAATTATGTGTATTTAGTTTTTTTTTTTGGTGTGCGCTTATTTCTTGGGTCTTTTTTGGTCTGGTTCATCTTCTGCCCTAAAATGGACTATATTGGACCAATTGGACCTATTTTGGCTCAAAATAAGTCCGCTTTAATAATTTGATCTATTTATTTTATTATTTTTAAGGTAAATTACACTGATCTCCCTTGAGATTTCTGAAAAAAAATAAAAACCTCTCATGTGGTTTCAAAAATGACACTAACATCCCCTCAAATTTAATTTTAACATCAAATGGATTCAACCGTTAAATTTTTTAACAAAAACCACCATCACAACCCCAAAATCACCCCACACCCCAAAAACCACCCCTACACCTCAAAACCACCTCCATAAACCCTCACCGCCGCCGCCCGCCTCCCGTACCGCCGACCCCCACACTGCCGCCATCGCCGTCCCTCTCTCTCTCTCTCTCTCTCCCTCTCCCTCTACCATCTCTTTCCCTCCTCTATGTCGTTTCTCTATCTCGATGTAGGGGTCGGCGGTGGTGGTAGTGTGGGGGTCAATGGTCGGTGATCGGCGGCGGTGAAGGAGGCGATTAACACTGGCGGTGTGGGAAACGGTGCTCTCTCTCTCTCTGTTATACCCCTCTCTCTGTTTTATATATATAACAGACCAAACCACCATCTTCCACATCGCCAGCGCAAACCACCTCCCTCACCGCCGCTGAATCTCACACCGCCACCATCGTCAACCCTTACACCGAGAGAGAAAAACGACAAAGAGGAGAGAGAAAGAGAGAGAGAGAGAGAGGGACGGCGGTAGCGGTGGTAGCGGCGGTGGCGGGGTCGACGGCGGCGGTGTGAGGGTCGGCAGTTGGCGGCGGTGAGGGGTTTGGGAGGTGGTTTTGAGACGTGGGGGTGGTTTTTAGGGTGTGGAGGTGATTTTGGAGTGTGGGGTGATTTTAAGGGAGGTTTTGGAGTTGTGATGGTGATTTTCGTTAAAAATTTTAACGATCTGATCTATTTGATGTTAAAATTAAACCTGATAAGAGATTAGTGTTATTTTTAAAACTACTAGAGAGATTTTTATTTTTGTCATAACCTCAGGAGATATCAGTGTAATTTACTCTTAATTTTATTACGTAGATTATATCTTCGAGAAAAGTTGATTGCATATCTCTCATTTTGTTCCTCTAGCTCTTGGGTTATTCTCTTTATTTGGTGGTGAAGTGGCTTTTGGTTTGAACCTGGCCTATTTGGGCCGAATTTTGAGAATTTTGTTTTTTTTTAATTATTTTTAATTAATTTTTTATTTTTTTGATTTGTCAGATGAATTAAAAAAAGTAAAAAAGTAATTTTTTTACTTTTTCAATTCATCTTATCCACGAATCAAAAAAGTAAAAAAATAAATTGATCAAAAGATTAAAAATTTTACTAAAGACGAAATAAGTAATACAAAGATTTTCCTATTAACTTATTTTCATCTTTTTAAAAAAAAATTATATTTTGATTAAAAAATTATATTTCTCGACCTCACCTCGATAAGAGAAGTCAAAAAATATAATAATTTAACTAAGGTCTTGATTGGCAACTAGCTTAAAAGTTAACTTTTTGTGTTTTTAATCAAAAAGTTAAATTGAATTCAAAGTATGTTGTTTGATAATAACTTACCTTTTTTAAAATTGATTGTTTGGGTAAAAAATTATTTTTTTGTTCAAAATGGATAATTTTACTATTCTATATATTTGATATTAACAGTTATATGTAGGTGGTGGGGGTAATAAATAAGTTATGAATAAAAGATATTATTATATTTTAAGAGTAGTAGAAATTTAAATAGAATATTTCGAGAGTTTGTATTTTTTTTTTACATTTTAATTATTTATTTTTTTAATTTTTTTACTAAACGGGGCAATTTTGACTTTTTGGCTTTTTTTGCCAAAAAGCCAAAGTCGCTAATCAGGGGCTAAATGTAAAAAGTCAAAATGCCAAAATTATCAATCATATTTTTTTTATATTAAAAATAAAAATGAAAATAAAAATAAAATGAAATAAATAATTAATTAATCTTAACTGGGTGGATGTGTGTGTTCCTGGGCCATGGAAACCCTAGAATTAGGGAGGGGAATTTCCTGGTAAAACTTATAGTGGGAAGTGGGAAATGGGAAAGTGGGAAAGTGGTCTCTAATTTCTGGGAAAAAAAGTCATCTCCCTTCACCGCTAATGTATCTTTCCTTGACCCTCTAGGGAGGGGGGGGGTCAAGTCATGTACTTTTGCTATAGTGGGGAAACCCTTTTCTCAAATTATATAATTAAAACCTTTTAATATTTGATACTTTATTTTTTTAAAAACAGCAAAATTATATTCAAATGATGAAAACTAAAACTTTTCTTATAAAATACTATTTTAAAAATTATACTTTATATTTTTTAATATTTACAAGTATACCACTATTCTGTTAATACATATGAATTACAAGAATGGAAGTTATTAGACAATAATAAAAAAAATACCTGAAAGAAGTAAAGATTAAGTGAAAGAAAAAATTAATTCACGGTCATATTTAGAGGATTTGTATTCCATTATATTCTAACTACTTTTTTAATATTTTATTAGGTTTTATTTTTAAAATTTATTAATTTTATTAACAAATATATCCTTATCCTCAAGGATACTATGTTTTCTCACAAAACTACAATCACCAATGCCAAACCATAGACGCTAGGGTTTGAGGATGGACTAGGTGAAGGAGGCATTGACCCTGGACGGCGACATCGATGGCAAGCCGGGCGACGTTGATGGCGAGCTGGGCGACGTCGGCAAGCTTGTGAGGCGACAGCGACGGGAATAAAATCATCTCGAAGCCGTTGATTCTCGATTAATTTATTGATTTTTTTCATCTGGAATGTCGTATTTGACTGTATTTGTATTCTCAAATCTGCTTGCAATAGTAAAGATTCTTTTGAAATTTTTTAAGCATCCATAAAGGACACATTGTAAGAGGTACTTCCAGTTAAATCCTCGGGGAGCAAAGGATCCCAATGAGGGGAGAGCGTGGCACTAAAAATATAGCAGCACATACAAAACTCATAGGAAAGGTTAACCTGCACAAGTAGTGTACACAGATGAGACATTTTCTTTTCTTTTTTTTTTCTTTTTTCTTTTTTTTATACGTATAACTGAAATGTTTTATTTGTGTAAAAATAAGACATTTATTTTAAAAGATGCTCATTGCAAATAAATATTTTATTTTTGCACCAAATAAAATATTTTTCCACCCGATTTATTATAGCAAAAAGACATTCTGTACAAAAAATGAGACAATATCTTATTGTAAGTAAATGTCTTATTTCTGCACCAAATAAGGTTGGGCAATGGGAGTTCTCATTTTAAAAATGAAACATTTGTTATGAAATATCTTATTACAAAAATGAGATATTTCAAAATAAATGAGACATTTTTGTACTAATGAGATATTTCTCTCCGAATCTGTTATAGAAATGAAGCATTTGATTACCGAAAATTAGACAATGTTTTATTTTTTGCACTAAATGAGATATTTTTTTACCAGATCTGTTATAGAAATAAGACATTCCTTACATAAATTAAGACAATTTGTCGTTACAAATAAATGTCGCATTTCTGTACCAAATGAGGTTGGGAAATGCTATGATCTCTATGTATTTTTATATCACAATCAAAATAAAATATTTGTTATGAAATATCTTATTTCTTCGATCCATCTATATTTTCACAGCACAATTATATGAGATATTTGTTATAAATGTCTCTTTTTTTTTCTAAAACAAATGTCTCATTTATGTACAAATGAAATATTTTAGTTACATGTAAAAAAATATCTCATTTGTTATGGATGTTTTGTGATGGTTCACTGTATTCGCGGTGTTGGATGTTTTGGGATGTTTTATTGTGTTGGATAATAGCGGCAGTAGCAGCGACGACGACAGCAACGACGACGATTGTGACGACGGTGACAATAGAGAGTAATAATTGCATAGAGTGATAGTGATCTGATGGTAGCGATAGCGCCAGAGAGGGAGATAGAGGTAAATAAAGTATTCATGAAACATAAATAATATGTTATGAGTAATTTTAGTATGAAAAATATTATTATGGACTTATTGCAATATGATTTTTAATTAGGACTTATTAGAATACAACGCCTCCAAATGGGATTAAGTCCAAAATCTCACAATTTACAAATTATGAGAAAAATTAAGAAAACTTAGATGATAGAAGTTATATGGAAGAATTTATATATGTTAACGAAAATAGGTTTCCTGATAATGATTTTAGGAGATCCAAATATTTATTTTATTTTTTTAAAATTTCTGTATCAAAAAATATTTGATTGGTTAACTCATTTAACTAATTATTTTTAAAATTTGAAAATATTTCTAAATCTTATTAGTTAACGCATCTTTGATTTTTGGAATCTTCCTATTCTCTCTCCAAAATTATGAAAAATTATTTTCTGAATTATTTTTCTTTCCTATTATGTTTAGTACTATTATTTATTTTTCTTATTTTATTTGATTTTTTCTTAATCTTAATAAAAATCATTATCATATCAATAAGCAAAAACTGCGATATAATTAAGTTTTTGCACATATAGTAATATTTCAAAGTCTTTTAAATTGTAATTTTTCTATTAGATTTAATTAAAAATACTATTATGTATATATTCACTCCTTGTTTATAATTTGTTTTAAATAAACTCTGAGTGAAAATAATTATTTTTGTTGAATGGATTAAATTAAACATATAAATATGACTATCAACAAGTAATAAAAAAAACTAATAATAGTCTGCTGTTTTGAAAAAGTTTATATCTAAAAAATGTTAATGTTTATACTGACGATTAATTCTAAATTATATATTTAATTTTATTAATAATTATTAAATACACTTTGAAAAATTTAGTTTTAAATCTCAACTTTTAGACGCAGATATGAGTCTCTACCATCCGGCCAGTCCTTTCTTTAATCTTAAATAAAGTAGACTCAGATCTTCAAAATGATTTTGAACATTTGTATAAAGTAGACTCAGATCTTAAAAAGTTTAGTGTTAAGTTAAATTATTTTATTTCTAATTTTCTTTATAAAATCATAGAATATAATTTTGACACTTGGAAAGATAAACACAAGAAGAAATATGAGAACATCCTGAGGTGCAAATTCTAAACATCTAGTTTTTATTTTTAGTTATTTTTATTTTTTATTAACTTTTATAAAAATAACTTTCTTACCTAAGTAAAACGATGGTGAAGGAGAGATGAAAAATGAACTTAAGAAAAATATATAATATGTGAATTTTTTTCAAAAAATTGAGAAAAATTTAGAATAATTTAGATATCACAAGAGAGAAGTTTGTAACATATGAGAAAAGCTTAGAAGAAATTTAAATATAAAATTTGCAATATTATTAAAAATATTTACTTATAAACTTCAAAATATATGTTAGTTGATTGACCAACTATTATATTAAATTAATTTTTTTTGGATAAGTAATTGTTTAATATAATTTCAAAAAAAGAGATTTTACAATATGGATAAAAAAAAACACACCATAGCAAACAATCAAAAAAATAAACTCTCACAGGTCGAGAAGCTAGGAAATATTAAAAAAACAAAAAAGTTAACCCGACTCAATAGAACCAACAAGACACAAAAGCAACATGTGTCAACAACGAAAACTCTACTCAAAATTACCAAAGACATTTTTTCGAGTAATAAAGATATTTTTAATCTTCTTATCAAGCTTCCTCTTGTTCACAGCCTTAGAGGATGAGTTTAATTTATTTTTTTCTTTTGATTTTACTTTATCAACCTCCTCACATTCTTCCTTAAGCTCGCAAAAAGAAATGATATCAAAGGCATTTGATGATTTCGAAATACAAAAAGCGAAAGTCTCAACAAACTTTCTAGACAACTGATCGCCAAGCCCACTGTTAGCAACTTGATTAACATTTTCTTCCCTTTGAGAAGCATGACTATCCTTATCCTTTATTTTCCTCACATTGACCCATTCTTCACTAGAGTTCTTATTGTCATTTTCTTCTTTTCTCTTCCAAACTTGTTTAGAAATCTTTATACCATCTTTTGCATTCAAACAATTCTTGAGATTGTGCCCAAATATATTACATTTCGCACATTTTAAATGAATTCAAGAAGTTTCAACCCGAATAATATAAGGATCTCCATATCCTAAATTTATAGGAATGAATTTTGGAATCTCTTTGCTAGCTTGTACCTCGATGCAAATTCGGACAAAAGTTAATCTACTCTTGTAGTGTGTTGGTTCATCCACATATAAAAGTTTACCCAGAATACTTGCCAAATAACCCATTTTCTCTTCCGTCTACAATTCAAGTGGAACATTATATAAATTTACCCACAACGGCAAACTTGAAAACCCACATTTGGAGAGTGACATACCCGGTTATCATTTTTTCAAAATAACATATTTTCCTCTACAATGGTATGGACCATTCTCAAGAATCTCCTCAAGTATCTCTTCATTCTTAAATTTAAAAATAAAGTATCCATTCTCAATTGATATAACATCTTTAATAGTATCTTTCCAAATTTTTTCGACCCACCCTTTAATATGATAGAATGACACCCTCTTCTCAAAAAAGTAACCAACCAAAACATGACCCCAATGAGAAAAATCAAGCTTGAAAATATATAAAAGAATAACATACATACCATTCACCATTAGACCTACATCATACTTCTTGATTTTATATCTTGATTTAGCTATTGATTTTTTTTCACAAAGAATAGATTTCCAAGAGTATGGTGTAGACTCTGTAACCACATTTGTGTCTTTCTTGATAGGTTCTTTTGAGAAAAAGTTTGACATAGTACAACTCAAACTTTGAATTGCCTTCACACTTATATTATAACAAATTGTTCCTCCATTCTTCTCAATATCACTATTATTTACCAACACTTCACTAGCATCAAGATCAAGCAAATGGATATGTCTCTCTTGATTTAGGGAAGAGAGCTTAGAAAATGAAACAAAAAGACTCTCTTTTCCCGATGACTTGTCCACAATAAACTCATTCGTAGCAACTTTATTACTAGTTCCCAAAGTGGCCATTCCTCAACATTAATCAAAGTTTTAATAGAAGTATTTCAAGCATTAAGTTCCTCTAACTATAAAAATTGGTAAGGGATAGAAATTTCACATGAACAATTATTATTATTATTAAATTACTTTTTCTTTTGTTAGATTGCGTATTGATTTGATTTTGAAACTTTGATAGCAAACACTTAAAAAAAATTATATGTAATAACTTTTTAAAAAGGATAGCAAAGTTTTTTTTTAAAAACGTTAAATGGCATTTCTCTAATTATTTTATAATTGTCTTATATATTTTGTTGAAACATTATTTTTTGAATGATTGTTTTATATGTTGAACTTAATTTAATTACACTACTTTTTAAAATAATTATTAACTTATTTAAGTATTATAAAATATAAATATAATCTATATAATATTTATTATTGCATAGTACGGGATAATGGCAATTAAAGAATAACAATAAGGGGAAAATTGAAAAAATAACTAAAATTGTAGACAAAATAATTATTGTTCAAAATCTCAAAAGGGAGTTTTGAAAATTGTCAAAAAACTAAAGGATTTTTTGTAATTTTTTGAAAAATCAATGCGGACACAATTGACCACACTCGCGCTTATATGTCTAGGCAATTACTTAGTTATTTTGGAATAACATATAGAATTATTTCAATAAATTTTCTATAATTTAGTGATAAATATTTTGAATGTAATAATATTGAATCATTTTTACTAATTAGGAGAAGGAGAAGAAAATTTTACTTAACATTTATTACATATTTCTCATTTACTAAAGAAAACGTAACGTGGTATTTTAAAAAAATATTAAGGAATTTTATGGAAAGATTAAATTTCTTTATCTTTTTTTAATTTTCTTGACTATTTTTTTCTACTTTTTGTGAATTGTCTTGATAAGAAGAATAAAAAAATTATTTTTTTAATCAAAAAATAAGAAAATTACAAAAGACAAATAAGCAACAAAAACTTTAGTTTATTGGCATACTTTTGTTCTTTCCAATTTTTTATATTTTAATTAGAAAAATTATATTTTCAACTTATCTTGATAAAAGTAATCGAAAAAATACAATTACCACAGCCAAACAATTAAAAATAAAAATATAATTATTTAACTAAATAATAATAAAAAATATTTAAAATTAAAATAAATAACTAAATAATTATCAAACTAAGGCTGTACTATGGGTTTGAGCTGTAGCAAGATTAGTGAAGCCCAAACATGTCTACTTCATTTGGGATGCTTTGATTATGGCCTTCAATCGTTAAGGTTTTGCCAAGTGCAAACTCCTGAATTGGTTTGGGTCATAGAGGATTTAAAAGGTAGGAATTGTGTTGTGTGGAGTCGTATTTATCGTGTCGTGTCATATTATGTTTGGGTAAAAAAAAATCAACATTCATACAATTAAATGTGTTGTTTATCTTCACATTAACATGATCTGCTTATAACTGAGTCAATCTATATTCAACACGCCAAACATAAATAAAAAGAACCAATTAAATATATCATGATTTAAAATTATTTAACGTGTTAGTGTTCAACCTAATTAATAACTTGTTAACTTTCAACTTGTTTATTAACAGGTTAAAACTTTTAATTTATACATGTTTTCATTATAAGATTAAATAAATTATGATAAATAAAAAAAAACTCAAAACAATCTGCAAAATGGATTACTAACGGGTTTTAGATCTATTTCGTATTTTGAGTTGACAAGAAGATTAAATGAGTTAATCGGGTCATTTTCTAATTTTGCAAGTTCAATACTAATTAGGTTGCATCCAAAACACATAAATGCATATGAAAAAATAGAGTTATGAAGAAGCAACCTGTTTTATAAAACTTAATTTTCAGAGCTCTCATATTCGACTCTCATGAGACAAATACTCGGACATAGCAAATATGCCTAGTTTGCAGGCAATTGTGTATTCTGAAATTTGTTTATAAAGCTATGTACTAATGATAAATTGAGCCCATTTCAAAATTCTGCCATATATATATAATATATATACACTATTATATATCATTTTATTTATATCTATATTTCTACATTATTATTTTTTTTTTTAAAAACACTTCTTTTGGTTTGAACTCAAAATCAAAACCCACTTACTTTGAAAAATTTCAAAAATACTCTACAACAAATAGAAATTTTACAATTTTCTAAATGTTATTTCCATTTAGTACAAGGGCAACTAAAGGAAAATAATAATAATTCCACATTACCCAATTTTTTAATTGTTCTCAAATAAAAGATAAATAATCTTCCCCATTATGTGTGCCAATTTCTTCATTATAATAATATATTATCTATACTATTATAATCAAGAAAGACTAGGGGTAGTATAATTTTTTGGTGAAGCCTTCTAGTTCAATGAATTCTCCTCGGTGAATACATAAAATGTTCTATTGACCAAAAGGGTAAAGAGGTAAGAAGACATTATTCAATTAACAAAGAGAGCTTCTAATTGCACGCACCTTACACAAATAAAAGTAATGATCCTTTGTGTACAAATATTCAATACATATAGATATATACTAAACAAAAAGTGTGTATATTTAGTATCTTTCCAATAACAAACCACCACGTACCTTTTGGTCCACAAACCTCGTATCATATAAAGACAACACCTCTCTTGGTGTGCACCAAAAATTAAAGTTGACTTCCACTTTTTTATTTCAATTTAGTCATGTAAAAGTAAGTTATATATTTGTGCAGGGTCGACCGTGGTACAAAGCAACAAAGCAATTTCTTTGACCCTGGCCTTCAAGTTTTAATTTAAAAATAAGAGCCCCATTTATGTATAGGTTTTTACATTAAGATAAAAAAATTGTTAAGCATTTGATTTTATGACAAGTTTCACTTATTTTTATTTTTAATTTAATCCAAACTCATATAGTAGTCAGTAACACCGAGTATAAAAATAAAATTATGTTAGTTATTGGTGGAATTCAGTAATTGATTTTAACTTCATCAAATTTATCATTAAGGCTTAGCTTTTAATACCAACTAAAAAAACTACTTTTATTCAGGGTTTCTTGGTCCTTGTTCTTCAAGGCAGCTCCGAGCATTAATATTTCTTCCCCAATGGCACGGAGGGCAACTTATTTGGCAAGGCAATGCTTGAGGCACCTTGTTGTTTCGCGGAGAGGCCTCTCATTCACTCGCCTCGAATATTGATGAGACCAACGTTGTTCATCAGAGTTTTGTTCTACACGATCATCCAAAATGGATACCACCTTCGATGGGGTTGCCATTGGGGGGCCATAACAAAGTTCTCCTAATATTTCCACAGACGACATACAGGGGTTAAACCGTAAAAGTGTTAAAATAGCATGAGTCAAATCTAGCCCGAACGGACCTACAAATGGTTTTGAATGTCGTGCACAAAGTGGCAAACGTGAACTAGCCCCAAAGTCACTTCGACAATCAAGCTAGCAGTGGGTTTAGAGAGAAAAACTGTTGAGTAAACAAATGGATAGAGTTTTTACTAAAAGAATGTTTTTTTTTTAATTATTTGAGTAAACTGTTGAGAAAAACTGTTTGAATGTGGAAGAATGTTTTTTTTTTAATTAGTAGAGACAAATCACTTTTTGTCTCTACTAGCTTAATATTTAAAAAAAAAAAGATAAGGATGTGAAAGAAGATAGGGGTGTTGAGGGTTTGTGAAAGAAGATAAGGAAAATTTGTACATAATGCCAAACAACCACATTCAAACAACCTATTCCTCCACATTCAAACAACATGTTCCACATTCTAAAACAAGTTCCAACTAACCATTTGAATATTAAAATGAGAAATACTGAAATAGGAAGATCTGATATGAGAGAAGACGAGGAAGACGAACCGACGTGGCGACAGAGTTACAGAAACCAAATGACAAGGCGACGAAGGATTGCGACGAAGGCGACGAGCAGTGAACGGTGAGGCGACGAGCAGTGAACGGTGAGGCGCCGTGAGTTGTGTGGCGTGAACGATTGAGCGTCAAGGCGTCGGCGGCGAGGCGGCGGCGTGAGAGACTTAGAGTTGAGAGTGAGCGCCGCGTGAACAATGTGAGGCTGTGAGCCGTGAGGGTTAGGGGCTTAGGGCGACTGTGGTGTGAAAGTGAGACAGAGATGCTGATTGCTGAATAGAGAGAGGCGGCGTAGTGCGTACAATAGTTAGGGTTAGGGTTAATTTTTTAATATTATATATTATAGTCGTTTAATATTTGGCAAAACTGATTCGATTTGGTTCGAAATTGTGAAACTAATGCCCTGTTTGGATGGTTAATTTATTATTTATTTATTTATAAGTAAATAAGTTAAAATATAAATAAATTAGTTCGTTTAGATAATATAAATAAGTCACTTCGTTTAAGTTTGGTTCGTTTGGGTGATTTTTTGCTTATTTATAAAAATTACAGTGGAGCAGGCAACACCAGAAATTAGTTTCTCCATCTCTGTCCCCTATTTGATCGGAGCAGGGACGAAAAAAAATATCGAAAAAGTAGCGAAGAACAGAATGGGTACAGATATATTTCGAGTATGATTTTTAAGATTTAAAATAGTAATATTAATAAAAATTATAAATAATATAATAAATAATAAATAATAGTTGATGAATTAATATAACTAAATATAAAAAATATAAAAAATTAAAATAAAAATAAAAATAAAAATAATATTTTAATATTTTAGACTTATTATATTTGTAAAATATATATTTT
>JAOTRH010000020.1:7765416-7782165 GCA_034768845.1 Heliamphora exappendiculata | reverse complement strand
CCCTTCCCAACCGAGGCATTCGAGAAAACTCATCCTTGAATGTTGAAGTGTTGAAGTATGGGGAACTTGAAATCTTGGATTTGCATATTTTCTAGTTGATCTTTTTCAAGTATCAAGAAAGAAAACCAAAAAATTAGCTTTTCTATCACACGTTTGGATTTATTTGGGATAGCAAATACAATAGTAGGTGTAGCTCGTAAGTCACAAGCATCCCTATTGCTATCAATAACAACTAAGAAGCATATACACTTTCATGGAGAAGGCTTGTTGTGTTGGACACTTGTGTCGGACACTAATACTTTTCATACACTTCTAACACTTCTTTAACAAGTTCTAATTTAAAACTGAAATTTATAACATCAAATACTTTTCTAAAACTTCACGGACACTTTAATGATACTTTTTTAACCCTCCAAGCATGTCTTATGTGATAAATCTTTTCATAGTAATAATGTTATCATTTTTTTAAACGCAAATTATGTTATAACATGAAATATGTGACCTTTTTATTTAACTAGTAATATATTACAACTTTTTTCATTGGCTTTGGATAAATTATTCATATATTTAACACATAATAAATACATAAAAATATAAATTTTTAATGTGTCCCCAACATATAGTGTCCTGCAGTTTTTGAACAGAGTCGTGTTGTGTTACACATCCATATCCTGGTTAATTAGAATAGAAGAAATCTAGTCGTGTTCTCATCCTTCTCATGGACTTAGTGGCTCTAGAATCTTGATCATTGCATACCTCTGTGCTTTCTTCATTTTTAGCATCAACTTCAACTGTTGTTCCTTTCATATCCTCATGCCAATTTTATTAATAATTTCATAGGAGGAGAAAAAGTAGAAAGTTTGTGGTCATTGTTGATGACTACGAAGGTTGAATAATAGGTGCTCGCTCTTCATAGTTGTTTCCTTGACTTTGATGAAGGGCAACATCATAGGCAGATTTTCGGAATAGAAATTTAGCTTCCGAAGCGCCAAATCTTTATTTGTATGGATATCATGTTTTTTTTTTAACTGTGATTTCAGTTTCATGTTGTTCTTTATGCATCAAATTTTGTTGGAAGCTGGATATCGGTAACAATGGTGGTGGTTAAAAACTCTGTTACATAGACTCAGGTATAGGTGGTACCGTGGTAGACACGATTATGTATCTAATTGTCAGATTCATCTCATTCTCTTGTCCAACAATGCCAGTACACAACTAGGTTTCATATTTCTCAAATGCTTTTCTTTTATTATATAAGGCAAAATAGTATACAAACCATTATAAAATGTGTTATGCATCAAATTAGAAATCTCCAGGACGTTTTTGTTCTTATACCTATTACTACATACTTAGATAAATTTCCCATGGTCCATGAAATAATATAACGTGACTCGTCATTTTAGTTGGTAATAATAAGCATCATAATAGCTTAGAGATGCAATAAGTTGTGCATCATCAGCAAACATCAAATGATTACAAAAAAGATTGCAGGTGATATGAAAATGGATTTCAAAAAAGAGTTATAAGTTATCATTTTATGTTTAGTCTGCTAGTAGGACCCCTAGTTTTATTCAGTACTCAGGTTGGTTCTAGTTTCTTTTCCTTTATTTGGGCAAGACTAGGTTGTCTCTTTTGCTAGGAATAGGGGTTAGAATATACTGTACGATTGTCTTTTTTTGTTCCACTCATTGAGCATTGACATAGAAAACCCTTCACTAGTTTCACTTCATCTTTCTTGGCCTTTTGGCCGAGATCAAGGGAATTTTTTTAAACCGTAGAATCCATTTTCTTCTCGCCCCCTATAAGTTATTGCACTCTTGATTAGTCCATTATTATCATATCCTCCAAAACATATGCAAAATCACAACACAATTATATTTATCATCGCATAGTCACATTTGGCTGGCGTTTTTTTTCTCAATGAAAACTTGTAAGCAGAAATCTGAACTCTATATAACAGAACAACTCAAACAACTCAATGATATGACATCTGTCTGTGTCAATAAATTTAACTTTCAATCTTCAAATGGAATGATACTAGCCTTCAATTACTATATCAATTCTCCCGTCTCTCTTTCCAGCAATATAATCATACAAAATGAACTAACTTGGATGTAATGGATGTTATTTCTTAAATTGTATTGATCAATTGGATGTGATAAGTTGCTCTATTTTAAAATATGGATTTTGGGATGAGTTTGGTTGGTTTATTTGGGAGGGGTGGGGGAAATGGGTTAGTTGGTTGGGTTAGTTTGGAATTAAATTATATTGGGAAATGCCTTTAAGCACGTGCAATTCCCTAGTACACAATAAGGCTCGAAGTGAGTTACAAACTTACAATTAATAGTGTTGCCATTTGTTTAGAAAAACATGTCAGATTTGAAAGCAATTCTGATGACTCAAGTGTGCGAGAGAGAGTGGACAGCCCTTTGCTCAGTAATTCACTCCTTGATATATCCAAGGTATTCCTAAAATGGTTTGAACTTAAGTATTTTCTTTTTCTTTGCAGAGTGATCCAATAGCAGTAGTTTATGCAAAAAAAAGAGATGGATCCCTTGAGGAACTTGGTCGCACAGAAGTAATTATGAACTGTTTGGATCCTGTATGGATTGAGAAAATAAATGTTGCTTATCAGTTTGAGATTGTTCAGCCGTTGGTGTAAGCAGTTTATCCCTTGGACCACTTTTACATAATTTTTTCTTTTTCTCTACATTTGATAGTTTTGCTTTTTCCATTAACAATTTATCTCAAATATCCATGTTTTTTGTTTTATCAGCTTTCATGTGTACGATGTTGATACAAGATACCACAATTTACCTGTGAAGGTATGTTATGGTTTGGCTTGCAAGATTCATTGAAATTCAATTAAATTCTAGTGCAATAGCTGCTTTCACTGACATTATGAACAGTTTCATTTAAATCAAGGTATACAATGTTATCTAAGCAAATAGCTATGAGTCCCTGGGATCAATTTATTCTTTTATACCACAGCATACTGATTTGATACAGGTTATTATTCATTTTCATGGTTTGGAATGATGTCAGTGGAACTATTTGGTTGCTTAACCCCAACATTTATATGCACATCTATGTTTACACCTTTTCCATTTTCTTTCCTCTTTCCTTTTTTTTTCCTTTCTCTTTTGCTCACCTAACATTTCTTGTTAGTATTTCATGGCTTTACCGCTTTAGTCTTGCTGTTCTCTAACATTAGATATCTACAACAAGAAAGCATGTGAGTGTTTTCTTTTTCTTTTTTTCTTTTTATTCTCAAGGTTACATAGGAATGCTACAACTATTAGTTCACTTTTAGAACTCAAAAGAGATTCAGTTTTACAAGGGATAGGATCAAATCTCAAATTTTAGCAAGATAACTCACGGTCATGTGTTTGTGAGTACAAAGTTCATTTTAGAAAAATAAAAAAATAAAGCTTTTCGTGTTGACATTACCTTCTATATATTCCTAGACTCAATGGGCAATGCTTTGCAGTTTTTGTTTTTCTTTTATTTCCCCTTGTTTACAGACTTGTTAGCAGCTTTCCACAGTAAGATATAATTTTTTTTTAAAAAACAAAAAAACTACAGAATGTGAAGTTTAATGTTTTGGTATTTTCAGATGCTGAAGTTGAAAGATCAAGAATTTCTTGGTGAAGCGAGTTGCGTTCTCTCCGAGGCAAGTCGCCTTTGATTTATGGGAGCCTTACTTGATTTCAATTACAGCAGCTTTTATGTTGTCCGTGTGATGTTATATCCACAAATGCTATGCTAGTTTGCCATTAAAGGGTAAAGCTATGTGATGCAATGTTGTGTCCATTTTATGTTAAGTAAATTATAAGAAATGTTAGTGGTAGATATCTTTGGTTGCTTCCATATTGTTCTGCTGAAAGGGATGGAGGATTATCATCAAATGGGTGTGGAAATGCTAAAAACATTCTTGGCATATCCATTAGACATTGACAGAATTGCCCATTGTCGGAGTGTGTTTTTGTTAACCTCAAGAGATGTATGCGAATGGTAGTGTGTCTGGAAATTCTTTGAAATTTTTTTCTTTGGACAAACTACAGATGCTGCCCCATATTCACTTTACCTTCCCTATTTCTCAATCGGTTCAATGCATCATATTTATTCCACTCAAAGCCTGAGCGTGGCTAGGGTTCTCCCCCACTTCATTAATATAGTATAGCGAGGGACACCGAAGGTCTACCTCCTTTCGTGTGCTCCTCACCTCCTCTATGAGGATGATCCACTAGATTCATTGCAACATCACGAACTAAACCAATGGAAGGAATTGGTCGGTCTAAGGTTGATGTACAAGATGGGGTTGAACTAAAATGCTTTACAAGTGGCTATGTCCTGGGACTGGTAGGTTTTCTGGTCATCCTGAGATGATCATTCGCATTGTAGAGTTACGGGTTTTTTTAAATGTGCTTAAAAAAATACCTGAACATTACCTCTATCGTAGTCCTGCCTAGGCTCTTGGCTGGAGATGCATTTGTATGGTGTAGGGAGCTGTAGAGCTACTTGTATGGCATGCGTTATGGGTATGCGATGTTTTCTATTTCCCTTTTTTTTTTCTTTGAACTTTGTAGGTGATTGGTTGAAGCCTTGATTAATAGACTTCAAAAAAAAAAGCTGTGTGAGGAGCCACAGCCAAATTCAATTACAGTGGGATAGTAATTTTGACTTCCCCTTAATCAAATTGAGATTGCTTCTTGAGCTTACACTAGCATATGTTGTTTCTTTCCCTTCGTTAACTCATGGCAGGTAGTGACTAAACAAAATCAGAGCTTGACCCTAAATCTTCACTATAAAAATGCGCACAGCGGTTTGGAAAACTTGGGGGCAATTACTGTCCATGCAGAGGAAACCATTGCTTCAAGGAATGCTGTCGAGATAACATTTCGATGTTCACACTTGGAGAACAAGGACCTATTTTCCAGAAGTGTATGTATGAGGCACCTGTGCTGATGGAGTTTTGATTTTATTCAGATTTTTTGGCTCTTATTTTTCCCTTTTTTCTTTTTACTCCTTTTCAGGATCCTTTCTTAAGAATATCTAGGATTGTTGAGAGTGGAGGTTGTGTTCCAATTTGCAAAACAGAAGTTGTGAACAACAACTTGGATCCAATTTGGAAGCCTCTAACTTTAACTACACAGCAATTTGGAAGCAAGGTAAGCCTGTAATCTTCTTCTCGTCAGAAGCTAGAATATATTTTGTTTTTGTCGATTAAGAAAAAAGAATAAGTTCGATATCCATGGTTGTCTTATGTTTTGGTAGCAATAAGGCAATTAGATCTACCCTCTGTTACCTAGGTGCGGATTGTTCTGTTGCGAAGATGGGTACAGGAACGTGGTACCTTACATGCCCTATATTGTGGTATCATAGGGGTAGGGTTCTATATATTACAATATTAGAAGGTACTTATTTCCAAAGGTATGCATTCCATAAAAAAAGAGCATTATCTTTAAATTATTTATATAAAACATATTTCTAGAAAGGAAACATTATAACAATATATATATATAGTCTTGCCAAAGCTCTACTATATTTAGATTTTGGATTATTATGTTCGATTTTTTTATATGAAAAATATTAAAAGTAAATAAATAGGAAAGACTTAGGTGATTGTTTTGGATCGCTAAATTCAATGTTCTAAAAGGAAGGGGTACCACGTTTCAAAATACGCGTTCCAAACGTAAATCACTAGGGGATAAGCGTTTTTTGGTAACACAAGACTTGCCTTAATGTAAAGGCCCTCAGATCTTGCGTTCCAGACTCGCATTCATTATGTTTTGCATTGCGACTCAAGAATACGTAGAGAAAATTCTAACGAGAAAAAAACATTGTGTGTAGAACCCACGTATGTTAACCAATACACAATTATCATACAACAGAAGGTGACTATTACTTTTCGATTGATAATTATTCATTTTGATGCAGGACAACCCGTTAGTTATCGAGTGTTTTGATTTCAATAGCAGTGGCAATCATGCACTTATCGGGTAACTGTTGAATGAGTTAGTGCTTTCGGTTTTATCTCCTTCCGATAAATTGCTTAATTTGTTTTTCTTAACCTTTTTACAAGTTATCAACGTTATGAGGTTTAGAATGTCGTTCTTTCTGGGCCATAATTACTCAATCTGTAGTTTTATTTTTAACAGTAAACTTCAGAAATCAATTGCGGATCTAGAAAAACTTAATAAAGAAAAAATGGCTGCAAATTTTGTCGTTCAATCTTCTCGTCTCCATGCTCATGAAAGGGTATTTGTCTCATACTCAGCAACAGTTTTCAGCAGCACATTGCATGTCCATCATGTCTGAATGCACCTTTGATTTATCTATCTGTAGGTTCTGAAGGGACAACTGTTTGTCGATGGATTTTGCGAGAGGAAAATGTACAGTTTTGTTGATTATATTTCTAGTGGGTTCGAGCTGAACTTTATGGTAGCTGTTGATTTTACTGGTAATTAACTTTCAACATTTTTGGAAACTGCTTCATGCTGCCTATTGTAAAGGAAGAAAAGATTTACTTTGTATTTCAAGTTGTTTGATTCACGCGCTGAAGTTTCAATTTTGTCCAGCTTCGAACGGCAATCCTCGAAGTCCAGATTCCTTGCATTATATTAATCCTATAGGAAGGTTGAATGCTTACCAGCAGGTAAGGCTGTGTGACATTTGCTTAAGTAGTCCAAGAAAGCAGAATTGTAATCCCCATTCAGTTACTTACCAATTGGAGGTTTCCTGCAGTATGACCCGTAGGCTTTGTCCATTTAACAGGACAGGAAAGGAAAGAAAAAGAAAAAAAAATAACCGTTTTATTTTCCTGCATGTGTGTTCAGTTGATGCAAGAAAATATGAGTATAAAAAAAACACTTTTCGTGCGAGAAACAATTTCCCGTAAAACAAATCCTGTAAAAAGTATAAAACTATACATTGCGGGAAAATTTAAAACTGAATTTTCTATCAACTTTCTTACAAACTAAATATGTAACAGAAATTAATTCCTTTATATTTTCTTTTCCTTTCCTTTTCTTTACTTCATTTTTCTAGTGAATCACTTTCCCGTTGATATTTGTATGACTGTTGGATTCAATAGGATGAAGTAGACTTATGAAACTATCCGATTGGGTAACCACCATTGTGGCATGAGTGGTGTCTGGAGGATTTCTCCCCCATACAAAAGGGACAGAAAAAATACAACCCAAACTACAGTCAAATGTGGATCTTTTGATGTGCTCTTCAAGGAAAATGTAACAGGGTGTATAATTTCTCCACTGAACTTGTAGGCCATAATGGAGGTTGGTGAGGTCATACAATTTTATGACTCTGATAGACGCTTTCCTGCTTGGGGCTTTGGAGGGAAGACATTTGATGGCTTGATATCTCATTGTTTTAACTTGAATGGAAGTGCAGGTGGCGTCGAGGTAAATCTCTCTTGCAAGGATTAAGAAATACTGTGCTGTTTATGTCTTTTTCTTACTGCTTGATGTTTTCGTATCTTCATTTAGTGTTCCTATTTTTCCTCATTTTACTCAATTCTTTTTTATTGCAATTCTAATTTATCTCACTGTATTAGAATTCTCATAATTGATGCAAAAATTAATTATTGAAATGGCTTTGAAGATAAACAATTGTTGAAATCATACATTGAATATCTTAAGTTAATACCTAATATTTGGATTCTTGGAGCATCTCGTAGGGGACACCCAGCGTCTGAGGTCACATTCCTCCAATAAACAGACTTGAGTTCGAGTCTCCTTAAATTACATCAAGAAATATTAATGCTTAATACCTTATTGCAAGGAGAAAATTTGTGGAAATCTATTGAGCATGTGCAGATAAGATCCTTTGATGTCCTATCTGGTGGTGGTCCTAGGAATCATTGCAGCCGATTCCATATCTGTACGACTGCACTATGTTTAAGTAAGTGATGGGGTAAATCCTCTTATTTATTCAGTGAGACTTGCCTACCAAAGATGCTGGGGATTGCTGTGTAACTTAATGATTCCATGGTTCTCGGTTAATTAGCTTTGAACTGATAATTCTACAGCTTCAACTTTTCTCCCTGCATTTCTGGTGTCTTCTACTAAAAATATGACAGTGTGCACTGGTCAGTTGGGCGGTTGAGAAGATTTGTGTGCCCTCGTGTGTCAATTAATTTCTTAGTCATCCTCATATATACATTATAAGCTAAGTAATATGGACACGGACACGTGACATGATACGAACACCTAAATACCATACTAAGACGATATTGACATGCTGACATTTTAAAATACAAGACACGACACATTTGGGACACATTAGAATTTTATATATTTATTATGTTTGAAATACATAAATAATAAATAATTTATTCAAAAATAATAAAAAACATCCAACAAATCACTAATTATTTAAAAATTGTATATTTTATTTTATAAATATTTCAAAACATATTTAGTGTGCGTAAGTTACTTTTTGAATAATCTAAAATATTGTTACTATGGGTTCAATAAGTATTATCTAAGCGAGTGCAAAGTGTTGAGAAAGCAAATGGTATTATAAATTTAATCTTTTATCTAAAACACGTTTTAAAAGTGTTAGACGTGTTTTTAAGTGTGTTCGAAAAGTGTTGGTGTCGTCACAACACGCTTCCTTTGTGAAGTGTCTATATTTCTTAGATTATAAGTCATTCCTGTTGGCGGTTGTATTAGGGAATCTCTACACAATAGTTAGTGTTTAAGTCTAAATATATACTATGATATAAAGGCAAAACCCAATTTGGAATAAGCACTTTTTGAACTTGACTCATTTTTCTTTTCAATTCTCAAAAATACCCACAAATAAGAACTGCCCACAGACAAAAAAGGTTGTAAAAAATTCTAAATTGTTGAGGATAAATTCGTCAAAAAAACTGCAGTTATTATTATCTCAATACCTCACGCTTCACAATACTTCCACATTCCTGTCTCCCGTTTCACACTTATAATAATTTACATGCATGATGTGTCTGCACACCTCTAGTCACTCTATCATGCAATATTTCCGCAAGGCCCAATGTCGCGTGACACCCAGGCTTCTCTTCAATAGATTGGATGGTGAAGTCCACTAGCTGTGACAAGCCTGTGGGTCACGTAGCAGCCCCCACAGGTGTTGTGAGACCCACGGAGCCCTCTCACAGCCAGTGGATCTGGCCATCCAGTCAACTGGTGACTCATCCATTTTTGCAAACCTCGCGTGAAAATCAAATAGTGTTTGGGTAAGTTATAATATAATCTTGCATTCCATGGCAAACTTATTTTGATTTCATTATAATTTGGCATTGTAATTTTCCTCTAAAAGGGAAGGAAACCACCTTTTGAATTTCTAGTAAGCATGCGTTCCTCATTCCATCTATTTACCATACGCTCGTGGGAAAAGATAGTCTTGATTTTCAGCACAGTATGCTGCCATTGCACTTGTCATTCCAGTGATTGATTTGTGTGGATTATAATTCTGCTGCCAGTAAATAAGCCAGGCTCCAGGCATATATATGGTGTCCTGCAATTGTTTTTTTTCATCTCTGTGATTGTCAATTCACCAACATTCCCACCCCTTTGGTTTTTTTTACAGGTCGAAGGAGTAGAAGGTATCATGGCTGCTTATGCATGTGCTTTGCAGAATGTTGTTCTTGCTGGACCCACTTTATTCAGCCAAGTGATCAACACAGCTGCAGAAATTGCTGGCCAGTCCCTCTCCTATAACAGCAGCAAGTATTCTGTCTTGCTTATTATAACGGTACAGATTAGACAATCTCAATTATCATTTTCTCCATTATTTTCTTATTCTTTATTCATGGAATAATAATGATTCCAAACTTTTACAGGATGGAGTCCTCACTGATCTCCAAGAAACTAAAGATGCTTTGGTGAGGGCATCTGATCTACCCCTTTCGATTCTTATTGTTGGAGTGGGCGGTGCAGATTTTAAACAAATGGAGGTACAGACTTGTTTTCCCTACTTCCCTTGTACTTTTTTCTATGTAAGAGCACTCAACCCACCCCCATCTCTTGAGAATGTGAGTGTATTCCTCAAAAATCTCTTGAAAGATTCGGTGTGGTCTAATTCTTGTTTTCTTGCTATCTTGCAGATCCTTGATGCTGACAATGGACATCGATTGGAGAGTTCTACCGGAAGGATAGCTACACGAGACATTGTACAGTTTGTTCCAATGCGTGAAATGCAAGGTGAGTTCATTCCTATCTTGCTTAATAATAGACTAAAGCTGGACATATTGAATTAGGTTTTTGCCCCTATCTTTCATGACCAGATGCTCAGTTTCTGCACCAACCCTAAGATGACATGTTTCATGCTTCCCTCTCTCTCTCTCTCTCTCTCTCTCTCTAGGTTTTGTTCTTCTTTTTCTCTTTTTTCCTTGTTGGGGTCTACGTTACATGTACTTGCCAATTTTGTCGATGTACCCATGTTGACACGACCCAAAATGCGTACAAGTACAGAATGTGTCGGTTGTAGCTACTTTTTAAGATCTTGATCATGTGAGAATAGTAAAAAGTGAAGACTATATAATATTATACTAAAACTAGATTTATTATAGTTATCATGTGCAACAAAATTATTAAAGATGAAAACAAATGCATGTTATGAGAAATTAATATGTATAAATCAATAAATATATGAAAAAATTGGAACATTGCCTTGTGGATTGCTGCTGTATCTACACACGCATATTTAATTCTTGAATACTTTTTAGCTGAGTTCACGTATCTAAGTTTAGAGGTTTCATATGTTTATTCCCCATATACATCCTTTGAGTTTTTATGTTCAGCTTTGTTATGAATTGAGAACTTTATTTGTGTTTTCTTTTGCGTTTCTATCTTCGGGGCCGCTAACAAATTTCCTTCCCTTTTTTTCTGCAGGTGGGCAGATATCCATTGTTCAGGCACTGTTGGAAGAGCTCCCTGGTCAGTTCTTGACTTACATGAGGAGCAGAGACATCAAACCACACAATGCTAATGCCAGTTAATGCACCCCCAGTAGCTCCTCCTGCTCAACTAACTTTGACCAGTGGAGTGAATCGCTCATTTGTCAATGTATGGGAGCTACAAAGGATTGGCACAGGCTACACACACACACACACACATAATATACATATCATAATAGTGCAAATTGTAAATGCTTAGAAAGAAAAAGTTCTTGGGCATAGCAAGAAATATTGTAAATTCTTTCCAGCAATTAGTATATTTTAAAATGTAGACAAATGTTTCTACTTATGATTGGAATGTTATTTAGATGCTTTTAGGGTATATACAGTCCGATTTGGTTCGATTTTGAACTAAACTAGAACCAAATCATTCTTAACGGTTTCAAGAGCTTAATAACTTAAATCGAATCGAATAAATCATAGAATCGAACCGAACCAAATCAATAAATATCGGTTCGGTTCCGGTTTGGAACCGTGGTTTTAAGGATAAATATTTGTTTCATATTTTATGTTTAAAAAAATTATATATTTATTTGTTTTTTTTCTATTAAATTTTTATTTTTTATTTATATTATTTTATTTTACATTTTTTATCACTTGTTTTATATTCTTACAAAAAAATATTTTTATTTTTATAAATTATGAATTATATTTTATTATTTTTTCATTTATTGTCAATAGTTTATGAATTATATAATATTACGATGGCACGAGAAAAAAATAAAAAATAAAAAAAAATAAAAAAAATAAAACAAATAGTATTTTTAAATTTTTTATTTATATATAATATATAATATAAATATTATTAATTAATAACGAATCGATTCGGTTCTATATGATTTTTTGAAACTTAATCTAAAGATTAAATAATAAAAAACGGTTCTTAATTATTTAAAATTGGAATTAAATCGTTCTTCAAAAAAATTAAACCAAATTATATAATTTGAATCAGTCCGGACTGATTTAATTATTTAATCGATTTTTTAAACACCCTCATATGCTTTCATAAGCATGAAAGGGTCTCTTTCCTTGTACTGTTGGTTCTTAATTCCAAGTATATTGCCTTAGAAATTGTGTATGTCGAGATAAAATTAGAGTGTTAGTTAACTCTACTACTTGTCATATATATATATATATATATATATAAAAGCAACAATATTATAAAGATTGTAATACCCACCCCTACTAAAATATACATTACCAAATAATCTTTAATATTTTCTCAAGCTGAATAATATATATCACATAGACCCAGTTTATTACAAAGTAACTCTAACAGTGATTTGCACAAAGATTTAATAAAGATATCAGCAACTTGCATGTCTGTAGCCACAAAAGGAGTAGCTATCACACCACTCTATTTATCAAACTAGATAACAATTGATCTCAATGTATTCTACTCTCTCGTGAAAAATTGAATTTGAAATAATATGGATTGTGGTAGGATTATCATAATACATGTTCATAGGTAGTTTTACATCAATAGCTATCTCTTCTAAAAAGTGCTTTATCAGCATAATCTCAAGGGCGATATAGGCCATAACTCTATATTCAGCTTTTGCACTAGACCTTGTAATAATTATCTACTTTTTACTTTTTCAAGAAACAAGATTGTCACCCAAAAAGGCATGATATCACGTGGTAGATCTCTTGTCTAATGGTGCTCCTGCCCAGTCTAAATTTATAAAGGCCTTAGCACTAAAGTGCCTATTGACTTGGTAAAATAAACTACAATCAGGATGAGCCTTAAGATACTTTACAATTCTAAAAACTAATTCTCAATATAGAAGGTGAGGAGCTGACATATACTTACCACATTAACAGTGAATGAAATGTTTGGACGGGCAATAGTGAGATAGTTCTATTGACCAACCAAGCGACAATACTAATTAGGGCAAGATAATAACTCCATTTGATCAATTCACAGTTTGATACTAGTATTCATAGGTATCTTTATCAGTCTCAAACCCGGTAAATCTTCTCTGTCAAAATATCCATCGTATATTTCCTTTGTAACAAACTAATTCTATCCTTAGACCGAACTGTTTCAATACCCTAGAAGTACCTAAGTTTACCCAAGCCTTCAGTATGAAAGTGACTTTCAAGAAAGGTTTTTAACTCAACAACATGTTTTCTCATCATTTATCCTAATAATAACGTCATCTATATATATAATTAATAGAATTTTCCTCTCTCAGATATGAGGGAGAAAATAGAATAATTTGACTGACAACGACATTCTAAAATTTAAAATTGCATCACTGCACTTTCTAAACCAAACTCTAGGTGATTGCTTAAGGTTGTAAATCATTTTCTGAAGTCTACATACTTGAGAAGTCTTCCCCCGAGCAACAAACCCAATAGATTGCTTCATGTAAACTTATTCATAGAGATCATTATGGAAGAATGCATTCTCGATGTCTAACTGAAATAGTGGCCACCCAAGATTGACAGCAAGCGAGATAAAAATCCGAACATAAGCAATTTAGCTACGGGTGAAAATGTCTCAGCATAGTTAATGCCATAGTCTGAGTATACTATTTAGCAACAAGACGTGTCTTAAAACGCTCAATAGAATCATCAAGATAATATTTCACAGAACCCAACAATAACTAATGATGGATTTTCTAGAGGGAAGAGGTACCAATTGTCATGTATCATTATCAAGAGCAGATATCCCATCTTCTATAGCTGTCCTCTAATTCGGAATAGATAAAGTCTCCTTAATAGAATGTGGAACATGGACGAAAAAAAAATAGTAGTAAAAGCACGAACAAGTATCAATATGACTTACGGCTATTAAAATGTGTTTTTACGAGTTAAACTAGATTTATTTATTTATAAAAACAAAATCATATTAGCAATCACTTCATATCTCTTGATATTTACTAAAAGAGAAACAACACAATTATTGAATTTCGAACTCGAACCTACTAAACTGATGACTGTAATGGACCAACTTCTAGCTATTTTCGTTATTTGCAATCACAAGGTTACAAGAGAATGTATTTAGTATTATAATGAACATGATCGAAAATAGTCATTTCATTTAGAAATACTAAAACTTCATGCGTTTCACAAAAGGATGTAAAATTTAGCATTTTCTTGTCACAAAATTTCATAACATATGAAGAAACTTTTCTTAATATTTGTAAAAAGATCACTTTAGGCTTAACGACATAGTTCATTGAATTTACTGTCACATAATTTAAAAGTAAAATTTTTTGTATAATCGCCACAATTCAAAATAAAACTGTCTTATTCACAATTCATACCCAACAGTGTCCAAGTAATTGTCAATCTCATAACTGGGAGTTCTGATGGTACTGTAACCTCAATTCTCGATGCACAGATAGCAACGTGATAGAATGAGGGCCACTCTCCACCAAACACGAGTGGTATGTGTTATAACTCGGGACTTAGCCCGAAAGCCTTTAAAATAAAAACCCCCGCTCAACGAGAAACCTCCCCTATAGGGACAAATAAAACCCATAGTTGGGTAACTTTTCTTAACGGAATATAAAGGGTCGAAAACTTTTGTAACTTGACATTTTGGAACAATATATCGTAGCATTGACAAAACTTTTGTTTCACAATCACATGTTCTTCAAATCATGCAGATTGTATATTTGAAAATCTCATAGCATTTAAGCATAAAAGATTATGTTATCACAAGTTTTCATGCTTTCAAAAGACACAGATAGCATATTTAAAAAATATCATGGCATTTGAACATAAAATATCATGCTATTACAAGTTCTCATGGTTCAAAAACATGGATATAAAAAATATCATGGCATTTGAACATAAAATATCATGCTATTACAAGTTCTCATGGTTCAAAAACATGGATATAAAGCAAAGTTCAAAGCAAAGTTCATGCATTTTTGTTCAAAATAATACTAAATACTCTCACCTTGACTAAAGAGTAACAAGACTATTTCTTCGTTCCCAATCTCAAGTTTTTAACTTTCTAGTAACAAGACCTCAATGCCTAACAAGAAATTAAATCCACACATAAACATATGACACTAATATTTGGAAATATGTATTTTAAATTTTATTTATTTATTTATTTATTTAAATATATTTTTATTAATTTATTTATTTACTATTATTATTATTTTTTAAATTGACTAAAGATCTTATTTACTTAATTAATTCGAACAAGTCCATAAGTTGTTAAGTTTTAAATAAACACACAAAAATTCTAAAATTTAATCATTCATTTTTACAAATTTTAAAAGTTCTAAATTATTATTATTATTTTGATATTTAATAATTTTTCTCTTTAAAAATATTTTTATCTAAAAATTAATTTTGTTGGCTCTTAATAAATGAAAAAACCATTAATAAAGCTTCCTCAAGACTATTGAATCTAGAACTTGAACGCGGATAAGATTTTTATCTATAACATCAAGTTAGATCTTCCATTTATAAAGTATAAATATGTATACATATAAATACGACTATAGCCAATCCATGTATAAATATATATTCACAGTAAACCAAAAGGTGCAGAAAAAGCTTTCCTATTTAGAATTACAAAACTCAAGAATTTGTCTTTTATTATTAGATTTTCAAACAACGCATGACCCATGGTGGATATCACAGGTATACTAAAACCTTTTTGACTTCAAGCTTTGGAAAACAAAAGCTTATAAATTCAAATTTACAATTATAGTTAGCATATATTATAACATGAATCACTTTTATATACAGATTTAAATTACTAAAAAAATTATTTTATTCTTATAACTTTAACTTTTCAATATCTTTAGCTTTTTATATTAAAAAAAAATTCAAAACTTAATAATCATTTTAGCTTTTTAATTTGAAGCAACCAAACAGTCCCTTACACAGGCCATTCTTCTTATGCATGAATTGCGTATCTCCAACCAAAAATGAAAAGGTGCAGGTGGATGGTGGTTTGTGGTGGTGGTGGTGATTGGTGGCTTGGGGTGGCCGGCGGTTGATAGGTTTGGCCTGGCTGTGGCGGCGGTGGCGGGAGGAGTCCTCGCCATGCTCATTTCTTTAGTGTTGTCTTTCTTTTTATTTTTCAATGTTTTTCTTTTTAAGAGAATTAGCTAACAAGTATAGGTAAGAGTGTTTCTATAGGGATTCTCGGCGGCCAGGTGAACTTTTGTAAGGACACGTGTATAATTGCATGCAGGCAAGTAAGACACGTGACAGTTTTCAGCATATTTTTTACTGCGTTAATTTTTCCACGTAAAATTTTTGTTTTCGAAAAAAATCTCTAAAAATCGCTATTAATTTTTAATGTTTCTTTATAATTTATCATATAGTTAAAATTATCACACAAATTTTTGAAGTACGATTTTAGTTTTGTTTCGAATTTGAGATTATCGATAATTTATAAGATGTAAAATTTTGAGTATCGATTTTAAGATATATTATAAAGTTTTTTTGGGAATTTTATTTTAAGTTTTTTTACTAATTTATTATTATTAATTTATATAATAAATTGTCAAATACTATATTATTTAGAGAGGCTTAATCGATTGGGTTAAAAAAATTAGATTTGATACTGTCTTATTTTTATTAATTTCTAAAGTATAAATTATTACACAAATAACACAACAACGGGGGAAGGAGCTGAAGAAAGAGCGGACAATGAATCTCGCAACATAGGAGAAGATGCAGGAGGAGGCACTAGAGGAGCTGACAAAGGTCTGGGACACTTGTAATGGCATCACAAAACGAATTTGCAAGTACCTAAGGCCTGGCAATCAATCATACTAGTAAGGGACCAGACACCATGGAAA
>JAOTRH010000020.1:7744639-7765316 GCA_034768845.1 Heliamphora exappendiculata | reverse complement strand
GGAGGCGGGCGGCAGTTGCATGTGTGGATTAAAATCGTGTTTTCATGAAATATCATTTCGATGAACGGTCCACGTATGATCAGAGAAACAGCCTGTGTATGATCAGAGAAATGGTCCACATATGATCAGCGAAATACCTGGTGTAGACAACAGGTTTTACTCAATTGACACACTAGGTTAATCACTGATGCACGGCCCATAAGTTATCTAAAAATTTGTATAAAGTTCTCATGTGTAGTAATTGTTCAAAGAAAATAGTTTCCGAAAAGGTTCTACATAATATTTTCCTTAAAAATTCAAAAATCACGTGAACATTTAAGCATAAAGCCTGAAGAATACTATAACCTACTTCCACAACTTTTTAGATCAAACAAACTCATTCTTCAGGTCATATCTTCCATGAAACATCTCTCGCTGAAACGAATGGAAAAGATCAAACATAAAATTATTGTTTTTCCCCAAGTTTAGATACTTCAACCAATGTTGAAAAAGACAACCTATGCTACCTGGAACCGGATTACTTCAGTACATGGAGCGACAATAGTAACATAATATGCCACGTGCACTAAAATGTGAAATGGCAGGGATAGACTTGTATGATTACACTCATTAGAATTCAAGGTACTTCTAGAGAATAAAATATGGCATTTTCCAAATAAATAGCGTAAAAACACATTCATTGGAGCATTTGGCCCATTGTTTCGCATTTTGTGTTCCTAAAACTCCACTCTTCCTAGATTTTACCTCATTATATTTGTGTTTTTACTCCTAAGGAAACCTGTCAAGGAAATAAAAGGGAAAAAACATGGGATCCCTCAGGAATGCTACATCTGCTGTTGCACCATGTTTCAAAACACAAGTTCTAGAACCTAAATCACTGGGGTATTAACATTTTCTGGTAATTATGGTAACAACTTTTGGGTCCAACAGCAACCAGCACACAATTATGATAAACATAATCTTGAGTAACTAAACCAAACTAAGCTTTTGTCCCAATCAATTGGGGTTGACTACATGAATCTTTTTATGTTATCCTATTCTGTTAAGGCCATATCTTCAGTTAGTTTTAATAGATTCGTATATTTTCTTCATACAACATCCTATGTTAATTTAGGTTTACTCATCCCATCTAGTATTTTCATTATTCACGATCTTGTCACTTTTCTTTACTACTGCATCAATTAGCCTATGTTGTATGTGTCCAAACCATCTTAATCTATTTTCTCTCAACTTGCCCTCAATTGGTGTGATTCCTACCATTTCGCAAATTTTTTCATTCCTAATTTTATTTTTTCTAATTTTACCACACATCCACTTTAATATTCTCATTTTAGCAACACTCATTTTATTTATGTGATTTTTCTTAGCAGTTCAACATTTTGTTCCATATAAAATCGTTAGTCTAATAGTTGTTCTATAAATTTTTCTTTTATTCTTATAGGCATCCGTCAATCACATAGGATGCCGGAAGCATCTATCTACTTGAGCCAACCAACTTTGATTATATGAGTTACATCATTTGCAACCTCTCTATTTTTGTTAATAATTGAACATAAATAATGAAAATATTCACTTTTAGGTATCTATTAGTTTTGAATATTTACTTTTTCACCATTAACACTCCTATTAGTGCTAAAATTATATTCTATATCTTGAGTATGACTGTAAATTTTAGTTATGCCTATAATGTCTGTCACATTGATTTATCAGTACACTACAATCTCTGATTTCTAAGACAGCCATAAAGGGTGCCAAAATCTTTTTTCTGCTTCTATTAGTTTGACTCATTCTAAGCCTAGAAAATCAAGTTTTGGGAGCCAACTATACTTGCATTGAGAGAGAAGCATTGATACCTTAACATGGAACTCTGACTAAATGAATTAGAGTGTAAGTTCACCAACATATCTCACTTTGTATTTATACGTACCAGTTTTTGCTTTTGCATATCCAAAAAAAAAAAAAAAAACCTCTTAGTTCATGCTTCTTTTCCTTTCTGTTTTTCTCTTTAGTTTTCCTTGTCATCGTCCTTATAGCAAAGAGTTATATTTACTTCTTTTGTTCTTCTTCAAGTAAGTAAAGATAAAATGAAACTCTCGAGTATAACCATGTTTCGTAAGATGTTCTAGGTATCTTTTTTTTTTGGGGGTAAGTGTTTAGTTTTATATCAACAAAAAAAGGATATACAAAGTACACACCGTAAGTCAACACTCTCACACGGAGAAGAAAAACACACCTAGACTGTTTAACATCAACTCTCACAACTCAAGAGGTTACGCAAAACGCAATAACATAAATGATGAGTTACAAAAAAACACAACATTAAAGCACACCCATCCAAACACCATAAAAAAGCCGCCCACTTAAAAACCCATACAAAATAGAGAGATAGCTCTTGCACGATATACAAAATACACGGCCTATTCATCGTCGGACACCTTGTCTAACACGGCAACACTCAGACGGGCGTGCCACCATTATGACTCTCACACCGTGTAAGAACAATAGTGCTCTGTCAATAACAAATGCCTAAACTAGCCCTCTCTATCGGAACAATTTCACCTCAAAGCAAGACAACACCCAGTAAACTATGGAGATCTCAAAACAAAGCACATCACAACTTTCACCTCTCTATAAGAAAGTCCGACAAGTTCTCGCAAACACAACGAAAAGCTGAAAAGGCAGATGAAGGACCATAACCCCAAGGTTAAGCCAAGTTAAAATATAAAGATGGAACCAATAACCCTCGGCAATAAGCTCTTCTCAAAAAAATTAGAGGGCATGAGCACAACTCCCATCCACCAAATAAGTTGAGACTCCAAGATTAAAACTCTAGTGTCAATTTTCCATCTGAGTAAAACACCGGTTGAAGGCACACCGAATCACACATCCCCCAAATTCAACAAACACAAAAGTCATAGGCAGCGCAAAACCATTGAAAACCAGCCCAAGACAGGCGCATAAGCCATGTGTGACTCCACGCACCTTCACTTGCTGCAACTCTAGCTGCCAAACCCACATAACCAGAGCACCCAAAACCACCATAGATCTGGACCCAAGCATGCTCGAGAGAGAAAAGTATCAAGAGCTTTCCACCGCAACCACTGAACTCCTTCCAGTCCACCAATAAGCCCCCTGTAAAGATAAGGTCCATCCGAAGATCCGATGAACGGCTACTAACCATATCAACCAAGACTCTCAAACCCACAAACTAAGAGAAGCAAGACCTGAACCCTAAAGCATATGGGTGCCCTCACAGACCAGCCCTAACGATAGGCATGAAGCAAGGAGATGGGAGTAAGCAGGGATTCTCGAAGGCTAAGATAGACTGTGAAACACAGCCTTCTTCCCATGGAACAAAAAAAATGACTCTACTAACAATACTATAATACTTTTATTTTGTTCCATTTCTAGAGTTCTGCTCTGTTTCTACTTGAGTGAGTAGATCTTCTTTGCTTAAGAAAATTTAGTTGATCCTTTTCTGGTTCTTCCACTGCTGTTTTTCTTCCCATGACTGAGATTTTAGTTCTTTTTCTTGAGCTTGGCTAACAACATTGTAGTTATTTGATTGAACATTGTAGTGTCCCTTAACTGTAAAATAAGTAAACAAGTTATGTGGTACTTGTCAGCTCCATTTCACTAATGGTATAATTGGTTGCAGAGTATTAATTGATATCATTTGTGCAACTTAATTAATCCTATATGCTAATAAGTTTCTCAGTTGAGCACTTAAGGGCTTGATGTTGGTATGCTTTCTGATGAATGGCTCTTTAAAATAGAAACAAGAGGGGGAAAAAAGGTAAATAGATGCATTGGAATTTTCTGTTTTCATGGACTTTTGATGAAACCTCATGGTGCCCATGGAAGAACATTGGAATTTCGTTGCCATTCATAATAAATTGTAAAAACCCTGTCAGCCTTCATTAAAGTTCAACAAGATGTATCATGAACCTCGTTAAAACGTAAGAATGTTCATGAGACCTCAACAAGGAACAAAATTTTGTTTTGTATTCATCAAAACTGCCGAAACATTTAGGTTTCCTAAGAATCCAAAACTAATCATTAATAGAAATTTTCTATGTTTCTACCAAAACACATCGAAATAGGCCCAGGACAGACCAAAACAACTACACGAACAAAAACGGACCAAACACACCAAAACAATGAATTTGACATTTGTTAGGAATATCCATTAATACTCACTTCTATTTGCCTCTTCTTGTTAACAGATAGAGAGAACAACAAAAGATTAAATTAAATTAAATTTATCAGAGAATCTGAAAAATTAGAAAGGAGAAAATAGTGAGAAGGAAATGAAACAAGAATGACTAAATCACTTATTCTCTATATTGTTATAGAAATGTATAATTTTTATATAAATTGTCACCGATATTTTTTTTGTTTAGTTCCAATAATTATTATGATTTTTCATTTTGTTATGTTCGTTTCCTTTCAATCCCTATATAATTATATGTAGCAATGAGATATTTGATATTAAACATGGTTAATTGTTAATTTATTAGCCTTATAGAGAAACAAAAATATTTAGTTCATATGACCAAAACTTTCCTTATGTTTACACCCAAAAAAAAAACCCTTCCTTTCTATCCTGTTTCCGAAACATTTTCAAAACATTCTCATTTCTTACGCGATCGAAATCAATTGAAATGAAATTTAACCCTTGGGGGTGATTGATGAAAAGGTTTTCACTCACGTTTGAGAATGAAGCCACTCTAACAATGGAAAAGAGAAACCTGATAAAGCAAGTGGTCACCCCCATCTAGAAAATTAAAAAAATCATTGCCTTACATGGTCACATAACAAAACAAATAAAAACTTTATCACACATTGAAACTTCACCAGTAGTAAAAGAACTTTATTAGGAAACGAAACTACATATTAAAAAATGAGGCAACTGAAACTCATCCTTATTTAGCTAAATGAAGTCCCCGTAAGACTTTGCAAACTCGTTCCCTAAATAGACACGACTAGCAGCATGATGAAAACCCAAATCAGCCAAGAAGGCAATGGAGACAGGAAATTCTTTTTTTATTTGTCTCTCATAGGTAATTTGGTGTGACAAGAACTTGAGCCTCTTTACACCATCCACCCCCTACCCGACTTGCAAGTATACCCGCCGTGTCCTGGCAGCAGTAGAAGTGGTCGGGCAATTAGACTACTGGAGAAACCTGTTCCATTGTCATTCATATCCTAGAACTTGGATAAGCTCTCCCAGCCTATTGGGAAGAAGAATTCAGGAATAGTATCTCCGAAACTGCCAATTTAAAGGTCTTAAATTCAGTGAAACACCTAATCTAAGATGAATTCAGTTACCAAGCTTAATACACAAAATCCAGAATACGAATGATCAATTCAATACTTCAAATCTTTTCATATGATTTTAATAACTATTTAAAATCTTTCCATATCCAAAAGTTTATATATAAAAAACAATGTAAACCAAAACATTCAATATGTATATTTCAATATCTAATGCCAAGAAAGAAATAACTATCTACAGATGTATAAGAAGTTGGAAGATCTGAAAGACACTAGTTGCTGATAGAACAAAAAACAGTTGCTAGGAAAAATGTAGAATTTCACGCCTTATCCGAATATGGGCTTTTATAATGATTCGAAGGAATCCTTAATTAATAGCCAGCGAATGACAACCCTTAGTTGCACGAAGCGGGAGCGGGAACGGGTGCGGGGGAAGCAAGGCCATACAAAAGAGTCTAAAGTTGGGAACGGGTGGAAGAAGAGCAAGGCTATACAAAAGAGTCTAAGGTTTGGAGCAGCTATAGGAGCATTTACATATTTTATATATTCTACAAATATTTTTTTTAATTGTAATATATGTTAAAATAAGAATAAATATTGTAAATTATTGTTAAATACAGATTATTTTTTATATTTATAAATAAATATTATGTAAATATAAAGTACTAGAATATATTTGAGTTAATATTATTCTATAACTTTATTAATTCTATAGATTTTTTAATTTCCTCACTTTTATTTTATTTTTTGGGAATCTATATGTTTGAGAGGTTTTATTTTTAGTTGGGAGTGAGGTTCTTTCTCAATGGGAGTGAAGTTTTTACAAGATTCTTACTTTGGAGCGCGGGAGTGAGGTTCCGAGACAAGTTCGTCACCCCAGTAGGAAGATCATGCAACTAAGTGACGACCTATCTCAGAAATATCATTGACAAGTAACAAGGACATGCAAACAGATAACTGAAATTACCTGTCATCACTCCAGTCTGACTGAATCCTGTGGAAGTGGTCAAAAACAGGCAGCAAATCCTTCCGCTTTATCTCAACCTCATGAACAGGAATTTTTTCAATTTCAATCTCTCCTTCGATATGATCTTTAGTTAGATTCTGTTCTTCATCCCCTGGAAGACTCATTCTAAAGAAACACATCTAGAATATATAGGAAAGATCATAAGTGTACTTGGAATTATAGAAAGGAGCATGTAATCATTAAAACTACAAAATACCTTAGACTTTTGCCATAATGGTATCCTTCCAGACCATATCTGCACTTCTGCATTAGAGAGATACCAATGAGAATGTTCATGTTGTTTTACCAAATCCTTCTCCCCAGTATCATTATCTTCGCAATCAGAAGTATCCATTACAATATCTGCAGCTTCTTGTCTACCATGATCAATCCCATAAATGCATTCCTCTCTTTCAAGCCAATCTACTCTACGACAGACATCCCACCATTGAATAGGTTCAAATTTCACACGTAACTCGTCCTCTTGCATCTGCACCAATGAACCTGTCCCAGTTCTCGAAGCATTTTCACCCTGTTCTCCCCCCATTGAAGGAAGAAGTTCATATTGAACTACATTACCGGATGGAGTATAAACCATTAGGTGCTCCAAAACATTGTCATTTGAGAGAGCAGGTTGCATATCAGGATGCACAGAACTATGAAAAACGGCAGCAACAACACCAGATGGCAGATAGACCTTTCCTGCTGCAGAAGATGCAGCATTGCTGACCGTATTTAGCCACCCAGAATTACCAAGTCTTATCCTGCTAACCACAGAGAGAGTGATAGGTGGTGGAGGTGAAGGAGAAGACTGCTGACTCATCGTAAGAGTTGAAGCAGACCACCACGGTTGCGATAGGACAGGTATGAGGCTGGGGCCATCAACGTGAGAATTCTGTATTTGAAGACCAGTCTCACCACCATAAGGAGATAGAACAAAAATATGGCAAGTTCCCCTTGATGAAACAATAGCTACCCATTGGCTATATTGACTAAAACAAATGTCTTGAATCACCTATTAAAGGAAAACAGCATAGGAAAAAATTAGGTCAATAAATAACCCATGAATATCAAGAAACATAGCCATAGCCTATAAGCAACAGAAGGTATAGAATGTACAGCTGCAGTCATGCCACGATGGAGCTTGTAAAGGTGCACATGAGAAGAACTCCAATCATAGCTTCGAGTTCCAGATCCATTTTGCGATAGCATGATCCGGAAGATATTAATATTGTTCCCATGTATAGAGGCGGTAACCAGAAGAGTCCCACTTGGGTCAAAACATAGAGCAGATATAGGACTAGTATGAGCCCTAAATTGCGAGACAACAGCTTTAGACACAAAATCTCTTATAACAATCTGCAATAAACAATAAGAATTATCATCCTTATGCTCACTTCAATTATTCTGGTTGTCAGCACAATCATTAACCAAGTATTTAGAATATCAAATCCCTCTGGTACTTTGTAAAATGGTAGTTTTACCCCCAGCCATTAACTTGAGTGGTATTACCTACCACCCACAAAGAGAGAGGTGGTGCAGGGTTTATGTAACAATTTATGGCCAGGTGTCTTTGCATTTTTGTTTATCAACACGAAAAATGGAATAACAAAAAATAAAACATAAATCATTGAGAGAGGACTCATCTATGAAGCACAAATACACTTAGAATGAAGTCATATCTGTATCTGATACCGATACACCTTGGATACTCAAGGATACATATCCGACAATTCTTAAACATATCCATAATTTGAAAGTTGGTTTTCTTTAATTTTGATAAGTATCGGATATGTTTTGGGTGCTGGAAGTCATGTATCTGAACTATTACGAATTAAAATTGGCGCATCTTGCATAGCACTAGAGAAATTTGTTAGGCCAAGTACATAAACATTTTCCCAATACTTTGAATACTTCTTATAGAAGAAGAAAATAGTGAGAATAAAAATAGTACCATACTTTTTCAGAATTTTCTGAATTTGGCGTATTTTTAAGTAAACACTAATAAGAAAAGACAAGGACACAAAATTGTATTTCTGCAATTAAACAAGCGAGTTTTTGTAAACAATTTGGCATATAACATGGGTACAACAGGAAAAAACGCGGGGGCAAACTGTGGATTGTTCTGTTATTTCAATATAAATAAATTACTCTAGCTACTAAAATGAAAGTTTTATAGGACCTGGTAACAATTAAAAAGTAATCTGGTTTTGACACTAATCTAATTTCTGAAGATTAGTATTTTGCATTAGAAGATTACACTCACCATTCTTTGAGTTTATGTATAATGCAACGCTAAAAATTATAAAAATGTTTTTCATAAACGTATCCAAGTTGTACTCGTATCCTATTTTTTAGCTTTTCTGTACATAAGAACTCATGAAATACATTTAAACCAAAAAGTTTGCCCCCTCTCATTCTCTTCTCCACATTTTTTGGCTCTTTTTTTTATTATTTTCATTTCATGACGAAAGCGGGACCTAAACAGAAACCTCACGACCAAAAAGCATGGATTTCAGCCACAATATAGTGCAAGGAGTTCTATTTTATCAAAAATATATCACTCATTATACAAGTACAAAGAATCAGAAACAAAAAATAACATCATTTCCATTATTATACACTTTGAGGTCTGGGTTTCCTCATCCTTCATAAACCTAATGTTGTGCAAACATCAATTTTCCATGCATGATTTTAATAGGATTGCTGGTAAACTATGTAGACTAACCGTCCCAGCAGTGTCAGTTTCAACTGACTGCGTTGCAGCTCTGCCCACTTTCCAGCCCAAATTTGAAGACACGGGAGAGTTAGAACCATCAAGAAGAAGCTCGTGGTAATATTTAGTAAAAGTTTTGTAGCCCTTGTCACCCAGATTTATTAAGCCAGCAGCCAACTGCTTACTCGATTCGACTGCATAACGAGCCACAAGACTTCCACTGCCAGGTGAGGTAGAAGGACTAACACCTGGAGAAGGGCTAAGACTTTGGGGACTTAGTCGTCCTGTATTCGAAAACAATGGGTTGTTGGATGCATAAGCTAACCATCGGGGGCCCACAGCCATTGGGCCATAGCCAATATTAACTCCAACCAGTCCTGGGCCTACCAACTGAGGAACAGGATAAGTAAGGACACTGAATTTACTCTCCAGAGTAAGCGCGTCAAAGCAATATATCTGCCAGAAAAACATTAAAGATGTTAGTCAATATAACTGTTTACAAGCACTAGCAAACTTCTTCAAAATTGAATAACATTAAAGATATTAATCAATATGACTGTTTAAACCCACTAGCAAACTTCTTCAAATTTACATCATCTTGTTTTTTGACTAAACAGCTTTGAGTGAGCATTTTTCTTGACTACCGGCAGTCCTTGCAGCCCCTATTCTTATTTATTTGGCCATTAAGGGAACTTAGCAAGCAAATGAAATAACCTAACATAAAATGAAACTTACTTGTGCTGCAAGACCCACTGCCACTATTCGTGGACTGCATCTAACCATATACACAGCTGACCGGAATCTTAGAACATGAACATAGTTGTGAGATCTTAATGAGTAAAACCGAACAGCTGTTGGAGAGTTGAGAAGGCTTCCCATTTGAGGTTCAACGTAACCATCTCTGCCCAAAACATCTCTCCCATTTTGCACAGGTCCTGAACTTCTTGTTTCGTCACTTGCAACAACCAAAAGCAAGGGATGTGATGTTCTAAATCCTTCACGTCCCTCAGAATTTACAGGGATGGGCTGCATTTGTAAAAACGTGACTGGATCATCACGCCTCGAAACCAATTCACTAAAATTTGAAGCATCTTCAACGTCAAGGATTTGAAAGCCATTGGAGTAACCAAGTAAGAGAACGTGCTTGATGGAAGATGGACTAATTTCTACTTTGTCGAAGGAAGCCCATAAAACCTGTTTGGCGAAAGAATTCAGAGCATGCTCATGCAAATATGTACAACGTATACCCAAAAAAACAAAGCTTCAAAATAAGAACACACAAAAGTAGTGCACAAAGAGAAAAGGGCAAAAGTAAAAAGCTCATAAAAGCTATACAGGATAATAAGGAAGAAAAAACATCAATTCTCGGAGTGTGGTGGAGCTTCTTCATTGTTGGTGAGGAGCTAAGGTTGAGAAGAGGCGGATGAAGATTTGGAGGCTTATTCCGTTGTACCTAATGTAGATTATTTGGCAGGACAGAAATTGTCAGCGTTTTGATGGCATCGAAAGCTCCTTGATCAAACTTAGGAGCTCTGTTACAAGTTTTTTATTAAATTGGAGATGAAGGAGGGTTATCCTTCTCTTGACAATTGTGTAGATTTTGTAGTGTCTTTTGACATGCAAATATGCATAGGGCCTTTTTGTTAGTGGTTTTTTTTTTTTTGTATATGGGTGACATTCCCTTTATGCCTCTTTTATAAAGTTTTTTTTATTTACTAAAATAAATAAATAAATAACTTGTAACTTGCTGATGCATTGTTACTAACTTCTTACTGCCTTGCATCACAACCTCATTTCTTGAAATGTTGATACTTCACTATAACAGAAAAAATAGATAGTCTTATAGCTTGACAGCCTTCAACATTATACCAAACATAATAGAATAGATCTTACTTACTATATCCCAACCATCCTAAATATTACACATCACACATTAAGGAGATTCTATTATGCCACATTAAGGAGATACTATTATGACCGGGCAAAGCTGTTCTTAATATATGTTGTCAAGCTTGGTACATGAACATACATTCCAATAAGTAGTAATTACAAAGTTGCGGCAGTTGTAAACTAATAATGTCCAATTTTGTTCAGGAAAGGACATCGAGTTCAGAGTTCCAACTACCGCCTTAAATCACAGTTTTCTAGTTGCATTTGGTTTGAACTTATTTGTAAATACCAGAAGTGGTACAAATATCAATTGCTCATGGTGTTAGCATTTTCATGTACATACATATATGCACACAAACATATAAATCAAACTTAACTAAGCCTTTGTCACAATCAATTGGGGTCAGCTACATGAATTCTTTTATACCATTTTACTCTATTAAGAGTTATATCTTCAGTTAGTTTTAATAGTTTCATAACTTTTCTGAATATGACATCCCATTTCACTTTAGACTACCCCTCCTCCTAGTGTTTTTATTACCCTTGATTTTATCGTTTTTCTTTACTACTATATCAACTATTCTACATTATAGGTGTCTAAACCACCTTAATCTAGTGTTACTGAGATGAGAATATTAAGGTGAATGTGTAATAAGATTATAAAAGATAAAACTATGAATGAAAATAATTATGATATGGTTTTGACGAGTAAGATGAAAGTAGGTGTACGATGCTTGTTTGTATGTTGGATCGGATCACAACCTTACTAGAAGTTCCATTAGAGAGAGTTGCCAATAAAACCAAGTAACACGAACTTATAATTATTAGCACTTGTTACTAATGTAGTGTACAGTGAACCTCAGCTTCCATCATAACAAGTGAGGTAATAAGAACAACTCAACCCATCTCAAAAAAAAAAAAAAAAAGAAGACAAAAAACAAAAAAAACAAAACAAAAGAAAGCCAACATTGCAAGTTTGTAATATAAAAGATCGTATGCATTAGTGTCCCATAATTCTTCCTATTGCCATATTCCTGTCAGAAAAACTACTAGGCACATTCCCAAAAACACATGCCAATAAATGGCCAACAATCAGTTGCATTATTCTTAAGTTTTAAAATTTTTGATACTAAACAATAAGATGTTCCCTAATTCCATCCCACACATAAACTAATCACAAACAGCCAACAACTAAATAATATCAAAGGTGTACGAAATAGAAAGAAAACTGCCAAAATCAAAAACCAAGTGATTGCTATCGGAGACATCATTAATCAACTTAAATTGAAGGAACCATACTAACTAAATCAAATTCATCTAGTTAGTTCACTTAAATTGACTTTCTCTTTCCTATTAACAAAAAACAAAATCTAACAAAGTTAACTATCAAATCAAATTCAACTAGTTGGCTTACTTAAATTGATTTTCTCATTCCTATTAACCCAAAAAATAAAAATCTAACAAAGTTAACTATCAAATCAACATCATTCCCAAAAAGAATTCCTAAGCGAGCAAACTGTTGAGCCACCCATGTGATGGCAATTAATGAGAAGAAACAAAGTCAATAAAAAAGGCGGCAGACAACGCAAAGGGAGATCTGCCCAATCTTGGCACAGTAATCTTCCAACAAACAGCCGCCTAAAGCCATCTGAGAATATGGAGATTGTCTCCTCCTCTTCACATATATATGTATGATAAGTTCCAGTGAATTGGTGTAAGAAAAGAGTTGCGTGTTGAATTATCTGTGGAGTGAATCAGAGAGATGAGAGTTGAGTTTTTTGAGTGAGTTTATCTCCTATGTATTTCCTATCGCTATAGTGAAAGCTCGCTCTCTCCCGTGGACGTAGACAAGTATGTGCCAAATCACGTAAATTTTTTGTGTTGTTTGTGTTTGCGATTGTGCGTTACTGAACTAGTCAAATATCCTAACAACTAGTATCAGAGCGTTTGAAGAGAATAAAAAGTGCTCAGAGTGGTTTTTTATGCAAAACCCGAACACAGTGTTCAAAGTCCAGTTTTCTCAACGTGCTTGATTTGTAAATCCGAGCATATCAGTACGTAGATCAGGCTGAGACGAAGCCAACGCTGCAAACCGCAACAAAATCCGAGAAGTAAAGCCAAAATCCCAGATCTGCCCGAAAATAAAGTTTTTCGAAACCACCATTTAATTACACTAGTGTGTAGATCTCATCGAGACGATACCAACGATATATTATACATCGAAAACATAGTTGAAACAAGCCTTCTAGCCCTGTTTAAAGTGTTTTTGGAAATTACGACAACCAAACAAAGCCTTCCTCTGGTTTTTCGCAGAACGGAAAAGACAATCACTGCTGCCCAGTCAGCAGCTGCATCAGTGCTGCGCCAGCACTAGCCCTCAATTTTCTTTTGAAGGCCATTTGAGCATTCTGGGTCCGATTTGACTGATTCAGGAGTCGTTTCCAACTAATTCGACCGTTCCGGACGAATTGGTATGGTTTATTTCACCAAATTCAGTCTCTAAATTGGTGATTTGATATGGCTAATGAGAAGGACTCTTTGAAGATTGATAAGTTTGACAGCTCAAACTTTGGATTTTGGCGCATGTAAATTGAGGATTACCTATTTCAAAAGGATCTTTATTTACCACTAAAAGAAAAGCCTGAAGATATAAAAAAACACAGAGTGGGAAGTACTTGATTGGAAGGCTCTCGCCACTATAAGGCTTTCTCTGTCCAAATATGTGGCATTTAACATCAAGATCGAGAAAACAACGGCATCTCTTATGGCGGCTCTCTCAAGTATGTATGAACAGCCTTCTGCAGCCAATAAAGTATATTTAATTAAAAAGTTGTTTAATATGAAAATGCCTGAAGGAGGTAGTTTTAGCAAACACTTAAATGAATTCAACGAAGTGAAAGATCAACTAAATTCAATAGATATCACTTTTAATGATGAGATTAGAGCCTTGCTAATTCTCGGTCAGTTGCCCGAGAGTTGGAAAGGTACAGTCACTGCAATCAGTAACTTTGCAGGAATCAAAGCTGAAGTTCGACGAAGTCGTCAGTATGATTTTGACGGAGGAGATCAGAATGCAGTCACATACTACTACTACCTCGGGATCGGCACTAAATGTTGAAAGCAGAGGCAGAAATTCAAATCGAAGCGGAGGAAAGAACCACGAAAGATCAAGAAGCAGGAGATCCAAATCTAGAAATCCAAGTAATTCCAATAACTCCCAGAATTAGAAAACGATCGAGTGTTGGAATTGTGAAAAGATTGGACACTACAAAAATCAATGCAGATCCTTGAAGAAAGAGCTAGAAAAGAGTGAAGCAAATGTCACATCTACCTCAGGAGAAGGAGATGTACTAATTTGCTCTTTGGAAAGAAAGGCAGAGTCTTGGGTGTTAGACTCAGGAGCCTCATTTTATGCCATTGGACAAAAGGCAATACTTGACAGGTATGCACCCAGAAGACTTGGCAAAGTTTACCTTGGTAATGGCAAACCTTGTGAAATTGTAAGAAAAGGTGAAGCACATATCCAATTTGGGAGCACCACATGGAGATTGACGAATGTGAGACACATCCCAAACCCCAAGAAAAACTTACTCTCCTTGGAACAATTAACAAGTGAAGGTTACATTATAACCTTCTATGAAGATGAATGGACAATTTCAAAAGGCGCAATGACAATTTTGCGCGGCAAGAAGAGCAGTACTCTCTACATGACAACAAATGCATGCAAGTCAATTGCAACCGCAACAAGCAACGATGAATTCCAACCTATGGCACCAGAGACTCGGCCATATAAGTGAAAAAGGACTAAAGATCATGCAACAGAATGGAAAGCTACTAGATCTACAATCAGTTCAAATAAACTTGTGCAAAAGTTGCATCATCGACAAGCAAAAAAGAGTTAGCTTCCAAACGATCAATAGAACTCCGAAGAAAGAAAGACTCGAGTTAGTTCATACAGACGTTTAGGGACCGAGCCCAGTCCCATCCATTGGCAAAAAGTCATATTTCGTCACCTTCATTGGCGACCACCCCCGGAAGGTATGGGTTTATTTTCTGAAACAAAAATATGATGTATTTGTTGCTTTCAGGATGTGGAAACCATAGTAGAAAATGAGACAGGATTGAAAATCAAAAAGATGAGACCTGACAATGGTGGAGAATATGAGGATAGAGAATTCAAAAATTTCTGCTATAAGCATGGTATCAGGCTTGAGAAAACCGTGTCAGGTACACCCCAGCATAACGGAATAGCAGAACAGATTAACAGAGCATTGACTGAAAGAGCCAGAAGCATGCGATTGCAGGCAAGCCTTCTAAAACAGTTTTGGGTCAAAGCAGTCAATACAGCAACGTACCTGATCAACCGAAGTCCATCAGCCCCATTGGACTTCAAATTACCAGAAGAGATACGAAGTGGTAAAGATATAAAACTTGCACATTTAAAAGTCTTTGATTGTGTTGCATATGTTCACATCAGTGATCAGGTCAAAAGCAAGCTAGATCCCAAATCACAAAAATGCACCCTCATTGGATACGGTGAAGATGAGTTTGGTTACCGCCTCTGGAATGACCAAAACAAGAAAATTATCAAAAACAGAGACGTCGTGTTCAATGAAAAGGTGATGTACAAAAATGCAACACCCACAAGTAATTCAGCACAGAATGACCCAGTGTATGCAAAGTTGGATGATCCTACAATAGAGTGACTCAGCAAACAGGTCAGAATTCCCCAGCGGAGCAACCTATCATAGAGACTCACACTAATGCACCACAGTCTCCAACTCCACCTCCAGAACCTGTACTAAGGAGGTCCTTTCGACCACATGTACCAAACAGGAGTTATATGAATTACTTGTTACTAACTAACGCAGGTGGACCTGAATGCTATGAGGTAGCATGCGAGGTAGAAGATGCTAGCAAATGGGAACTTGCTATGAAAGATAAAATGAAATCCCTCACCGCCAACAAAACTTGGGAACTAGCTAAGTTACCCAAGGGAAAAGAAGCTCTTCAGAACAAATGGGTGTACTACATAAAAGAAGAGCATGATGGTTCAAAAAGATATAAAGCACGACTTGTGGTCAAAGGCTTCCAACAGATAAAAGGCATTGATTACTCAGAAATTTTCTCACCGGTTGTGAAACACACTACCATTCGGTCAGTATTGAGTATTGTCGCAGCAGAACATTTACACCTCGAGCAGTTAAATGTAAAAACTGCTTTCCTCCATGGTGATCTAGAGGAAGAGATATATATGTACCAACCTGAAAGTTTTGCAGAAAAAGGTAAAGAAAAGCTGGTCTGCAGGTTGAAGAAGAGTTTGTATGGTCTAAAACAGGTTTCAAGACAATGGTACAAGAAGTTTGACGGCTTCATGCAAAAAGATAACTACAACAAGTGCAATACTGATCATTGTTGTTATATTAAGAGGTACAAGCCAAGTAATATAATTCTTTTTCTATATATTGATGACATGTTAGTTGCAGGACCAGATATGGACGAAATTAGAAGATTGAAAATTCAACTGTCCATTGAATTTGAAATGAAAGACTTGGGTCCAATAAAAAAGATTCTTGGAATGAGAATCACCAGAGACAAAAAGGAGGGAACTTTGCAGTTGTCTCAGTTCGAGTACATCAGGAAAGTTCTCAAAAGATTCAACATAGGTGATGCTAAGGCAATTAGCACACCATTAGTCAGTCACTTCAAACTATCCAAGACACAGTCCCCTGAATTAGAAGAAGATAAGCAAGCAATGGCCAGCGTTCCATACGCCTCGGCTGTTGGAAGTTTAATGTACGCATGGTTTGCACGAGATCAGATCTTGGTCATGCAGTGAGAACTGTTAGTAGATTCATGACAAATCTAGGAAAAGCTCATTGGGAAGCAATCAAATGGATATTGAGATATCTCTGAGGTACACTTAACAAATGTTTATGTTTATGTTTTGGCAAAAGTAATCTGACTTTGCAAGGATATGTAGAGGCAGATTTTGCCAGTGAAATGGACCACAAAAGAAGCACTAATGGATATGTCTTCACAGTTGGTGCTACTGCAGTTAGTTGGATATTGCGGATACAAAAGATAGTTGCACTATCCACGATAGAGGCAAGGTATGTAGCCATGACAAAAGCCAGCAATGAGATGATTTGGCTACAAAGTTTGTTGGCAAAATTGAGTTTCAAGAAGTCAAAGAATGTTTTGCACAGTGACAATCAGAGCGCCATTCATATGGGGAAGAACTCAGCATTTCATTCAAAGACAAAGCATATCGGACTTCACTATCACTTCATCAAATCTCTTTTAAAAGAAGGGGTGCTAGCAGTTGAGAAGATCCAAGGCACTAAGAACCCCGCCGATATGTTGACGAAGACAATGACTTCAAAGAAGTTAGAGCTATGCTCAGATTCAGTAAGTCTCCTAAATCCACTGAAACCATCCACAAGATGATCACTGCACGGCATCCCAGCGAGTAGGTGTGAGCACTCCTAGCAGGGGGTGCGGTCGCCCAGAAAACAGGGCAAGTTCACAGCAGAGTAACACCAGATCGGCATACACTTGTTTGCCACCACATATTTGGAATGGGTGATTTGTTGAGCCACCCATATTATGGCAATTAATGAGAAGAAACAAAGTCAATAAAAGAGGCAGCAAAAAGCGCAAAGGGAGATCTGCCCAATCTTGGCGCAGTAATCTTCCAACAAACAGCCGCCTGAAGCCGTCTGAAAATATGGAGATTGTCTCCTCCTCTTCATATATATATATATATATATATATATATGTGTGTGTGTGTGTGTGTGTGTATGATAAGTTCCAGTGAGCGGGTGTAAGAAAAGAGTTGTGTGTTGAATTATCAGTGGAGTGAATCAGAGAGGTGAGAGTTGAGTTTTTTGAGTGAGTCTATCTCCTCTGTATTTCCCATTGCTATAGTGAAAGCTCCCTCTCTCCCGTGAATGTAGACAAAGTGTGTGCCGAACTTTCTTTCTTTTTTGTGTTGTTTGCGTTTGCGTGTTACTGGACTAGCCAAATATCCTAACACAAACAAAATCTCAAAAACTTACCAAAAGAGTAGTGGTTCAACAAACTATAATCTTATAATCAAAATCCAAACTATTATCAACAAAAATTATGCAATAAAACAGAGATCACTCACAAGCTTAATTGAAGGGCGAATACAACTACAATCTCAACAAATTAAAAAAAAACTTTAAGGTTTGATTAAATCGATAAAATCGACTAAGACCTGGTCTTTGCGGTGCTCGTAGGTGTCACCGGAGATCGAGCCAGCGACCGAAGCTCCGGCGGAGCGGACGTTAGAAGAGACGGTTTTGATACAAGATGAAATGAACCTGAAAGAATGGGGGATGAATCCATTGGTGCCGGTGGTGGTGTTATTGTGGTTATGCTTGGCCTTGTTGATGTCTTGGTTTCTCTTCATAATCAAAAACCTCTAGCGGTTTCAACGGTTACCCGGACGACAACGGCGATGATTACTGATCCGCCACCACCTTCCTCCGTCTCCGCGGCCGCCGACCGTCGCCGGGAAGTGACGATCAGACAGAGCATTTAAAAACCGGGCCCGCAGGAATCTCTCACACGCAGCACCAAAACTCGGAGGAGATAACAATGGCGATGATAATGCAGTTTGGTTTGACCTTCGGTGAGACGGTTCCTTCTCTCTCCTCCCATTTCTCTCTCTATATATATCGGATTTGGAAAACATGTTTCTCTGGAAGAACTTCTTTTAATATCAAAAGCCACCTCCGTTGTTTCTACTAATTACCCTTTGCCCCCATAAATTTGGATTCTATTCTTTTCGTTCTGTGTTTGTTATATTAGTAGTGCCTTAAAAGAATAAAAAATAATATTTTAGAAACTTTATGTGGGAAATTATGTAAAGAGTGGGTGACTCTAGAGAGTAGTTAAAAGACAAAATACGACCACATAGAATAAGTTATAATTATCTATTTATCCAAAGTGTCATTGGCATTATCTATATGATATCGGGAAAGTACATAACAATTTGCATGGAAAAATTATTATGAGTCTCAATGCACTTTTGAATGTTTCTAAGTATTTTTTCAACATTGTTATGTACTTTTTACACAATAGTATTTGTTGGCTTATTAATTTTATTCGAGTTCTCTTACTCACAATTTTTATTATAAATTATAATTATTTTTTATTTTAGTTACAATTTAACGTATTTATTAAATGCTTATAATTTTTTCTTCAAATTATAATTTATAAGCTAGTAATGCCAAACACCCACATATATTTTTGGTTTTTTTTTTCTTTTACCTCACTCCAGAAGTAACTTAAATTAGCTTTGTATTTCAAAAACCAGGGTAACTAAAAACAAAAGTAACTGCAAAAAGGGTCAAATCCCATTAACTAGAGAAAAATAAATATGGGTTATCTATAGCAATTTCAATGCTTATGACAATTCAAGTAGGAAAAAAGCCAATCAATTTAACAACTATATGAGATTTCTAGAAAGTAATTTAAATTGGTAGATTTCCTTTTGTAGTCTTCTAGTCCTAATAAAAATTAGTTTTTACTAAAATTAACTTTCGTTTAGACAAAGGCGAAAGAAGAAATTATTTGGTGTCTCAAGGACAAGATTATTAAGTATCCCAAAGCGCCAAAGGCAATAAAAGAAATTATTCGGTGTCTCAAGGATAAGATTATTCGGTGTCCCAAAGCTCCAATCACTACACGAAAATGTGAATTGTATTTTTTTTTGTATGTCAGAGCAACTCACATCATATGGTGTCAAGGAACATTGAGACACTAATAGGGGTGAGTTTAGTGAGATTTTAAGATCAAAACGTTAAACCAACTAAAAGTAATTTGATCATTTTATTTTAATATAAACAAACTCGACCAATGACAATCCTATTTAAATATACGTTATGAATTTCTTAATGACTTTATTTTTTTAAAAAGGGACATGAGTAACATCATTTTGTTTAAATTTTAACTAAAAAATTTACCATTCATAATAGGTAGCAGATTTTATTATTATTTTATTTTGTCAAGGACAAAAGTTAGAGGATTAATTGTTAGATTATTATCAGAATAATTAGTTATAAGTTCAATTATTAGCTTTTGTAGTGTATTTAGTTCATTTAATTTTTTTAAAAAATTTCTTATGTCTATTATTTTAAAAGTTTTAAAACCTAATATCCTCTTATTTAAGGCTTAACAGTTTTATAGACAAAATCACTCTTATGAACAAAAATAATTGATTTTTTCCTCTTAAGCAAAGTTAAGATTTCATAATGCACCGACGATCTTTGCTATAGCACCTTCATTTATAAGAATGGTTATTTGCTTTAAATAGCCTTTTTGGTCTTTACTTGAAAAAAATAATTTTAGTATAAATTTTTTTTCCTTTTTAAATGCCATTCATCACAAGACTCTGCCAACTAAAAAAAATTAACCAAAAAAATTCAAAATAGACAACCACTAAAAAAAACTGTTTTCAACCAAAAATAGCTTTTTCTTCTTTTACGACAGGAATAAAAAATAAATAAATAATGTATAAAAAAATATACAAAAAAATACAAAAAAAGAAGATGAAAAAATAGCCATTTTCCACGAACACCGCTGTTTATGTCTATACACGCATATATGCACATAAACAATATTCACTCCCAAATGAGGACAAAGCAGTCATTGTCCAAATGAAATCTCATTGTTAAAATATAGATATTTTAACATTTCATCTTTTAAAGGACAAAGTATAGATGCCAGCCAAAATTTGTATGAGTTACTGATTGGAA
>JAOTRH010000020.1:7727541-7744539 GCA_034768845.1 Heliamphora exappendiculata | reverse complement strand
CCGTCGCCGACACCATCGCGGGACACGCCGCCATCGTCAGCTTGCTCCCGTCGCCTCAGGCCGTCGCCGACACCATCACGAGACACGCCGCCGTCGTCAGCTTTCTCCCGTCGCCTCAAGCCGTCGCCGGCACCGTCACCAACACCGTCGTGGGACACGCCGCCGTCGTCAGCTTGCTCCCGTCGCCTCAGGTCGTCGCCGACACCGTCGCGGGACACGCTGCTGTCGTCAACTTGCTCCCGTCGCCTCAGGCCATCGCCGCCGCCGTCGTGTGACTCGCGTTGCCGCTGCTGCCGTCGCGTGACTCGCTCCTCTTAAAAAAAAAATTTAATTGTCACTTCATCCGACATCACCTTCAGCAGGGCACCCTACATCTCTGCTATGTCTCTTCTGAAGATCAACTTGTCGACCTTTTCACAAAATCTCATCCTCCTGGTCGCCTCCGTGCTCTAATTTTCAAATTTTAGCTGATTTCGTCATCTCGCGTTTGAGGGGGAATGTTAGAATATTAGATTGATTATTAGAATATTGGATTAATTTTATTCTGATTTGATTTTATTCTCTATTTATTGTATTTTTTTTCTTGTTTATTCCTATTCGTCTATAAATAGGTCATATATTGTATAGTTTTAAGATACAGAAAATATACAGTTATTTTTCTCTTCTCAATTTCTTCAGTTAGGAAACAATATTGAATCTAATAATATAATAGGCTATCAGTTAATATACATAGGTTTTTTCTTTTATTAATAGTTTAAATTTTTAGATTAAATACAATTTTTTTTATAAAGTATTAAAGTGGGACCCACTATATTTCACTTAGGAAAAGGAAAAAAAAAATAAACTCACATCCTACGATAATAGACCTAAAAAAAAGTTGTACGATAAGAGACTCAAAAAAAAGCTAGACGTGACAAATTTAAAAAGAGACGTCCCACTTCACTTAAAAATGTAATGAATGATCAATTAACGAGCATGTCCACCTAATATATATGTTAAAAACTTTTGAGTTACATACAAAGTTACCAATCATTCTATTCTACCAGAGGTGCTAGTAAAGATTCCTCTTCTTCCATTTGCTCCAAATAGGAATGATCCCTCCCGGAGATCGGTTCAATTCTATGTTGAACAAAGGGTACTGATCTCTCAACATCCTTCCCCTCTGCTATAAGAGAAATCGGCCAATCTGGGATTGAGCCAGTGACCACAGCAGCCAGCACCGAGTCCTTATCTCTCTCTAACATCGTTACAATTTGTTCCATAGTCGGCCTAGCATGCAAAAGCGGGTGGGCAGAAAGAATTCCAATCAACACATATCTTTCAATCACTTCCGGTGGTTCAATCCCTGGCATTCCCCCTTCAACGACCTCCAATCCCCGGCCTTTTTGCACCAGTGACCAAGCCCAGTCTGTCAAAAGCTGAAGGTCCCCACCATTCTCAACTGACAAAACTGCCTGTTTCCCACTCAGAAGCTAAAGAAGCACCACCCCAAAGCTATAAACGTCGCTTCACTCTGTTAATTGCCCATACAAAGCATATTCTGGCGCTACATAACCGTGGGTCCCCGCTACTTTAGTACTCAAATGCGATAATCCCTCAGGAGTGAACTTTGCCAAGCCAAAATCAGCTAATTTCGGTTCAAACATCTCATCCAGAAGTATATTGCTAGCTTTTATGTCTCTGTGGATGACGGGAGGCTGTGCCCCGCTGTGTAAATAAGCCAGCCCACGTGCCGTTCTGAGGGTAATCTTTCTACGAATCGGCCAACTGAGCTTAGTTGTCCCAGGGCCGAAAAGACGGTCATGGAGGCTCCCATTTGGCATCAAATCGCACACAATTATTCTCTGGAGGCTGCCCAAAGCGTCTGTTTCGGTGCAGTAGCCTATCAGAGCGACAATGTTCACGTGTTTAACGCTTGCAATGACCTCAACCTCGTGCTTGAAATTCTCATCCCTGGACACAGCACAGTCTTTGAACCTTTTCAAGGCAACTTCAGAGCCATTGGCTAACTTTCCTCTGTAAACATTCCCATATCCTCCCTTTCCAATGAGATTCCCCCTGGAAAAATTCAAAGAAGCCTCGCTCATCTCTTGCAGTGTGAACTTGACCAAACTTGTAGTCTCCCCCCAGCAACCCCGAGCCCGAGCCCGAGCCCAAGCCCGTCACGATCCTATATGAACCATCTTTCTTCTTCTTTGCATTCTTGTACTGTCTCGGACAAAACCAAGCCACAGAGCCTGCCCCAATGAAGCCAATGGCACATCCTATCACGATCACCCCGATCACGAGCCCATTTTTCTTGGTGGTTGGAGGAAATGAAGCGAGGTCAAGTAGGAACAAACATTTGGCTGTGCCCAAGTCAGTTGGGCCAAACTGGTTACCAAAAGCGGCAGCGTAAAGATATGGATACCCCAAACAATCCGAGGTGTTCCCGGGTTCCCTACTGTGAAAATTAGCCTCTTTGATGCTCAACAAGCTAGCTCTACAAGACTCACAAGCAGAACTGTTAATCCCCTGTGGGTAGTTGCAGGAACTGATTAGTCTCCTCAACTCGGGTTCAGGAACAAAGGCTTCAAACTCGGATTGGGTTGTAATCTTCAAGCAACTGTTTGATATCCAGCCGGTTTGAAACCCGCAGCTGGACCGAACATCGAACCCCTCCAGGTGTTCGTTAACTAGGATCTGGAGTGAGTCCCAACAAGCCTCGGAGGTGGTAGGAGAGAGGCTGAAGTGCCCGGTGGTTCGGAGATGCGCTGATCGAACTACTCGGATTCGTCCAACAATGAGCTGACACTCGGACTGGATGTCGAGGAAGTTGCAATTGTTGGGACCGAATTTCACCATTTTTCGAAGAGAATCGAAGTTTAAGGGACAAAGGGGATTATAAGCTAATTTCTTTTGTTTGGATTCCCTGGCCGTGGACACATAACATCTTAGATTTGATACGAGAAAAATGAACACGAAGAGGGACATTGAAAGGAATGGGGGTTCTCATCTCATGAATGATTTGCTCAGAATCTCTCTAAGCTTTCTTGGATTCTGGTTTAAGATTTTGATCTGGGAGGTGGGTGATGAAAAGGAGTATTTGCGTTTGGCAATTCTCGTGGGAGAAAAGGAGCTTTGTGGTTGAGAATTGTTGTGGGAGAAAATGGAGCTTGGAAGTCGGGAACAACAATTGACTGATTTTCAACTGTTTTTGAGTCTCGAGTGTGTGAAAACTTGGAAAATAAGCATCTTTTTTTTCCCCCACGCAAAGGATTAGTTTTGTCAAATGATTCTAGGCATTCGGATTAAAATTCATTTATGTACTAAAATGATCTCAGCCCTTTGAGCAGATCTTCAAACATGGTTTTGGGTGTAGAAGTCAGCTAGTGTGTTCTATAGACTTGGTCTGAGAGTGACTGGTCGTCAAAAACATAAACTTGTCAATTGAGCCAGTAATGGACTTGGAGCAAACTACTGAATAGTTGTCAATTCACTAGTCAACTGCATTAGGAAAGGAAGTGACAAGAAAGAAATTGGAACTGGGCTACTTAATCATGGATACTTCAAAAAAAAAAACACTCATATCCGTAATTTTTTTTTATTGAGAGTACAGGAGCAGCAGATAGGGAAGAGAAAGGGTGGGGGAAAGGGAGTAGGGGGACTCGAACCGCGGACCACCTTGGTGAAAAGTCTTATAGAAATGCATGAAACTACTGAGCTGTCAAGACTTCTCGTCGTACCCGTATTGAGTACCCAAAATAGGTACCCACATTTTTTAAAATTTTTTTGTTATTGTACCCAAGAAATACCTAACAAATTCTTTAGCCGTGCTCTATCTAGAATTATACTTTCATGCTAATATAAAAATAGCTTTATAAGATCTTTTTCCTATAGTTAGTATACTATCAAATTTAAGCCTTGATTTGTAAGTTGTTTAATTTAATGACATCTAACTCTATTTGTACTTGACTTTTAGACATTAGATTATTAGTTGACTAAATTTAATTAATTTGTGTGTTTTGATTTTCAAATGTTACATATAATGGCAATATTATACTCTAAATATAATATATATATATATATATATATATATGGATGTGCTACAATCTTATATTCTATATCTCATTTTTAAAGTTCTATTGCATAAACGCATTTGTATTGTATCAGTATTTGTACCTATATTTAGGAGCGGATGCAATAAAAGCCTAGCGGTGTGTGCTGCCCTCAAGTTGTGTTGCTTTGGTTAAAAAGTAGCTTTAAATCACTAGTTCAAAGAGAAAATGTGATTTCTTTTATTGTTGATTTTTAAAATTTTTAAACACAAGACAAAATTAATTTCAGGTCACAAGTCATATTGAGTAAAAAATCTAAGAAAATTGGTGTCCACTTAGTTAAAATTCTTAGATTCGCTGTACTGGTACACGTGTTTCATAAAAATTGGATAATTGAGTCTGGCAATTGTTGTTTTCATGCCACCTATTTATGCGCCCAAAAAGATTTTAGAGCCCACAAAAAGAAGGGTGCAGAAATATAAAATTTTAATTTTTTTAAAAAGTGGTCAAATTCTTGAAATTAAAAACAAACTTAGATAAATAAAAAATTTGAATTTCTTTTAATTAAGTACATGGTTAAAAAAAGTGGTTGGTTTTATATATATAAATATATAATAAAAATATAAGAAAACACCCACCCATTATATGACTGCCCACGTTGGGCACTAAAACACCACACACATATTTTCTATACTAGCTACTTAAAGCACACGATTTAAATGAATTTAAAGTAAAATTTATATTTGTCTTTTGAGTTTAAATAGAAGATAAGGATAGTTACTTTTGCATAGTGGAAAAGTGTGTTTTAATTATGATTTTATAATTACATCCCTCAAGCTATTTTGAGAGTTGAATTGTGGATATATTTAAAAATTTCAGAAAAATTGTGACAAAACTTTGAACCCCTGTCTACTTTTTATATATGGTATAGATATAGATATATGGAGGCAATGAAGAGGCATTCAAGGAGGTGGCCATTCGCTGAAAGAAAAAAAAAAGGCTTGGGAGAAAGAGAAGCAGTTTTCAATGCAAGAAGAGAGAAAAAAAAAAAAGAAAGCATTTTTGTTCAGGTTAAAGGAGTAAAAACGCATTTTTTTTCTCTCAATCATTTCTCTCACTCTCTCTCTCTACAACTCTCTCTCCTTAAATCATGTTTGGGTTTGCTAAAAGTATTATTTTAGAACTCATTTCAACCGTGATAAAAATTGTTGGACAATTTTCTAAATATTATTGAGTTTTCTAAAAATATATTATCTAGAATCCGTTTCTGTAATGCCTCAATTTCAAAATAATAAACTCCACGGGAACTGAATCGAAAACAGATTTTTATTTGTAAATAAAATTCTCAAAACACGCAATTTTAAACCAAAAAAGTCACCCAAAGGTTTTCCCTCCAAAAACCTCAATTGAACTTTTTCATACAACGGTTGACCACTCGAGCAAACCCTCCACCGCTCGAGCGGTGAGACATCCGAGAGATTTTTAAGCCAGATGCCAGGAAATTTATTCAAGTATCAAAAATACACCTAAACACCTTATCTTTGAACATGGGTTTAAACAATCAAGAAATTTGGAACAAAACATTCATTTGATAAAAAATTCACTCATTTGACTTGAAAACGAATCCAAAAAAGCATTTAACTCAAACTAAAACACCAAACAAAAAAAGAAAAAGAAACAACCAATCCAAGGTTTCTTTCTCAAAATCATAAAACATATATGCATTGATATAATCATCACAAGACTTACAACTTTCGTTTTCTAAATCTAAAACATTAGACCAGCACATGATCAAAAAATAAAAGAAAAACTAAGTAAGGTCTTTCGCCACCCCCGATTCCTCTAGATCATTCTGAGTGGTCATGTGTACCTGAAAAAGATTTTCAAATTCCACATCGTGAGCCGAGGCTCAACAAAAAACAGACTAGTATGAAATAAAAGCAAAGCACACTAACAAGAATAATATAAATATCCCAACTCACACGAACCTCAAAAACGATTTTACTTCTCAAAACCACAAGTTTTTATACAAATTCTATAATACTTGATGGTTTATCAAAACATATATAACGCATCATCTTTAATAGTTTTACACAACTACGATGGTTCATATGCAACTCAGGTTTTTTCACGAGCTTTTATCGTAGGACCAATATCCGTCCTTCATTATGCATTTTTTTACGGGTTTTCATCGAGGGACTAATATTCGCTCCAACTAATGCATTTCTTTATGGGCTTTTACCGAGGGATCAATATCCGCCCCAACTAATGCATGAATGAACCAAAATTTATATGCACACAGCCATGTACAAACATCACATTCACATATCAACGTCATCCACCTAACCATGGGGATCAACGAATGTCAAAACAAGGCTTAACCCTAAGGGTTAGCTACAAACCTCCAAAACTAGGTTTTCGCAAACATTTGCATAAATCCTTTCAGTTTTCGAAAACAACAATACACATACATCCACCAATCTTATAATAAATATAAAAATTCACAACATGCTTTTTGGCCACCCAAATAAGGCTTAAACATAAAGTTCAAGATTTAATGCATTTTTAAACAGTGAAAACGAATAAAATTTCACGCAGCACCCCTTTAAAATAAGATACTCTAGGATCTTCCCTCGGTGAGTTAAAACTCAAAACTTTGAATACTGACGAGAAACCAAAGTCGCTAAAATGTGATTCTGTTTGGATGAACGCGAATCCCACAACAAGGATATTGAGGATTGACTATCCAAATGCCAAGATTCAAATCCGAGTCAAGCTAAAAGTTAGAGAGAAGGTAGAGCTTTTGAGTTAACTTTCTAGAGAGATGAGTGAAAGCTCGCACAACAAGATTTGGCACAACGTCCAAGGCATGGGTTGTCTTATAAAAATCTTGCGCCTGGCTATCCGCTCGAGCGAACAGAGATCTGCTCCAACGGTCCCCCACCGACCCAACTCTTGGCCACTTGCCCGCTCGAGCAAACAAAGCTCCGCTCGAGCGGTCATCGCTGGGTGAAAATTCGAACAAAAGACGCAAGTCCAAGCCCACGCATGCATAACACATATAGAAACATGATATTCAATAACGATTAAAGCAATAACCAACACATCAATAAACATACGGAAATAAAATAGAATCGGGTCTCACAACTTTCCCCCCTTAAAGGAATTTTTCCCTCAAAATTCGCCACGAGGTCAAAAAGAAAATAACTCCGGGTATTTAACACGGAGTTCGAACTCAAGCTCCCACGTAACTTTCTCGACTCTGTGATAAAGCCACAGAACCTTGACATATGCAATGGTCCTCCCTTTCAACACTTGCTCCTTTGTGTGCACAATCTTCATCGGTCATTCCTCAAAAGAAACATCTTCATTTACCCGCAACTCAGCTCAATCCAAGATATGTGATGGGTTAGGCTCGTATTTTCGAAGCATAGAGACATGAAACACGTTGTGCACAGATGACAGCTGAGGAGGCAAGACCAAATGGTATGCCACCTCTCCAATCCTCTTCAAGATTTCAAACGGCCCAATAAAATGCGGCGATAATTTCCTGCTACGACCAAGTCTCAACAAACCTTGGCATGGCGAGACTTTCAGAAACACATGGTCCCCCACCTCAAACTCCAAAGACCTCATTCTCTGATCGACGTAATTCTTCTGAAAACTCTGGACCGTCATCAAACATTGGAAAATCGTAGCATTCTTTTTTCATTGTCTCCCGCATCAAGTCAGGTCCGAAAACTATGGCCTCTCCCACATCTGTCCAACACACTAGCGATCTACACGACCTGCCATATAAGGCCTCAAAGGGCGCCATCCCAATGCTAGACTGATAACTGTTGTTATACACAATCATTGCCAGCGGTAAATGATATTCCTAAGAACCCTAAAAATCAAGTACACAAGCTCTCAACATGTCCTTTAGAATTTGTATAGTACGCTTGGACTGACCGTTTGTCTGAGGATGAAAGGTAATGCTGAAGAGAAGATTCGTCCCCAAAGCTACCTAGAGACTCTACCAAAAGTGCGATGTAAAGCATGGGTCTCGGTCAGAAATAATAGATATAGGTACCCCGTGTAATTGAACAATCTCACTGATATATAGCCTACTCAGCTTGTCTATAGAATCCTTCACGCGAATGGGAAGAAAGTGTGCAAACTTCGTCCGTCTATCAATCACGACCCACACAGCATCGTGCACCTTAGGCGATCTAAGAAGTCCAGTTACAAAATTCATTGTGATGTTCTCTCACTTTCACTTCGATACAAACAACGGCTGAAGCAAACCTACTGGCCTTTGGTGTTCTGCCTTTATTTGCTGACAAGTGAGACATCGAGCAACAAACTAAACCACCTCTCTCTTCATTTTCTTCCACCAGAACTAAAGACGCAGATCATGATACAACTTAGTGCCTCCCAGGTGCACTGCGAGACGAGAATGGTATAAGTCCCATAACACGTTATCATGGCACTACTTTGGAACAAATACTTTCCCAGTAAACCCTAAACTCTGATATGGACTCACAAACCACCCTTGGTATCTTTCCCACTGGCCGCACGATCCCTTAGCATCTGAGCTTCTTAATCCATCTCTTGAGCCTCCAGTACATGGGTAACCAATGTAGGCTATGAAACTACTGAGAACAATGCCGCACCCTCCTTCATCTCTCCGAGATATAAATCAAACTCGTTGATCTCTCTAAGCATGTCCCACTCTCGCATAGCAACAAAGACTAGTACGCCATGGGGTCTTCTGCTAAGAGCGTCGGCTACAACATTGGCCTTCTTGGGATGATACTGAAGATCAAAATCATAGTCCTCCAAGAACTCCATCCACCATTGCTGGCGTAGATTTAGGTCCTTATGAGAAAATAAGTATTTTAAACTCTTGTGATCGAAAAAAATCTCAAAATGCTCACCATAAAGATAGTGCCGCTATACCTGCAAGGTAAAACCCATGGCTACCAACTCTAAGTCATGCGTCGGGTAATTATGTTCATAAGTCTTTAACTACCGAGATCTATAAGCCACAACCTTACTTTCCAACATCAAAACACAACCCAAACTATCATGCGACACATCATAGTACATTGTGTAACCGAAACCTCGTTCTGGAATAACTAACATTGGTGCACTCGTCAACCTCTTTTTCAAGTCTTAAAATGCCAACTCACAAGCCTTAAAATGCCAACTCACAAGCCTCACTCCACACGAACCTGACTCCCTTTCGCGTAAGGCAAGTCATTGGCGTGGCAAGTTTAGAAAAATCTTTTACAAATCATCGGTAGTAACCTGCTAAACCCAAAAAGCTATGGGTCTCAAATAAATTTTTTGGTCATTCTGAATCCATCACTGCGCCAGTCTTCGATGAATTCACAGATACTCCATCCCTCGATACCACATGTCCAAGAAACCTCACCTTAGGCATTCAATATTCGCACTTCTCAAACTTTGCATATAGACAATGCACTCTCAAAAGTTATAGAGCAATACGTAGATGTTCTTAATGCATTTCTCTCGAGGTTGAGTAGATAAGAATGCCATATACGAACACAACCATAAAACTATCAAGATATGAATGGAATATATGGTTCATCAAATCCATGAACGTTGCATGAGCGTTCGTCAAACCGAACAGCATAACAAAAAACTCATAGTGTCCATAACGAGTCCGGAAGGTGATATTCGCTATGTCCTCATCCCTGATCCTCAACTGATGATACCCTGACCTCAAGTTAATCTTCAAAAAATAGCTCAAACCCTTTGGTTGATCAAACAAGTCATTAATCCTTGGCATAGGATACTTTTTTTTTCACCATTACCTGATTCAACTTTCGATAGTCAATACATAACCTCAAGGATCCATCTTTCTTCTTAGCAAACAGGGTTGGATCTCCCCACAGCGATGTACTCGGACATACAAACCTCTTATCGAGCAACTCCTGAAGCTGTACCTTCAGTTATCGCAACTCAGCCTTTATAAAACGATAAGATGGCATTGAAATAAGAGCAACTTCTGAAACAAGGTCGATAGAAAACTCTATCTCATGACTCGGTGAGCTCTCAAAAAGATTATCAGGAAAGACATCTAGATAGCCACAAACCATAGGGGAAACTCTCCTCGAACATCAACCGCCTCGTCCAACGTGACAGTAGAAAAGAGGAAGCCGAGGCTTCCTCGATTTCGAACAACATCGGGCATGGACACTAAACCTTCGTCCCAATCGCCCATGAAACAAAAGCAATCACCCTCGGGCATACAAATCGATACCCTTCGTCGATCGCAATCGATAAAGGTATAATAGATGGCCAGCCAATCTGTCCCTAGGATGATATCAAACGTGGTCATGTCTAAAGTGATGAAATCAAACTCTAAACGGAGGACAATGACCTCTAATTCACAAGATCTACAAACTCATCCCAACATCACATTCCCACTAATTGGGGTCTCTACACACAGTGTACTATCCAACGAGTCTATCTCTAACCCCAAAGTAGATGCAAAAGCAGATGAAATAAAAGAATGCGATGCTCCTATATCGATATGAACACTAGCCCATGATTTGTATATTAAGAGAGTACCTCTGATCACTAAAGTAATAGCTGCAGTATCAGGTACGATGGTGCCTTGGAAGAATTGGGATCTGTAATGGCGTACACTTTGCCTTGTGGTGCTCTAGTAAGTCCATCGTAGCCTTGGACTGTCGACTGTTGCACTGATTGTGCTGAGGCACACCCCCATCTGTAACCTTGGAAGTTTGAACTACTGGGTGCTGCTGTCGGTAATTCTGTTGACCCTGCGCGGGCGACACAACTGGTGCGCTTGCCGTGCTCGTTACACTACCTTCTTGAGGGTAGTTCTTACAAAAATGCCCCAGCTGGCCACACCCAAAACAGATTGGTGGCTCTCCCCTGTGACTTAATCGATGCTGAACTCTAGGACTGCCTCAACTGTGGACAATCTGTCACATGATGTCTTGGCTACCTCCACCAGTAATAGACGAGCTCCCTTTGCTCTAGTCTCCCAGCTGAAGCCACTGATGGCGCTGGTGTTGAAAACTGCTGCCGTGATCCAAATGGATGAGAATTGGGGCTAAAAGACCTCTGCCTCTTGTTGGTGTGCCTAACTGACTGTGCCTCTACTCCACCCTACGATGTTCTAACCTCCATAGGTCTACGAGTCTCATTCAAAGTATTCTCGATAATAGTAGTAGACTCCACTAATTTTGTAAAAACACACAGCCTTAATCCTGCCACCTACTCCCTGATCGCAGGCCTCAAATCCCTTTCAAATCTCCTCGAACGTAGCTCGTAAATAGCCACAAACTCCTATGCAAAGCGGGATAAATTGGTAAACCTGGCCTTATACTGCACGATACTCATCGTCCCCTGAGTGAGAGAATAGAACTCCTCTCGATAGATGTCCCTTGAGAACTTGAAAAAGTATTTCTCCATAAATACCCTCGTAAAAATTGCCCAAGTACCTTCTACGGTAGTTTTAGAAAATTTTCACCACCCATAGGCGTCACCTCTCAGCTGGAATGCGGCAAATGCAACCCTTAGGTCATCCTCGGCTATCTGTAGTGTATCCAAAAATCTAGTCACAAGTTCTAACCATTTTGTGGCTACTGTGGGATTGGGATCCCCAACAAAGGTAGGATGGTCAAGACGCCAAAATTCTCGCATCGTAACAGTCACCCTCAGCTCGGGTACTCTCACCCCTCCCTTAGTAGACTCGGCTAGCTAACGGATGGAACCCACCATCTCACGTAGCAACCCTACCTCGTTTATTGGTCCTTAGGGAGCATTAGCATTCCAAACATCAGGGATTGGCACATCCCCTTGGCCTAAACCACGGCCACAGCCTCAACCATAGCCTCATACTCTCCGCGCAAACATAACTTCCATAAGAAAGAAATACATAACATAATAACATAAAATTCAGCACATCAGGTTATTAGAAACATCAACTACATAACTATCCTAACACTTAGCCATAAACGATCATGTAGACACATCTCACATACCGAGGAGAACCAGCAAGAGTGACACATCAATTTGGGTAATCTACTTAGATTCCTTACTAGAAAACACGTTGGCTAAACGCATTTTTAACTTGATTTTTAAGTTTGTTAATCCAAATGCCCAAAAGTAAGACTAATCAATCCTAAGGTCAAATCTCCATGCTCACGTATACACGGTATTTTCATGCTTAACAAGTCATCATACTCATGCTATGAAAATATTTAAATACATGCAAACAAGCACACGCAACCATCCTCATAGGGTGATGCAACCTCTTCTCATGGCTTTTAGATATTCAAACGCAGAGCTCTGATACCAAGTTGTAACTCCTTGATTTCAAAACAATAAAACTCCACGGGAACCGAAACAAAAACAAATTTTTATTTGTAAATAAAATTCTCAAAACATGCCCTTTTAAACCAAAAAGGTTACCCAAAGGTTTTGTGAGACCTGGTTTCATTTCATTTTATGATATATACATGTTTGACATGTTTCGTTTCGTTATATGTATAACCTCGATGAATGGTTTATGCTTTATTATTGTAGAACAACATGCGTAGATGTGTTTTACGCTTTCTTGAGTTTTGTTTTGGCTTATTCAGTTGGTCCCAGGGTTAAAAAACCTATTTTGACGCAGAAAAACCTGGTTCCCAGTAGTTCAGTTGACTGGATTGACAGTAGGCTTGTCCAGTCGACTGAGGTGTGGCGGTGGAGTAGTTTTTCGATCCAGAACTCCTTTAGTCGACTGGATTGGCAATCCAGTCGACTGGATGCCCTGTTTGTCGAGGCCTATAAGTATTCTAGAGCCTGTTTTCATTCCAAAAACTTATTTTCTTCCAAACTTTCCACCTTCTCTCTAGATTTTTGTGGTGCTCGAGCCTAGTTTTTGATGATCAGCTTGTGGATCCTTGTTATTCATGCTGTTGGCTTTGCTTCCATTCAGACAGATTCTTGTTCCGATGAGGTTTAGTTTATGAGAGTTCGAGTTTTGGCGCACTGAGGTAGGACACTAGACTATATTATTGTTAAAGGGTGCTATGTGTAGTTTTATGCTTTTTTACCAGTTAAAAATGCTTACATATCATATTGTATATTTTAAACCATGTTTATTTGGGTAAAAAGCATGTTTTAAGCTTTTCTTGGTTTATTACATGTTGTGAGGTGTTATGGGTTTGGCGAGAGGAACCTTTTGGGTTGGATTCGTAGTGTTATGGGTTTAGTGAGAGGAATCTTGTTGGGTTGGACTCACGCGTGTGTAGTTAGATTTTGATGTGATAATAAAAATAGATCGTGTTGAGATCTACTGATCGAGTAAATTTTAGCACGAGTTGCTCCACGGTGAAAGACCAAAAAATTACGTAGAATGGGTTTCTCTGCCCATCGACTATTGAACCGGGAAAGGACGTAAGTCGTGTCGAAAGTATAGGACGTCCAGTTACTTCACGGGCCTTGTGTGGCTGGGTGGTAGTAACGTGACGGGGACTATATGCCCGCTCGGCATCGGTGCCTATGTTTTGAAAACCCCAAGTTGGTAGAATCACGTGGATGTGATGATAGCGCGCGTGTGCATGCGTGAGTGTGTGTTGGAAAGCTTAGGATTTGATGAAATAAAAACCATTTTGAATCAATTTTATGCTATGTGATTACATATCCTGCTTTGCTGCATCATAGTCTGTTTCTATTAGATTTCGACTCACGTAGTGGGATTTGTTAAAACCTTTTTCAGGTGTTGAGGTTGATGATCACGGGAAGATGATGTAGCCGTGGTGGCGAAAGACTGTTTTATAGTTTTTCTTTTTGTTATAAAAATATGTATGTCTACATATGTAACCTACTCTTAGAGACATGTTTGAAAGCTGTGAGGCGAGTTATATTATGCATGTATATTATTAGAGAGATGAACCTTGGGTACTCTTTTAATTCCAACAGTTGTAATTTTGGTTGTATGGTTTATCAGTAAAAATCCTAATTTTTTTTTGCAAAATGGTGGTTTGGTAGGTTTTTCACGTGACTCTAGATTTTGGGGCATGACAACTTGGTATCAGAGCTCTAGGTTCAAATACCTAAGAGCCATGGGGAAGAGGGTGCATCACCTGGTGAGGATGATTGTGTATGCTTGCTTGCATTTGTTTAAGTGTTTTATGACATGCTAATAGCATGTCGAGCATGATAGATTGTGTATATATGAGTATGGAGGTTGGATTTGGGATGGGTTAGTCTTGCCTTAGAGAGTTTGGATTAACAAATCTGGAAGCCAAGTTAGAAATGCATTTGGTCAACATGCTTTCTAGCAAGGAATCTAAATCGGTTATCCAAAGGTTCTCCTTGGTATGTGAGATGTGTTTGCGTAATCTAAATGGCTATGTGTTAGCATCTTTATGTGTAATATGTTTTTACGTTAGTAATAACATGTTTTATGAAAGCTTATCATGTTATATCGCTTTTGTATAGAATTATGTCCACGCGGGGAGGACGAGGTTGTGGCCGAGATCGTGCGTATGTTCAGATTTTGGAAGAAAGGAATGTTTATGCCCTGCAGGAACAGGTGGGCGGTGTTGACATTATACTGGAGATGCTGCTATTATGAGAGCGATGGCTGAGGTGACTATGGCTGGAGTGAGGGCTCCTAAGCCAAGGGCCTCTGTGGCAATGAGGGACTTTTTCCAGTTGGATCCTTTGAACTTTTCTGGGGAGCTGGACCCCAAAGTTGCTATCGAGTGGTTAGAAGTAACCACAACGATCTTGGATACTTTAGAGATCGAGGAGGATTTTCTGCGTGTTAAGTTGGCAGCATTCCAACTTTGGGAGGATGCGAGGGAGTTGTGGAAGTTTGCCAAAACCACGATGGATGACACGTGGACCACTTTCACGAGGGTCTTTTTGGAGAAATACTTCCCAAGATCTTCGAGGGATACATACCGAGAGGAGTTCCTCTCCCTTGTTTAGGGGAACCTCACCTTGGTCAATATGAGGCCAAGTTCGCAAATCTGTCGTGATTTACCTCGGAGATGGTGTCAACGGAGGAGTTGCGCACCAAAAGGTTTGAAAGAGGTCTTCGACCTGCTATCAAGGACAGAATTGCAGCACTGGATTTGTGTGTTTACATTGATATGGTGGAAGCCACTATTTGAGTAGAGAACTCAATAGCAGAGAGCCGTAGAGCTAGGGAGAGTAGAGGCCAGCAAAGTGATGGAGGTACACAGTTCTAGAGGCGCAGAAAAATGCATCAGTGGTCGTCTGGACCGAGTTCCCATTTTGTGGGATCGTATCAGCCACAGTTTTCTACACCAGCACCTTCAGTAGCCTCTACAGGAAAGCCAAAGCATAGAGAGGTCACTTGTTATCAATGCAGATAGTTAAGGCATCATTCATATAAGTGCCCGCTGAGGGGCCAGGTTCAGAGTTCAGCGCTGGTCCAATCACAGTCGCAGGGGAGAGAACCACTAGCATGTTATGGATGTGGTTAGCCTAGGCACGTTCATAGATACTATCCCCGATGAGAGAGTGATTAGAGTGCGACGGGAGCGTCAGTTGCTCCATCTACACAAAGACATCAGACTTCACAGCAACCTAGGGCCCAGACGTCAAGGTTTACAGAAGGAGGTGCCTCAGCTCAGTCTGTGAGGCAGTCCACGGCCTAGGGTTACAGCGGGTAGGCCAGAGCACCGCAGGGCAGAGCTTATGTTCTTGCTGATCCCAGTGCTTCCAAAGCACCAGTATTGCCCGACGCTACAGCTACTCCATCCATGATTAGAGGTACTCTCCTAGTATATAGCTCATGGGCCAGTGTTCTTATTGACATAGGAGCATCACATTCATTTATTTTCTCTACTTTTGCATCTGCATTGAGGTTGGAGGCAGACTCGTTGGGTAGTGCGTTGAGCATAGAAACCCTGGTAAGTGGGATTGTTGTTTTGAGTAAAGTTTGTAGATCCTGCAAGTTAGGGGTCATCGATCATTCTTTAGAGTTTTACTTTATCACTCTAGACATAACCACATTTGATGTCATCCTAGGGATGGACTTGCTGATCACCTATCGTGCCTTCATAGATTGTGATTGACGGAGGGTATCGATCCATACGCCCAAGGGTGACTGCTTTTGTTTCGTGGGTGATTGAGATGAGGGCTTGGTGTCCATACCTGGTGTTGCTAGGAAGCGAGGGAATCTAGGGTTCCTCTTTTCTGCTCTTATGTTGAATGAGATGGTTGGGGTTCGAGGGGAGTTACCCCATGTGATTTGCGACTATCTAGATGTCTTTCCTGATGATCTGTTCGAATTGCCACCGAGCCGTGATGTCGAGTTTCCATTTCTATGTCGTCTTATCGCTTTGCACCAGTCGAGTTGTTAGAACCCAAGGTACAACTTCAGGAGTTGCTCGACAAGGGGTTTGTACGTCTGAGTATGTCGCTGTAGGGAGCTCCTGCACTATTTGCTAAGAAAAAGGATGGGTCCTTGAGGTTGTGTATAGACTACCGAAAGCTGAATCAGGTAACGGTGAAGAACCAGTATCCTATGCCTAGGATTGATGACTTGTTTGATTAGTTGAAAGGGTCGAGTTGCTTCTCGAAGATTGATTTGAGGTTGAGGTACCATTAGCTGAGAATTAGGAACGAGGACATATCAAATATAGCCTTTCTGACTCGTTATAGTCACTATGAGTTTCTGGTTATTCCGTTCAGCTTGACGAATGCTCCGCAACGTTTATGGAATTGATGAACCATATCTTCCAGCCGTATCTAGACAACTTTGTGGTTGTGTTCGTGGATGATGTTAGCCTAAGGGCTTTTTAATTTGATTTTGATGATTTTCATAATTCATTTTCTAACAATAAATGTTTTTAATGGATAATATTTTATAGTTCCAAAATGAAAGTGTTAACACATTTTGAACAATCAAAGTTGACACCTTAGCCAAAAAGAAATGACTTTTATCTCA
>JAOTRH010000020.1:7651921-7702223 GCA_034768845.1 Heliamphora exappendiculata | reverse complement strand
AGCAGTGCAAAAGCTGAATTTAGAGCAGTGGCTCATGGTATTTGTGAAGTTATGTGGATTAAAAGAATGTTAGAAGAGTTGAAGGTTTCAGATTCGCTGCCCATGAAGTTATACTGCGATAACAAGGCAGCAATTTCAATCGCCCACAATCCGGTTCTTAATGACAGAACAAAGCATGTAGAAGTGGATAAACACTTTATCAAGGAAAAACTTGACAGTGGGCTAATTTGTATGCCATATATCCCAATTAGTGAACAGATTGCTGATGTATTTACTAAGGGGCTGCACAAGAAGCAATTTGATGTTTTGATAGACAAGCTGACTATGGAATATATCTTCAAGCCAGCTTGATGGGGAGTGTTGGAAATTAGAAAGATATGACTGATTGTATAGTTGATTGTATGGAGGTAATTAGGCAAGATTGTATGGCTATAAATTAGGAAGATATAGCTGATTGTATGGCTGTAAATTATGTAGTAATTAGTCAATGATTATAAATTATGAATGTATATTTATTAGGTAGACTAATTAGTGATTCATTTCTTAATTTAGACCCTTATAATTTCTATAAGTAGAGATTAGTGTAATTCAAGATTTGATTGAATAAATGAGAAAATTATTTCCAAACTATTCTCTCTGTCTACAATATATATATATATATATATATATATATATATATATATAAAAGAGAGAGACACACACACACAAACACACACACACACACGCATATTATAGTTTTTTTCTATTATAATTGATTGGATAGAAGTGGGTTAACTAGCTTTCACGTCCCATGGACCAAGGTCCATGGTTTAGGGACGATTATGCCTTTGGGTTGGGGTGTGACAATTACTTAACTATACTTCAGATGATTCCAAATTTAACAATCCATTCCCTTCATTAAGTGTAGGAACTTAGTATCTAACTTAAAAGTTTAAGTTATTAGGTGGAGAGGTCGTAATATTATATCAAATGATACTAATTCTATACCCAAGCAATGTCAGACTGATTCTCTAACATCCTCTCTTAAGTGTTTTGGGCTTGTGGATTGGCTTAGCAGTATAGTGGGTCCCATGATTCTTTGTTTTCTTTGTTCATTTGGGTTGGACTACCAATCCGGTTGGATTACTAAATCCTCCAAATGACCGGACATACAAACCTACTCGAGGGGTGGTTTTCATAATACAACCAATCAGGATAGGAATGATAAGACGATAACGCCCCTAATTACTTCATATAATATTAATTTTATCCCTGTCATATATAAGCGTAATAGCCCCAAAATTTCGTAAAACTTCTCCATTTCTCATTCGTCGGAGTGTTCGAAAACCACAATTTGTGAAAATGAACTTGATGAAGGAAGCCACAACAATTTATGAAGAATGGGGCCATGTCAATGGCTAGTGGAGGTGGGAGATTTGGAGGTTGGGTATTCTTCTATGAGTTGAGGTTGAGGGTTAGGTAATGGGGTTGGATTCAGATTTGGAGTTGGAGGGAGAGAGATCGACAAACAGATAGAAGTATGGTTTTAAATATCGGCCATTACATATCATATCGATCAATACGTATCGAAATTTTGTGTCTTCAATACCAATATTTACCAATGTATCAGCTAACACTATCCGATATCGGCAGATACATGGTTGTATCACTGATACCGATACATCTTCCGATACCCCGATTTAGAACCCTGGATGGATGGAAGGAAGGAGAGGAAGAAACGGTAGTTATTGGCCTTCTAGCCTATTGTAGTTATGGGCTTGAGGTGATTGTTACTAAGAGAATGAGTGTGATGTGTTGGTGATGCCAATTGAAAGTTAGATTTTCTGAGTTTTTTTTTTTTCTGCAATATCAGATTTTTTTGCAATTTGTTTTTATTGCAACTAGTTTTTTTTGGAATAAGCTTTTCTTTTGTAAAAAAAAAATCATTTTCTGTTTGGAGAAATATTTGTTCTACACTGTTGTATTGATTAATGGTTTCGTGCGTGTGTTTTGTTTTTGGTTCCACATGGAGGATTGAAAAGGTGACACAAGAAAAGTTTGTAAAACATAAGGGGGTAAAGTTGGTATAACAAAATTTAATCACATTTTCTATTGTGTAAACCAAACATGTTCTTAATAGTCCATTAACTAATCCTAAACTAATCAATCATATCTGACCTCATTACTGATCCAACCTCATTCACAATTCTTATACTAATCCCACCTCTTTATTAATCTCAACTTTTAATGGTAATCAAACGAGGCCCTAGTGGATTTATGACTACAATTCATCTGAAATGTATGTAAATAAATCATAATTGTATGGCTCTCACTCCAAAAGTGTATTTTCGGTTATTTTGTTAGCTAAATGGTAGTTTAGTCTTTTAAGGCTAATTAGAGTTTATGTTTTGCTATATGTATATTTTGTAATTTTATCTTTAGTGATTAAGCATTTGATTATTGCAATAATACTTTTACTCTTTCATCTTCAATTTTGCTAGCACCCACAGAATACAAGATATATATCCAACAATTTTCACATTCGATTAAATTTTGCAAACTACCTTGAAGATTACCAGTGTCGATGTCATAAATCTGCCACGCTTGAACTAGCATAGCTGGCACCTCATACACTGAGAATGCTCGATCCCTATTCAACAAGGTGTCTGTAGTGACTCCACCTCCTTCCTTTTTCTCTTTTCCTGTCCTGTGCAAATTCTATTTTGATCCATGCCAAACCAAATTGAACCAAACTAAGCCTAATGGGACAAAAAATATACACGCATTCTTTGATCTTCCATCATGGCTTTGAATCATTTACCATGACTCTTATTCCATGAAGAAACTTTGTATCCAACCTAAAAGCGTAAAGGTAGAGAGATTCCAACATTATATTAAATGATTACTAATTCCATACCCAAGCAATGTGAGAATTATTCTATAACATTAATTATAGTGTTAACTGGAATGTTGAATACTTTAAACTTTATGGAATGGGAGTCAATAAACAGTAAGAGCCTGATTGGCAACTAGCTTCAAAGATAGTTTTTGTTTTTGGTTTTTTGTTTATTTGTTTGTTTTTTTTTCTTTTCTTACGTTTTTAGCTGAAAGATAAAATTGGGTTTAAAGTAAGTTGTTTGGTAAATTAGCCTTTAAACTAGTTTTTTGAAGTTGGTTGATTGGGTAAAATGTTAGTTTTTTTTCCTTTCATTTTTTTTAAACTAAATAGTATTGAACTTCTATATAATTGATCATAACAATTATATATAGTTTACATAGATAGCAAATAAGTTGTCAAGCTGGGTATTCTTCTCTTTTAGAATTGGTTGAGAGTTTGAATAGAACATTCTAAGAATTAGTGTTTTAATTTGATTTTTTGGTTTTTAAGCTTTTTCGTTTTCTTGCCAAACGGGCTATGTTGGTTTTTTGCATTTTTAGCCAAAAAGCTAAAAAGCTTGACTTGGATCAGGGCCTAAGCATGCAGACACAGGTGATGATAGTACAGCCACACACAAGCTAATACAGACAAAGGTGATGATAGTGCAGCCACCAACACTATTTGAAGGGTTTCTTGAGTTGAAGTGAAAGTTAAAGAAATGCCGTTGATGATGATAACAATACTAAGCTAATACTTCAAAAAATAAACATGTGTAGGATAAAATCATAAAAACAAGGATGATAAATTAATCAAGATAAAAACAAGGATGATAAATTAATCAAGGAGTTCTGCCAAAACCTCTTTTAAAGACATAATCACTTACCTTTAACCAGTCATGCATAGTCAATGATGTTGTTGTACAAGACCAGTCCAGTACGCATCGCAATTCATAGAGGAAAGGCAGAGCACGGTAAAGTCGGAAACCCAGAAAATTGACTTTGGAAACACTACTTGTCAAAAACTGCCTGTACAAAGTGCTTTTATGGGGAATCCCATAGCGAATTTGTATGGCCTGAAGTGCCAGGGAAATTGCCTTTGTAAGATAAATAGCACGGAGTGCTAATTGTCCACCATGCTTATGTGAAGGCTCCATGTGCCAAGCATACTTTGTGGCTGAATATGTAAAGAGGACAAGGGTAAAAATATAGAAAATGACCTTTCCCATTGCAAATGAGCAGAGGTATATCACACGATCAACCACAATCAGGAAAAAGATTATCTGCAAGGGAAAAAACATCTGTTACATATCAGAAAAGTGTATCACTATCTTAGGTTCACTGGCAATAGCAAAATCTTGTGATTAACTAACTCATGATGCTATTGACAATCGTCTTCGTCAACTCAACATGGAGACTAAATTTGTTTCATGGAAATGAGAATGGGTTAGTTGAAAGAGGATAAACCCACTACAAATCATGTAAAATTTGAGTCACAAACTCCAAAGAAAATAGTTTGTTCAAGGAACGATCATGGTCAGGGGCTGACCTGTGACATCAATTCTTACCATAGTTCGACTGATCTTTAACAACCCACATCCCATTGAGGGATTTCTACTTTCCAATGCTATGTGAATCACAATGGAGGTGCAACTCAACAAATGATCTGACCTAAAATTTCTAAGCTTGCAAAATAGAATACAGTAAGTTCTCAAAGACTAAGAGATGTACCATTAACACAAATACAAACTCCTTTGGAAATTGGTCTTCTAATTGATAGACTTCAAGAAACTCGCTGTTCTTTTTAATGATTGATTGGTAGAAAATAGCAACCAAGAAGAAAACAGTTAAATCTGCACAAAATACATAGGCATACAGATCAACTTCTCTTTTCCCTTCCCCAATTACAGAGAGTATGGGATATGGGAATCGTAACTCTTTCAAAATCCCTGTGCGCTGCGCTATCAAAATCTCATTGGCTACATCAGCTGCTGGAGTTAGTGAGTTATACCATTCCACTGGGATCTGCTCAAACAAAGGGGATGCATATTCCACTTCAAGAACAGCCAAAGCGATACTAGGGTTTTCTGGACTTCTTTCAATGCTTTGGACATGAACCCTGCTTGCTGAATGGATAGTATTTTCACTCTTCTCCTTGCATCTCATATCATGAACAAGTTCCAGCAACTTATTCATTCCTGACTCAATTCTCTCTGGCTGAATTCCATCATCTGGCCACAAATTAACTTCCATTGACAGCTGCACAAAATAAGGTGGAGTTTCTGCTCCCTGTGTTGCTGATTGCCAAAATCTGTACAGGCTTCTAATCATCAGTTTTGTCACTTTTTTTGCCGGAAAGAGCATTTTATTTATTCTCTCCAAATAAGTAAAACTCTGTACAGACTCTTCCAGGTTCAGATTTCTTCGCCTAAGAAAACTAAACTCTGTAACTGATGTCCATTCACCATCTGATGCAGTGATGGAGGACTGTAGGAGAGTAAATAAATACACCAAGAAAAGAGGCAAGTTGTTGATAACAAAGGATGTCGTGATTTTGTTCTCAGGGAATCCTAATTCCTCGAGAAAACTCACCTGAATGCTGAATGCACAGTGTTGGATAATGATTTGATATAAATATTGAAGCGAAATACAGATCTCAGTGTAAATTAGCATGATAATCCAGAATATGTAATTCGGGCCAGCATGTGCACATAGAGCATATAAGAAGAGAGCAGCAAGGTAAACCATGGAAAACAAACTGAAGTTCCATATGAACATCAAAACAAAGCAACAATAACAGACAATATCATTGTTTGACCGCATTTTGCCCCACATGTGGCGCAGTATCATACCAATTTTTGGGCAAGCAGCATCAGATGTCTGCTCAATACCAGATTGCATGGAAAAAGTTTGGTCCAAAAGTTCACTCCCTGTATACTGATTCTCTACCTCATAATAAGTCCCATTTTCAGAAGAGTGATCACTGAACTCTACTTCTTCATTTTTTATGTTAAAAAAAGTCACAAGGTTATTAACCGCCAGACTCCCGAGGGATTTTACTTGAGAAACTCCATCACCAATAAAATGTACAGCTGAAACTAATGGATTTTTCTTGGCTTTAAATTTTGCATTATCTCCTCTGTCTGAATCCAAAAACATACTAGTTTTCTCCTTGAAGTCAGCAATGTCATAAAGAGAATCAGTTGAGAGCATCATGGAGTCAATTGCTAACAGCTTTCCAGATCTTACGCTAGTAGGAGATTCATTCATGTCGAAAGGAAATAAAATGTCAGAGCTGATATGTGAATTGTGCTTCTTAAAGTCATTTTCCTCTTTGTTTTGGATGCTGCTTTCCTTAAGTGAACTCAAGGAAGAGCTCTTTCTTGTTCTGTAACCTTCACTTTGAGGAGAAGTATTACCGTGCATAGCATTGTTGCTCATGCTGTGAAGCTGAATTTGTAGGTTAAGCACCTCTGATTTCATCTTTTCAACTTGCAAATTTCGCATGCGTTTCTGCTCTTGAGATTTACGGATATGTTGCAACTGTGCAGTCTTCCAAGCAGCTTGCTTCTCCTGTTGACGCACTAAGGCATCAATCTGCTCAGCTTCAAGATATTTCGATACATAATCAAATTCCTCCGATGAAAACATGTATGATTGTAGTGACACGAGAACAAATATAATAATCTCTACAAGTGCAGATCTTGATGTTATCCGAAACCCATAGTCATACTTACAAAATCCAATCACTTCATATATGTAATCTATTGTTTTGCAATTGCCCTCATTGACATCCCCAATGAAAGGAGATTGATAGGCAAGAGAAAAAACTATCAAACAAAAATTATACATTCGCAAGAACTTGAAGATTTCATTCTTCTTTATCAGTATTTCAAGCCTCAGTCGAAAGAAAATCAGAGCAAAACCCAGATACCCAAGGTGAAGAATGTCATATTCAAGAGTTCCTGTAATCAAAATCAGAGCAAGAACAAGATCCAGCAGGTGACAGTAACTGTAATGCCTCAGGTAGTCGAGAAATGTCCACATGCTTTTTGTTTCAAATGAGAGGTCACTCAATACGGGTGGCTTCTTATGTTGATACCTCATGTACTGATAAGTGTGCGACTCCAACAGGCAAGAGAGATGATCAGCACGAAGTTTGAAACAAGCAACCACAAAAACAATATAATAGCTAATAAGCATTCGAGGATCATCAACCGTAATTCCTGCAGAGGTCGGAGTAAATAAAGTAAACATTTGGACAGAAACCTTGTCTTAAGGAAAATTCATGGGCATTCTTAGACCACTGAAAATGAAAATATTCCAACAGCAAAAGGCATCACGACAGCCACCAATCAAGGATAAACAAAAATGATGCCACTGCATCCTCACATTATCTTACTTCTTAAAACGGCAGATTTTCATTTTCATGGCTTTATAAACCAATAAAGAAAAGTTTCCTAAAAACACCATAAATGCCCATAAAATTGATTGTAATTGGATGGAGGTGAAAAACGCACTGAAGTGCATGGCCAAAAATTTCTTTTTCTTTTCACTCTCCCATAAATAAATAACAAAAAATCAAAGAAATCAAATATCTATGAAGAGACAGTAGCTGAGTCTTTCTATTGACACTCTGGACCTTCTTCAGAAAGTTGAGTAAAAAATTTATTCGAATTTGCCCACAAGATGAAGAAAGACCAAGGGTATTCAGTTAAGGCTGTTAAGCTTGCTTATCTTGAATCAAGTTTATACAATGAGGAAGTCATGTTCCGTTGTCTATTAACAAAAAATGGATATAGTGCTGAAGAGAGATACCTAGCCAGCACTTCCTGCAATAGTCGAAGAAAACATCAGAGCTTTTCCAACAGTCATGGCAATGTATGTTTGCCTCACTGGGGGAATGTTCCTTCCAAGATGTCAGGTTCAACCAACTGGCCAAGTACTCAAGGGTAATGACAGAAGCAAATAAGAAGACAAATATGGACCAGAATTTTCTAATGACAGGACGAGGGATAAGCACACAAGCAGCAAGTGATGAAATATAGAGCAACGAGATAGCATTTAAGACAGCAAAGCTAGCAAGAAGTAGTACAATCATATTAATTTCAAGTCCAAAGAGATTGAACGTATTCTCTATCCAAAACATGATACATCTTTTTAGAGTGGTCTTCTGCCTGTCAAGCCTCTCCTTTCTCAAGACATGATTTAACTTTTTAGTCCATTTATGATTCTCTTCGGAGGTAACCTCTACAAAACTATATGAATAATGTCCATTATTACTATCCTCAGAGCCTCCTGTCATAGGGGATATGTGATCTACATGTCGAGATATACCAAGATCAAAAGATGGCCATGAATTGCTCATTGCTCCTTTACGCTTTTCCACCAGTAAACCAGTGTTGCCAGATTTACACCCCTTGGTAAAAACAGAAATCCCATTCAGTCCATTTGTTGAGGCAAATAAAGCACAGGGCTCCTCCCATTTTCCTCTTTCCCCACTATTACATGACATCTTCTCCAACCAAGAGAAGACATTGTACTGAAGAACACATGCTACAATAACCACAACCTTTCCCCTCAAGCCTAATTCTAAACCCAAGAAACCAGGCATAAACAACCGCAAACCTAGGAAACGGGACAGATAAAAATGCTTTTGGCCAGGGAACATCTCAGCCTGCTCACCCCATATTTGAAACAGATAGTCGACCATCAAAAGAAATGCTGAATAAACTAGAAACAGTTTTGAAGGGAGTCGAGAATATTTTGGTAAAGTTGAACAAATGACCAGACCAAGAAGATACAAGAAACCAAATGCACTGATTGGGGATAAAGACGCATAGAGTAAGGCAACATATAGAATCTTATCGCTGTGCCAAACCAGAATACGATTGATAAACGAAAATGTTCCGAATTCTGGTGCATCAAAATCTCCTGATTTGAGGAACTTTCTCTGCCTCTGTTCATAGCTATATAGCTGCATCACAATTATAACAGCCAAGGGCTCCCAGATATTGCTGAACATTGAGGCATTTGAGTTAAAACCAAAGGCAGGGTAAAGATCTATCATCCTAGATACCCATGTCTGAAAGCTGATAAAGGCACCCAAGCCATAAACAAAAACAAGCACTGCAAGGGCATACAATTTCAGAGGGAACCAGATTCTCCTCCTAGTCTTCTCCACAATTTGTCTTCCGGTCATCCATAGCAGAAGGAAGAAAACATAGCCAAATGATGTGTAATTAGGTGTAACTAGGTATACCGTGAGAAGAATGGTCAGACATACAATGTAGGTTCCGAATGATCGATATGCCACAAGAAGTTTCTTCTCTATTGCATTCAGATACGTTGCTATCCTTCTTTCTGAAAGAAAAACAAGAATAAAAGCTATATCCATTAATTCATAACCTCAGTCAGTTTTCATGCTTAATATGTAAATAAAAAATGAATTCCAGAAATGAACTCCATGGAGTTCCGCGGCATGTAGTTTAAAAGACAAGGCTGAGCATCCATAAATCAATGTTATAATTTCTATATTTTGAGTAAGCATGGTGAATCAATGTAATTTGATCAAAAATCAAACAACAGCATCTCTGTTATCTGTTATCTATTGTCACCATTGTTGTGACTTTTTTAATTGTTATTGTTCTTCTTGATGCTAATAACAGCAAAGGTTAAGATCATATGAACCTCCGTGCTCTTGGGCTCAATTGCACAAACCTCACAGAACATCACTGGCATTCCCATCAAAGGCATTTGAACTCAATGGACTGGTTGTGTTTGGGATCAATAGAGACTCTTGAGTAGAATACATGGAGTTTGTGTTTGGGCTTAATTTTCATTAGAAGAGAGAACTATTGCACCAAGTGTTTGTGGGCATCCTAACAGTTACTATAACAATATTGGGCCTAGGGTTAGTCTGAGTCTTATTTTTATATGTACTGTAAATTAGGGTAACAATGGACAGATTGATGGCTTTTTATATTGTTCTAGTAGTTAGGGGTAATTTGGGAACTTTGTAAATTTACGGATATGGGCTCTAGGATTGTCCACGGGTCAAATTATATTGTTGGTTTTTCTATGGAGTCATTATTAAGTCTAAAATATTCTAGTTATTCAGAGGTTTTATGAACTTCCTAATTATAATTTTTGGGGCTGGGTTTAGTGGTGCACAGGGCTAGCGCTGTGGGTTCATCATCTTTCTAATTTCAGCCCACTTCTTTGGGCTTGGGCGTGGACAAAGGGAAGAGGGTGATGGTGGTGATGTTCTTCCGGTCGGGTTTTGGTTTGTAGGTATTTGGATAATTTCTTTGACTGGTCAAAAGAGGATGCTAGTTCGTCAACGGGGGCTGATCGGCTGTTGGTTGAGGTGTATAGCGGTAAGGCGAAAGTCGTCGGTTGTTTAGAAGGTGATCTCCAACGTCGTTGTCCCTTGATGCTTGTTCAAGTCGGAGGTTCTCTCTTGTCATCCCTTTGTCACTCGTTATCCTCATCCTTCTCCTCCTTCTCCTCTGGCTTCGGATGGTGTTGCTGGGGATGGAGAGTGTTTGTGGAGGTTCAGAGGGAGTTGGGATTGGGTTTTTGCACTCGAGATTTGGCTGAAGGGGTGACTCTTGGGGAGGGGAATGAAGTAGTGTGTTTGGGAACTAGAGAGATGTTGGGTGGGCTGTTCCTGTTAGTGGGGATGGATTTGATGCACTGGACTGAAGGGGTGACTCCTGGTGGCTGGAGATGACTTTCACATGAGATTGGTTGAAGAAGATCAAAGAAGTGATCAATTTGTTAGGTGTCTCTTCCGAGGTTATGAAGTAGGAAGCAATAGCCTTGTTTGGTGCCCTTGAGGCGGGGAAGGGTGAGGGTTGGGACGTAGTGGAGCTGGTAAAGGTAGTGTGGGTTAGAGGAGGTCTGATAGAGAATTGAATAACCTATTTTGTTCAGTGAACTGCGATAATAGGGGTGATTGCAGGGGCTCAGTGGGTGGAGAAAGGAGGAAGAGGGGAGATTTTCTCTTGTGCTAATGAGGATCAAGATCGTGAGCCAGAATGTGAGGGGGCTAAAATCGAAATCAAAGAGATTGAGGGTCAAATCTATTTTCAGAGCCATGAAGTATTTTTCATCCTTTATCGATGAGATAGAGTTAGTGAACCTCCCTCTAACTGTGAGTGGTTTTACTTGGTGTAATAATCAGTGCCCTCTTTCTCTATCCCAAATTGATCGTTTTTTAATATCGATATGTCGTGATGAGTGGTTTTTTCTGTGGTTCAGCTCTCTTTTCCTAGGCCTCTGTTAGATCATGTACTAACTTTTCTAGATAGTGGAGGAATCAGACGGGAGAAGTCTCATTTCAGATTTGAACATATGTGGTTATAGGAGCAACGACTTCTCAGATAAAGTAGGTGAATGGTAGAGCTGCTTTGCAATAGAGGAAGATCCATCTTATGTCCTTGCCAGGAAACTGAAATTGCTTAAGGATGAACTGAAGAGAGGTGGGATATTATGGAGTTCGGCTGGCTTGATGTGCAGAAGATAATGGTATTAGCAGATATTTGTGCCATCAAATGTGAAGGAGGCTGGTATTTCTCTTTTTGACGAGAGGAGGTTTAAGGAGTTGAAGAGGGACTTTGCCTTAGTGGCAGACCTAGAGGAGATTCACTGGATATAGAAAACTCGGGCTCTGTGACTAATAGTTGGGAAAAAACAAAACTCGATTTTTTCGCAGGGTGATTAATGCTCACAAGGGATCTAATATGATTCACTAGATACCTTCGTTGTCCTTTTCTTTAAAGCTATAAAAGGCCTCTGAGTGAAATTACCTAAGTCAGAGATTATCCCAATTAGAGATATTCCAAACTGGAGAGCGTAACATGTTTTCTGGGGTCATAGAGTGGTTGCCCTTCCAATCACTTATTTGGGTCTATTTTAGGGGCATCGATCCATGCAGTTTCTATCTAGGATGGAGTGGTTGGAGATTGGCAAGGTAGAAGCACCAGTACTTATCTAAGGGAGGTAGACTTATGCTCTTAAAGAGTACTCTCTCTAGTCTCTCTAACTACTTTATGTCAGTTCATACTATCTTGGGGTCCGTGGCTAGGAGGCTCGAGAAGTTATAGAGGGACTTCTTGTGAAGTGGTTTGAGAGATGGTTTCAAATACCATGTGGTGGACTAGACTACTACAGTACAGTTTGAACCTCTATTAAAGGAGGGGTCTCAGTATCACGAGGTTGGTTTCTCTAAATATGGCCCTGTTGAGAAAGTGACTATGGAGATATGCTTAAGTGACTGTGGAGATACGCTATTAAGGGGAATGTTTCTTGGAGGAGGCTTATTTGGAACAAATACAGATCTCTAAGGGTGATTAGGGCAACCCTAAATTGTCTTCCTCTTATGGAAAGTGCTTATAGGAGGGTATTAGCAAAGTTTGGGATGTTTTTCTCAAAGAATATCTTTTTTGAGGTTAGCAACGGGGACCAGATTAATTTTTGGTTGGACGTGTGGTGTGGTGATGTGGCTTTGGGCACGGGCACACAACTTTCTTGGATATTTTTGCTTTGGAAAGGGACAAGGATGTTCTTGTTATGGATTATACCTGGAGGATCCCTGACTTCTGCTTCTGAGACATTGGGTTGAGGAAAGAAGTTCAAGACTAGGAGTTGGCCCAATTTCTTTCCTTACCGGGTCTTTGTAAGGCAATAGAGCCAAGGATGGTGGATTATTTGTTAAGTGGAGAGGTGATCGTAGCAGAAAATAGTCTAATCTTTCTATGGTGCTTTGTAGGGAGTCAAATAGAGACCTTTCCTTGGAAGAATGTGTGGAAGGTGAAAGCCTCTTCGAAGGTAACTTTGTTTGTTTGGTCTATTGTACATTGGAAAATTCTTACTCTGGATAATCTTATTTGAAAGGGGCATAGGTTGGCTAACTGGTGTTGCTTGTGTAAGAAGGAAGGTGAGTTTGTAGCTCAACTTCTTATTCATTGTGATTTTTTGAGGGAATTGTGGGGGTTCATTTCCTTTTGGGGTTGTTTAGTGTTTGAGAAGGAAGTTGCTAGTGTGTTCTCAGGGTAGGGAGGAGGAAAAGTCCTGCGGCATAGGAGGAGGGCTTGGCAGTTGGCTCTCCTTTGTTTAATGTGGATAATTTGGAAGGAGCGTAATAGAAAATCTTTTGATGGGGTGGAGACCAAGTTGTATAGGTTGAAGGGTGTTCTTCTTGATTATCTGAAAGAGAAACTTAAACCATTTTTAATACATTTTTACATATAGTAGATTTATTTAGTCTGTCTTTGGGGTGACTCTTTTTTAGAGATTTCTTCTGAACCTCCCATTGTGGAGCCCTTGTATATGGGTGGCAGTCCCCCTTTGAATCTACTTCTTACTTATCAAAATAATATGGAATCATAGTCCTTTTAAGTATAGGGAAGTAATGATAGTTTATAAATATGCATGTAACCTTTTAGAGAACTTCAGTGATGCTTTGAGATCATGTTTATGTTAATTTGCATAACCCTTATTAGGATGGAGCATCTCATTCCTTCTCTTCCTCTTCTTCTTCTTCCTTGCACAAATTACCCAAGTATTTTTCTTACTCATTGTTCACCATGAAGTGTAAATCCAAGGGATAAATCAGTTGGTAAAGGACCATCCCTAAGAAAGTAGAGGTCTTGAGTTCAATTCCACTCAACTTCTTGGACAATTTGCACGATAACCATGATTTCCAAAGGTCTTGGCTTTGCCCAGGCTATCTGTGGGGGGTCGTACATAGCATTGGGATTTCTCCACAAGGAGTTCCTCATAAAAAAACCAACCCTAAATAGTGCAGTAAGCCCATCATAATCAAGCTCAAAGCAAGCCTATTTCCTTCTCCCATCTATTGGCCTTCAATTTAACCATAGCCCGAATTACTCATAAATTAGACCCATAAATAGGATCTGTTCTGAAAATCCTGCAAACTTCCAATTCTAAAGGGGGTAAAAAAAAAGATCTCACACACCTATTCATTTCTCTAACCTAGATAATTTCTTCTTTCTATCATAATGCTTTAACAAGTGTGTCACAACGAAAATCCACCAGTAGGAAGGTTAGGCTAATTTTTCTAAAGCTGTCCTACATCACTAAAACTTAAAGTACGGAACTTGGACTCTTTGAGAACTAAGACTTTTTGAACCTCCCTCCATGGACATGTATACTGTTCTAAAAAGACAAGCAACAATACAACTCATTGTCCCACACTAGGACACATGTCCAGCAGCCTCGAACCAACAAAATGTGCATAAACTTCATAAGAAGAAAAGTATAGAATTACACTGCCAACCTAGTAACGTAGAGATTAAACTAAAGGCTTTAATTGAACCTAGTATCTAAGGCAAACTGTACTACATACTTTGTATTACAGATACTCTTTCATCACAGGCTACAGGTTTCTTCACTAAAGTAATTCCAACCCCAAACCTCAACACTAATTAAAATTACAACCCCTCATCACAACTATCCAACCAAGTTACAAACAATCTACTACCTTCCATTAAAACATCCATCTGCATCACCCTAGCCCATTAACTATGCTAACCAATGCATGGCACTTCTTTCTAGCTTGCTTCAAGTCCATAACACAAAGCAAACTTATTCATTCTGTCTTTAAATTCTCTTTCAATTGCAACCACCAGTTGTGCCTCAATTTCCATTTCACTAACTTTCTTACCCTTTCTAAGAGGTAAGTCTATTATGGAAAAGGGAGGGATAGTCTATGAAATAAGGCCAACCCATTGACGATGGTGATGAGAATGGCAACAAAGTCACTAATTGATCATCAATATTTAATAGAACCCAACTATTAGGGTAAGCAATATGATTCCAATTTCTCCATTCCAGGCTGTGAAAAATATTTGAAGGTTTGAACTTTGAAATATCCAATTGCTTGTGCTATTCTGTTCCTTTTAGCACCTTCAACTTCAGCTAAACTGAATCTTCTTGATTGGAACTACCATTAGTTCCTTCAATGTGTCCTAACCATCTCACTAGGTAATCTCATACATGTCAAATATTATATAAATACTTGCTAGCAAAAATGAAAGCGAAAAATTGGGGATGGAAGCAAAGATCATGTTGGGATTATTGGAATTAATATATATTAGGAAACTACGATCCCTTGATTTATAGCCTTATCTTTGAATTATTTATAATTTTGCCTTTCTTTTGTAAACCTATTCTTTTAACATAAATAGATGGCCATTCCTCATAAGAGGTAAGCCAGAAATTATACAAATCTGTTACTTTTATTGTTGTCAGAGCCAAAATAAATAAAAAATTAAAAAAAAACGAATCCCGTAGTCTCTGCAATCACCCAAGCCCTAGCCTCGTCGCCACCTTGCCGTCGACGCCTCTGGTAGTTGGCCCTCCCTCGCCAACGACGCTACCCTCAACCGCCTACTATCATCACCGTCACTCCTCTTTCCTTGTTCGCCATTGCCAATCATCATTAAGGAAAAAAAAAAACAAAAGGGTTATCGTCGACTAACCAAGTTCAACATCATCATCGTCGTCGTCGACTAGCCCGAAAACCCTAAACCCATGCCATCATGACCACTGGATTCACGCGCCTGTTTAGTACGACCAAATCTTTGCTGACTCCATACTTTGCGCCTCCATCCTCTCTGGCTCGACTAGAGCCCCGCCGACCTTTGTTGATAACCTGGTTCGACCACACCTTCATCGACAAACTAGTTCATGTCGCTGTCTTCTTTGGTTTGTGCGCCTCACTAGTTCTACCTGGTTCATGACTTCCTTGGCCTCCTTGGTGATATTGGTCGACTAGGATCGTGATCACCCTGGTGCTTGTGATCGCTAACTTCTTGGCTTTCTTTGATTTACTAATATGATAAACCTTTAATTTTTTATTTGTCATATTTGTTTGGGGTTTGCGGTATTTTAAGGTAGCATAGATCTTGGTTCTACCGTTTTTTCAGCTATATTTTTCTTGATAGCATCTCGTTACTACACAGTATGACTAAATCAAATGATAAAAGTGTGCCAACATCGTCTTACATCAGATTTTTTCTATCAACGTGTGACAAAAGTTGGCTCACTTACTGTGCTCGGGCTCAGGGAATATCTCCAACTCCCACCGCTACTCTAGCCACCAGTATTCCTACTGCTTTTCATGCTTAGTCTACAAAACCCACTCGGGTCCTGTTAATCACATTGTTTGCCTTGTTGATGGATCCACCTCATATATTTGTCATAAGAGTGTTATGTCTCTATTTTCTGATATTGCCCTTGACTCTATTGTTCATGTTCCTAATTTTTCTTTTAATCTCTTGTCTGTTAGTCGTCTTTCTAAAGATCTTCATTGTGCTTTCATTTTCTTCCATACTCATTGTTTGCTTCAGGACCTGAGTTTGAAGAAGATTTTTGACAAGAGATATGAACCGATGGGCTGTGTTACTTTGGAGGAGCCACCTCTATCACACCTGTCTACATTGAGTCCTCAGTATTCCTTCTTACCGGAATACAAATCCAAATCCAATATTTTTTCTCTTCAACTTTAAGTCTTTGGCATGCCTGTTTAAGACATACGAACTTTCAAGTTTTGTGATTTCCATGATTCCTTAAGCTTGTAAAGACCAAGTGTGGCATGTGAACTCTCTAAACATACTTGCACCAGTTATATTCTCCGAATGTATCGTGTGATTAGAATTTTTGATCTTATTCGTTTGGATGTATAGGGGACCTTTGCTTTATTTGGACATCTTTATTATGCGACTTTTATTGATGTGAGTCGTGGTGCATAAGGGTTTACTTAAAAAAAATCTTATGTGTTACCCATGTTTATTCAATTCCTCTAGATGGTCAAAACTCAGTTTAATACCGTTATTCTCCAAATACGATCCGATAGTGGTGGGGAGTATACTTCTGATGCCTTCGTTCTCACTTTAATCAAAAGGGTATCCTACAACAACTTACCTGTCCTTACACTCCCAAACAGAACGATATTGTATAACATAATAACGCCATATTATGTCTATCATTCGTTGCCTCCTTTGTGGCGTGCACGTACTCAAGTCTTATTGGCATATAGCTATGCTTACTGCAGTTTACCTCATTAATCACAATCCTAATCGAATTTTGCATGGTTCGGCACCTCTTCAGGTTCTTCAACCCGATCGTCCTTTATTTCATGTTCTGCCTAGAGCACTTTCCAGAATTGTTACTCAACTCGTACTAAATTAGATAATAAATCTATTCACTATATCTTTTTAGGTTATTCTGCTATGTTCAAACGTTATCATTACTACAAAGGGAATTGATGACATGGCCCTTAAGGCAAGTTTATTCCTTTTCTTGTTTTGTTAAATAGTTTAAGTTTTACCAAATTCTAAGAGTCTATATTTCTGTTGTCTCATTGGCTTCCTCTAGAATGACCCTAAGCTACCTTGTTTGGGATGATGCCTATTTTGGTCGTGTAATTGTTCTGGTAATCACTTTGAAAATGTCCCAGCTCATGTTCGTTGCTATAATATATTTGTTTTGGTTGTCTATACAATTGGTATTGTTCCAAGTTTACCCCCAAACCCCATAAATCAGGGAAACATACGCATTATGTAAAATACCCAATTATTATTTATGTACAATGGGGAATAAGCGGAAAACCAGTTATTCACAAACCATAATGTGTTTGGCATGGGATTTCACATACTTTTTGAAATGATATTGATACATACAAAGCTATTATTCATGGGACTAGTTGTGATCCTCGTTGATATTTCTCCAAGTTTACTATAACTTTGTTTCTCTTCGCATCAAGTGCTTCGAGGTCCACCACCCTTGCGTCTGGAATGAGGATGAGGACTTGTTTTCTTCCCGTTCTTTTGTTTAGAGTGCTTGCGCATGCAAGTTAAAGGGTTTCTGATACAGCCCATACCTATGCTGTATCACGCCAATTTAGGTTTTTAAGACATTTTCATGTGCTAGTGTAACGGCGGTTTCTTATAATTCAAGTGTACTCAGATTGGCTCTCCATTATTTTTTACTGGGGTAGTTGTATGCTGGGGCGGTCTTTTCAGAATGTATCAAATTACATCTAATTACATCACGTGGATAATAGATTTATTTCCTAATTTTGTTTGCTTAAATTCTGGTCCAGTACTTTGTGGAGGCCGGGGCCATTGCAGTGAGACGTGTTCGGAAAGAGGATATTCGCCATGTTGACAAGGCAACGGGTGCTACTATGGTATGTTGCTTAATTTGGCACATGTTATAGCTGTCTTAATTTTCTCTTGAAATCTTTTCACAAGTAATGATTGATTATAGTATGCGTCTGTACATGTACTACAATGTATGAATATGGAAGCTTTATCAGCCTATCTAAAATTTGAGGCTCTGTATAAAGACAAAGGGTTTAGCCTATAATACTGAATACAAACATAACATGGCCAGCATTAAAGAAAGTTGAAATTCTTGGTGCCTAATAATTGTGGTTTGGAAAACATCAGGATGCCAGGGTGTGGATAGAGCAAGTTGCAAATTTCTCCCCATAAATATGTGAATATGAAATTCTTATTTTACTATTGAATGTAATCCTTTTTATTCCAACTCTTCTCTCCTATAAGGATTTTGGCATGGCATGTTGCATGTCAAATATTCTGCCACATCAAGTACTCTGAAAATGTGAGCGCAACTGGTATTAGCGATCGACTTTCTTTCTAATAGAAATTAAGCAATGACTTCCAATGATTCATCTAGCAATCAAGTTGTTATGACCCCGTATCTTGCCACATGTTTCACTCCCTTGATGTTACTTTCTATGAGGCTATTCCCTTTCTATTACACTGTATCCTCTTTACAGAAATTTGTTCCTATTCTTCCATGGTGGACTCCTCGCCCAGGTTATCATCTTTTACTCTACCTTGATGGTAGAGCTTTCCTCTCCACCAGTACAACGGTCTCCCGCCCTCTTGCAAACGTACTCTTGCTGCCCTCGCTCTCAAGCTTCCTTGCCAGAGCACTCTTTGCATCCAAGTTCAGGTATTTCTTTCCATTTTTCATTTCTATACCAACCTCTTCTCATTGTTATCCTTTTCGTGATTGCAAACCTCTTTCCCATTATGGTTGGCTTAGCATTATTAACCATCTTATCTCCCAGCTTTCTTATGATGATCTTTCAACTTCCTACTGTACTTTTTTTGGTAAGATCGCCCCTGTGCAAATTTTCCTGTCTATGTCTGAAGCTCTCCAGAATCTCAAGTGGGTTACCACCATACAAACAGAGATGGATGCCTTAGACTCTAATCAATCTTGGGGCCTTGTACCGTTGCCTCATGGTGAGAAAACTATGGGGTGTAAGTGGGTCTTTAGTATGGTATAAGGCCCACCTTACCAAAGGCTTTACACAGATTCACAGTAAAGATTTTGGTGTTACATTTGCCCCTGTTACTAAGTTGATTACTATTCGCCTTCTTGTGTCTTTAGCGGCTCCTCATTGTTGGCCTTTTCACCAACTGGATGTCAAAAATGCATTTTTTTATGGAGATTTACTTGAAACCATCTATGTGGATGTTCCATCGGGTTTCTAGGATGAGGGGGAGTATTCTGGGTATGTCGCCTCCATAAGTCTCTTCATGGATTGAAGTAATCACCGATGGCATAATTTAGTCGTTTTAGTAATATTATCTTATCTATGGACTTTGTCTAATGCCACTCAGATCACACCTGTTTTATTAGCCTACACCAAGATGGTTGTTGTATCATTTTTTATTAGTGTATATTGATGAGATTATTTTTACTGGGAATGATACATCAATTGCTCAGGTAAAACAGGATCTTGGCAAAACTTTTGATATTAAGGATTTAAGTCCGCTCAAGTATTTTCGTAGTATGGGGTTGCTCATTCTCGTCATGGGATATCACTTTCTCAGAGGAAGTACACTATTAATCTTCTTCAAAACACTAGCATATTAGGGTGTAAGCCAACTTCTACTCCTATGGATCCAAATATTAAGCTTTCGGCTAAATCAGGAAAGTTACTTCCTAATCCATCTGTATATCAACATCTGGTTGGTCAGCTAATCTACTGGTCCTCAATTTAAACTTTCATGTTTTACTTATGCTGATTATGCTAGGTTTAAAAATGATCGATGCTCTACCATTGGCCTTTGTACTTTCTAGGGCCATCATCTGATATCATGAAAAAGTAAGAAGCAAGCAGTTTTCTCAAGATTTTCAATTAAGGCCGATTATTGGGCTATGGCTCGGATTCAGTTCTTCATGAACAGACCAAGCATATAAAAGTGAATATTCACTTTATTCGGGACCTTCTCTGCTTCGGTCATCCATTGTCAAGCTGGGTTTGATTGACATCTTTGCTCCAGCTTGAAGGGAAGTATTGAATTTAATATATATTGGGAAACTAGGATCCCTTGATTTATTGCCTTATCTTTGAATTATTTCTTTCCTTTATTTCTGATTTTGCGTTCTTTTTGTAAACTTATTCTTTTAATATAAATATATGGCCATTCCTCATAGGAGATAAGCCAGAAATTATATGTTTCTTTTATTCTTTTGGATCATTGCTAGACGCGATGCACCAGACACATTCAAACCGTCTAAAATAAGCTGCGGAGTTCAGGAGCTTTTTTATCAATATCCACAAGGCTGGGCTGAATGTTCTAAAATTTGAATGTATGCACATGCCCATACTTTCTGTATACAGATGATACAAATATGTGAAAGATGTAGTTAAGCATTACAATATTAACTAATTTTCTTTTTTCAAATCACAGAAAGACCATTCCAAATCATAGAAATTTCAGAAAAGTTATTTGAAAGACGAATATCATCGTTGGATAAGTTGTACCCTCAGATGAAATAGAGGACTTGCTTTCCCTGGATGATGATGTAAAAACTGATAGTAGAACTGATTTATTCAAACCAGCTTTCAAAATCCTCCATCCAATCGGACAGAAAGGTTGGCGCTGCACAATGGTTGAAAATGAAAAAAGCATCTCAGAACCGTGATTATAAACAGCACAAAAGAATGCAAGTCCAGCAATCTTCACAAAATCACCAGAGCTAGCACGATCAAGAAGACCTATAATGATTCACAAAATAAACAATCAGTCACAGCAGCGAAAAAATGGAAAATTATAGATATTCTTCAGAAATACGGTAGTTTACTTGCTTTGTGCAAGATTAAAGCACCTCTAATAATAGATTTAAAATCTAATTGATCAGGTAAAACAATTTGCCTACAGATGATTACCTAACTGTGAGAGTATTTCCAAAGCCAATGAACCTCTCTGCTCCAAGGCCTTGGAAATCAAATTGAGCTGAAGAATATACTTTAACGCAAAGTGTGCCTCACATAGAAGAATAAGGTATTGACATATCCTCCTACTGATGTTGTGGCTTAACAGATAAATCATAAAGAATACCACTGTGATATTAATCAGAAATTGACATCAGTAAGTACATTCCCATAGTTTTATGTAATCAAATAGAAAATACGTTCTTCAATTTCTAAAAACTTGAAAGAAATAGATGCCCTTTTTTTGACATTTCAACGAATTCCATTATTGTCTTCATAAGAAACAAATTTGGAAGTACGCTGGCCATAAACTAACATAAAACTGTAAAGGAAAGGATACAAAAGGGATTCAAGTTCAACTCACTATATATAGCATGAATGAAGCCAGGTTTCAGAGCGATTGAAAATATAAGGGCCAGTACTATAGCACGCGAGGCTTTGCATAATCCCCATGCTATTGTAGCCACAATCAACACTTCTGGCTCATTATCTGAAATTTAAAGAATGCCAAATCTAAGGACCAATAGTAGAACGATTAAAGATAAAAGCAGATCGTAAGTCCATCTAAAAATGTCAAGCATGAGCAGAAAGAAAGAACATAGTTAAAACATTTAATGCAAGTTGTTTGATTTGATTATATTTAAGATTGTATGGGTGAACTGCAAGAAAAACCCCATAGAAAGGAGAATTGAGAAGCTAAAAAAATATCATCGCACAGGATCTTCAAAAATAAATTAGAAACAATGCAAAGGATATCCATTGTTGAGGGTATTTATGTCAATGTATGAACACACTTTATTAATATAAATAGTTAGAAGAGCCAACTAGCCTGGGATCCATGGTGCCCAATGGGGTAATGGCAGAGGTCCACCTCATCAGTGTTCTCATTGTGAAAAGGATAACAATGGTCGAGAGACATGTCAAGATCTAGTTGGCAAACCTCCTCAATCTGCCAATGTAGTGACAGGTGACGGTGTTGACCCTCCTTTGTCTTCTTCATCAGTTGAAGATAAGATTATAGTTGTGTCCGAGCAAGAGATTCTAATTTACTTCAATATCAAGCATCTTTGCATACCTCTATTTATGTTGCATCTCTAGCTCAAAAAGCTACTTCAACTACTTGTCTTTCGTCTTATTCTTCTACTTCTTAGGCATGAGTTATTGGCTCTGGAGCAACTAATCATGCGTCATGTATCTCTCAAATCTATTCTCATGTAAAACTCAATTGCAATATGTTTGTACAGGAGTATCAGAACAAAAATATTGATGAATAGTACCAGATGCAGCCAAGAAATCAATGAATTTGGTTAGAAAATACTCCCCCACCTAAATCAGAACGAAGGGTATTTAAAGTGGTGGAATACTAAGTGTGAACTATGGAATAAAATGTGCAATAAATACGAAAAAAGTCAGATTTGTGAGACATGAGATACACTTAACAAAAACAGCAATAATTATCAAGAAACCAAACAAAAAACACTCATCCTCCTTTGGATGCAATGGGGAAAGGACCTCCCACATCAACATGAACAAAAGACAAAGGAAATGTAGAAAGTGAAGTACTTTTACTAAAAGGAAAAGCTGACATGTATGCAAGTTTACAATCATTGCACTAAAAAATGTCACTAGCAGAAACTTTATCTAAGCAATCAAATTGAACTAAACGTTTTAGGCGCTCACTAGACAAATGGCCTAACCTAGACTACTAAAGATAAAAAGGAGAAGACTACTGATTTGAACAAACAAAAAAGATAGAACTACGAAGGAAGAGTTCGGAGAAATGTGCAATTTTTCCAACATATATAAATCACTAGTCGATGCCCAATCCCAACCTATTTTTGAGACATCTAATCCCGAACAACACAACCAGATGAAAAAAACAAAACATCAAAACCATAATAAAAAATATGACTAACACAGAGTAAACTGATAGATAACTGTGACACATAAAAGTCTTTAGGAATATATAATGAAAAGGATGAGGAAGGGATTACCAAGCCAATGAAACAACTTGCGTAGAAGCACCATTTGCAGTTGAAATAATGATGGGGAAGAGGAAAAAATACAATGACTAAGACTCGATAAATCAGGTGTGATATGATGAGAAGAACCAAAATCAAATATCCAAGTGGCAGGTGAAATACTTGGGAAATAAGAACCATGAAAACATGAAGGAAATGTGGTCATAATAGACGCATGAGGTTGGATCCTAGAAGACTTGCATAATCTAGAACTTCTCAAATAAAAATTGTAACAAGGAAATATTCCAGGTCCAAATCAAAGCCTTGCGAGTCAAATAAACGTGCCCCTAAACAAGATTAATACTTGTGAAAAATCTGATGTCAAAATTTTGTTAAGCAATCAGAGAGCTACTAAGGAAAAAAGAGATCAGAGAAGCAAAAAAAGAAGTAAACCAGACTGTCTTTCAAGTTCAGAAGCCACAAAGCCTAATAGAGGTCTGATTAAGATCGTCGGAGTTAATCAAGGTTTAATAAGTGCCATTGAGCACTTAGACGCTAGATTAAGTTGCATTATGTCAAATGCACAGATTCACAAGCGAAGAACAAAGGTTACGCCACATGACAAAAAAAGTCAATGGTGATCAAAACCAACAAATTGTAGCCAAACCGTGTCTCAAAAGCTGATCGAAGTAACAACATCAGAGGAGAAACTGAAGCACATAGCAAAGACAAGAAAACCAAAGCATAAATCAACGGAAATAGGAGATTCAAAGTACAAAACCAAACAAAAAGCCAAAGAACCAAGCGCAACAAAGCTCTAGCGAGGTCGTCGGAGTTCGGCAAGGATCTGACAAGGTTATCAGTGGTAGTTAGGGGTCTAGCAAAGTAAACTTGTCTTGGCCTTGGTTAGGCACCTTTTGAACTTAGCATTTTCAATCTTCAGCAATGTCGGGACCCTTCTCATGACTCTGACCACCAGAGCAATCCACGCACAACGAAAGTAGCGATTTTACAAAAGTTTTAGAAGCTCTTGGCATCGTGAAAGCTCGAGCCAACTCCAGACCACTCAAGCAGTCGTTTTCCTACATGCGAATCCCTTTTTCAAACAAGCATATTTCCTTGGTATAGACTCTAAATGGAGCCACTTGTTTCCACATTCATGTTCCGGAAGTCCACTTTCCAATAGTTTTGGCCTCATGGAAAAGTCCCTATTGTAAAGAGAGATAATATAACGACCCAAGTGGACCACTGATCCAATAACTTGAATAAAGAGCCTAATAATGTCGCCCAAAATGCTTAAACCCAAGTTATTAGTAGTAGCCCACAAGTTTCTTTATATACCAAACATAATTCTTATATCTCACCGATGTGGGAGAGGGTATCACAATATCTCCCATTCAAATACGCGACGCCCTCGTCACGTGACCCATGCTCTTCCCCTAGTTAGGATGTGGATAGCAGTCCATTAGCAGACACAGAGTAGCCAATTAGCGTGTACAAGGTATGTAACTGTAGGGCCTCTACCACTCTCTGGAGCCTCAACTCCTCTATCTAGACAGCCACAAAGCCCTACATGGAAACCAGAGTTGGTTTTGATACTATTTGTAACGATCCAAGTGAACTACTGGCCTAATAACTTGAAAATGAGACTAACAATGCTGCCCAAAATGCTTAAACCCAAGTTATTAGTATTTAGTAGCAGCCGACAAGTTTTTTTATTTATCAGACATAATTCTTATATCCCACCGATGTGGGAAGGTATATCACAATATTTGTAATGACCCAAGTGGACCACTGATCCAATAATTTGAGTAAAAAACCTAACAATGTGATCCAAAATGCTTAGGCCCAAGTTATTAGTAGTAGCCCACAAGTTTCGTTATATATCATACTTAATTTTTATCTTCCACCGGATATTGGATGCGGTATCACAATATCCCCCACTCAAAGACCCGACATCCTCGTCGCGTAGTCTAAGTTCTTCCACTAGTTATGATGTAGATAACAGTCCGTTAGCATATACGGAGCAGCCTATAAGCGTGTACAAGATATACAATCTAAGCCTTCCACCTGACTACCTCTCTCTGGAGTCTTAACTACTCTATCGCCACCACCACGGAACCTTACATGGGAACCAAAGTTGGCTCTGATACCATTTGTAATAACTCAAATGGACCACTGACTCAATAACTTAAATAAAAATCCTAACAACGTGCCCCAAAATGTTTTAAGCCTATAAGTTTCTTTATATATCAGACTTAATTTTTATCTCCCACTAATGTGGGATGGGGTATCACAGATATACACAAAATAATAAGAGCATGTCAATTCTTCTCTGAGTAATTTCGTTCGGCTTTGGCCTAATTTCGTTGGGAACCCAATTGTTGATCACTGTTGGACTTTTTTATTAATTTCTTGAACTTCGAGCCTTAAACCTGGACTTCTGCTTTTTTGACCTAATGGTTTTGTCTTTTCGGAACTCGAGGTGTGATTGGGTGATTCCAGCTTTCTAGCTTGGACTTGTTAACCTTGACTTTGTCCACTTAGCACTCTTACATTTGATATTGAACCATGCTTTCCCAGATTTGTGGTTTGGATAGCCAAGTCACAAATTTTGGGGCATGACACAATATGTAACATGCAAGTTAAACTAAGTTAGAGGGCCTTAACGGGTGCTATGTATATGTCCAACACATGTCAGATGCTAATGATAATTGGACACACACAAATGAGACACGAATAGGGTCTTAGAACAAGTTTAGAGGAAAACTAAATGGAAGCTAAAAATCAAAATAAAAAAGAAGTATGGGATTAGGCGTGTTAATCACTTCTCTTCGGCTTTTTAACATTCAAAACCACAAACTATTACAATTTTCAAGTTGTGACAATAATTGAGGCTTCTAAAATCAAGATGTTGGGATTTTTCTATTCCCTTACCTTTTTCGGCAATAAATATAAAAAACCACTCTTTTGTTAGTATTTCCACATGATTAATAGAAATGCATTCATTATGTAAAATTAAATAAAATATGTTTTATTTTAATTGGATATAAACATAGATGGATATTAATTTTTATCACCACGTACCTACTCTGTCTATGTCCAAATTGTTTATAAATCGCTATGTCGACATGTTAATGTCATAAATGACCAAAAAGGCATGAAAAAACTATGAACAAAAAGAATAACGTAGACTTTGCTGTGAATAGTTGAAAGACTTCCCTTCCCTCACCTTCTACAGTATTATCATTTGTGGATTGCATATCCCCATCAGATAAGTATAGGAAAACAGAGCTGTTCACAAGATTACACAAAGCAACAAGAATTCCAAGACAAATTTGTGCTAATACAAAAAGTCCAGGAATAGGGTAATTCCATAAGCCAATAGTTTCCCACATGTCCATGTCCTGCTAAAAAAAAAGTTGTAAGATGATCTTATCAAGTAAATTTAGTCAAATGTCAAATAATATGGATCTGTCCAGAGAGAGATTTACCTTCTGTAGTTCTTTATTTAGAATTCTAAGTGCCACATTAAAGACATATGTACTAGCAGCCCACAAGAGGATGAAAACAAGGAGCAAGAAGTTCAACCGGTGCAGTTGACACAACGAAGGAAAGGTGTATACTATGTAGCCAACATATGTAAGTAATCCAAATGCACAAAGACTTGCAAAATGGAAACTCCAAAGTGAAAGAGCAAACAAGGAGATCTGCCATGTTTAGCACTGAAATCTCTTAAGTAACTGAACACAATACCAATCGTGGAGATACATGTTAAAATCATGAACAACACTGGCAGCTCCCTGAAAGGGCGCATAAAAACCAAGTAACCAGCAAACTTTGGTAAACAAAAGAAACTAAATATCACAGATGAGTATAATATCTAATAGATAATATTCAGCACAAGAACAAGAGACTATGGTGATGACAAGCATGCAAAGAAGAAAAGGGTAAATCAAAAATTTCTCAAGGAATTCAACCAGGGCTTTGTGTGAACATGTTTTGGGTTAGTTTGCATCTTACTTGTATGTCTTTTATAGATTAGAATGTTGCTGAACAGATTTAGTGGAATTATATTAAGGTTTAGTAGTTACGGGAATTTTGGTAATTTCAATAATTGGCATAAGTAATAGTCATATTCCATGGGTCATAAATGGGATCAAATAATGTTATTTGAGTTATATTTGGAGCCCTGATTGGTCTAAAATATTTGGTTACCAAATACGTTGTCCGTAAATTCGAGTCCTACTTTTTTATAGAAGTAGGAAACCTTTTAAACTGCAAATATATTTGTCAACTCTGAGTTGAATTATGAAAATTAAATATAGCATTTGTGTGAATTTGCCTAACCCGTGAGAGGGTGAAACACCTCATTCCCTATCTTCTTCTTGGCACAAGTAACACGGTACTATTCTTGTGTTAATGTTTACAGCCCTCAAAAAGTATCATTTTCAGCACCTAAACTCTAACCAATCAAAACTCAAAATCATCCCCAACTCTTTCCCTACCCTTCGCCCTTTTAGTCGCACCAGAAACCTTTGCATTCATTAGTATCCAGAGGATTTCTGCAGCTGATTCCAAAAATAATCCCGCAACCTGCAAACTTTTGAATATCGAACCAAAAAAAACATCTTTTCCATCTAGAAACCCTAGTCGCCTTCTTCCATCTTATAAAACACTAACCGTAGAAGCTTTCTTTAACATAAACCCACCACAATTCCCATTGTAAGCAGCAATAACCAATTTTTCTAAAGACATCCTACAACCATTTAGAGCTTCAAGATCCTACCTTGTTATCCACCAACTTTTGATGAAGTTGCTTTCTTTATTACAATGGAGACAAATAGTGAACTAAATTCCAAGTTTGAAGCCTTGTCAAGATATGATGAGGTTACTTGAAGAAGCTGGTGAAAGTGGTGAGGTACTTGAAGAAACTACAAAGGTGCAAAATGAAATGTTATTGATGTTGAATATCTTAAGGAAACAAAAGTCCAAATTGATGTTGTAACTAAAGAAAGCATGAAAGAGCATAATGATTGTGATTTGTGAATATAATGATAAGTCAAAGAAACAGTTGAGAATTGGCTAAACTAGGGATGGAGAGAACCACGTGGGCCACTGGAAGTTCAATTTCCTCACACTGCCTTGGCTTGAGCTAAGGCACCACTTATATTAGCCTCAGCCAGCAAAGCTTTGTTATGGATGAAGAATTATAACAAAGTGAAATGTTGTTAGTCCAGATGTCACCTCATGAGGCTGATATCTTGGGACCAAATCCATGAGATAAGGTGATAGAAGCTGATATGGAGATAATGGGGAACCTAATATGGCTTGCCACATGGGCACATGGGCAAATGTACCAATAAATCAATTCCTTGGCAGCTTGAGCTTTCAGGAAACTAGTCATTTAACAAACCTTTTTCAGCAATAAATTATAATGTTATCAAAGATTTCAGTCTCTGGCATAAACATTGCGAGAAGTCAAAATCTGAAGTTGAGTTAGTCGGTGTTGTTCAGAACAGTGGTACCAGTACTATTCATGTGAATGAATAATTTATTATAATGCCTAAGCAGAACTTCACTGTTTTTTACATATACATGGGTACTACTATTTATGCACTTACAAAGTAAAGTTCAGCACAAAAGGCTACAAATGCTGCCATCTTCCTTCTAAAAAGTTATGCGTGTCAATGAATTCCTCCTTTTCTGAATCAATATCCTGCTTCTCCAATTCAAAGAATCAACTTCAGGGAAAGAGGAAAATTGAAGAGACATCTTCAATGCTGCCAATAACTCGACTTAAAATACAACCAATGAAACAAAATGCAAGAAGAACCTAGCAAAGAGTATGAGCAATCGCTCAAGAGGAACATAAGGTTACTTCTTACTCTACCAGTCAAGGAACCTCCTTGAGGCCAGGTAGTTGCCCCTACTTTAATTCTATTATTGTTTTAACCCCTCATCCTATTGTTCATATTATGTTCAGGTTCATTCACTTTGCAAAGGATTTCATTCCTATACACCAAATCGAATCTCAAATTCTGCATCTTTTTATTATCTTCACCTTCAAATCATGCCTTAGCATCTCAACTGTCTGTTGCTTGAGCATGTGAAGAAGAAAGGAGCTTAAGACTTTCCTAGTGGGAAGAAGACAATTGGATGCAGGGGGGTCTTAACAGTACAGCATAGAGTTGATGGTTCTATGGAAGTATATAAAGCCAAAAAATGGTGATTAAGGGATTCGCTCGAACTTGCGGTATTAATTATCAGGTAAACTAATTGAAAAGGGAAAAAAAGAAAAAAAAAATGAACTCCACGTTTTATACACTGTGCTGCCAGAAAATTCAGGTTACCCCGTTGGAACAATTAATACGGAGAATGTACTCGCGCATAAAAACATTCCTCCTAGAGTAGCTGTTAATACGAATAAGAGAAACTCTGTTATATCCACAAGATCAAATTGGCAAGGATTAAAATATCCCTTCATTTCTATGATCATCGATCCTAGGGGGCCCCTTTACCATTCTGTATAAATGGGTTATTCTATTTGTACAGATCTGCAAAGCAAAGCGTTTTTAACGATTTAAAATCAAAATATCTTCATTTCGAAATTCCATTGGATGACCTATAGGAAATAGTTGCTCACCTGAGTTTCCATTCCCTTCAATGAGAGGGTAGGATTATATGCAGGGACAAGCTTTACATGGATTCTCTGGTACACTTCTATTCCAAACGATAACCTCTACTGTGCACACTTCTATGACAGCAATGTTGGCATTGCCCTTTTGTAGGAGTTAACAAGGACAATGTATCCTTATAAGTTACATAGATATCAGTAAATAATGTATTCTTCTAAGTTGTTACCCTGGTTTCCATTCCCTTCAAGGACAAGGAAGGAATGTATGCAGTCAAATGTTTTCTACTGGTTGGAGCATTATACAAGAGAGCATGGTGTGCAAATTTTAGCAATGCTAGCAAGAAAAAGGCCTACAAGTTAGGAGTTCAAAGAACATTCTAGTACCGAGGGGCAAGGACCAAGTTTAGAGAAGGTAAAAATATATCATAAAGAAATATCTCCTTGATCTATTGAAGATAAGATATAGTATAATAGGAATGTCTAGTTCATCCCGTGAAGTGAACACACCAATTAGCATATTGAAACAGTAAAGGGGAAAAAAAAAGGAAAGAAAGAAAGAAAATGATGTAATTAGCATATTGAATCAGTTTAGCGTGTATGACATGCATGAAATGAATCTCACATAAAAGCTGCTACTGAGATTGAAAGATATTTGAAATCTGCCCCTAGTTTAAGCGCTGTGACTTTGGAAACACTGCCAGATGTAGGTGAAATTTACTAGTGTTCAGTGGACACGATTAATTAATATCCTGCTTCTTTGTATCTGTTAAGCCACCAATTGTCCCAAAAGTTTAAATTGTTAGGAAATAGGCCCAACAATGCATATCAAGTTATCCAACACTCCCCTTTAAGTACGATCCTGTCTCGCACGTGAAGAGGCAAACAAATTGAACAGGTGCACTAACACATAGTGCACAATAACAAATGTAACAGAGAAACACATATAACAGGTGCACTAACACATAGTGCACAATAACATATGTAACAGAGAAACACATCACGAGACTTAAACCCAAGACTTCGTGGAACCAAAGCTCTAATACCATGTTAAGTAACCAATTTTCCCAAAAGCTTAAGCTGTTATGAAATAAGCCCAACAATGTATATCAAGTTATCCAGCAGTAACAATTAACCAATTTGTTCTTTTGCAAGTGAAACATTTGGAAACATAATTACAATGAAAAAAACACCCTATGGTGCTATGCTGATGCAGAGGTCGAGTTTTGACTTTCGAACAACAATGTGTGAATCTATAAAGTACTTTGGTTGATGATATTGTTAAGCAAATCAAGTTTGAGTCCAAATACAATTTAACTTGTATTACAGCAAGAATGGTAGCCAATAGCATTGCCTATACTCTAGCACAACCTCAAAGAATCAAGGATTAAGTTCACAATTCTTTGTAGAAAAGCATGACAGGATTGAGTTCTATCCATTGTCTAGGATTTCATTGAACTTGAAAATTATTGACCAAAGATGAAGCAAATATGACTTTTCCTAGTATATAGACCAAGCTAGTCCTGTAGATTTGGATCAACTTAAGAGGGAGCAACGAACAAATACTCGTGCGTTATGAGTGCTCATATGTAATTAGAGGGGCAGTTTGTATCTTCATTTGGAGCTTCAATAAATATTATTAGAGTTTGTTCCCCAATGGTAAAATAACACCTATATTAGTATATGAACCTTGTCGGCCTCTCCACTTATTGCCATTTGGTTTTGAGTTGGATGTTTTAACTTGGTATTAGGAGGCTTTGGCAAACATTCTCTATTTCATAGTAATTGATTACCCTTTGTGCCATAGTGATCCCTATATGTTATTGTTAAATTATTAGTTCTCTTTTATGAGTATTATTGAACTTTGGTCTCTTATACATAAAAGGCAGTGGTGGGGGAGAAAACCCTAAGTTGTTCTATCATTCTCTACCGCAATGTTCTCTATCTAGTTTTATTCTCTCTTTTATTTCTTTCTCTATAGTTGGTCTAACTTGGTATCAAAGCCCAATCTCGTGAAAGGTATATTTGATTTTTTTCTCTCTTCTTGTTCTACCTTTCTTTCTTTTTCCTTAAAAAAAATATATATACCAGGACTAAAATATTTTATGGGAGTTGTGATTTTTCCCAGTCATTTCTTGCTCATTTGATGTATTTTTTTTTTCATTTTCTTCTATTTTTGGATCTGGTTTTCAAAACCCTTGATCGGGGCTGGTTTGGCTTGACTGGATGGCTGTAATGGCTTCCATGGGCACCGACTACAGTATGAAAAGGCTCAACAAGCTTGTTTTTTATCTTTGGTTGAATTCGACCTCCATCACGTGGCGGCTAATATTAGATCTTCTGGTTACCTCTCTATATGGGACTGAATCACACGAGTGAAGCGTTAGAACTTGTCCCACATCAGAATAATACCACCTCCCAAACTAGTAAATGAACCTTATGACCTCTCTACTCATCGCCAATTGTTTTTTATTTGGATGCTTTAACAACTATAATAAATAAAGTGCGAACTTTAAGACCATCACTCTTTTCTTCTCCTCTTCCCCTCTTCGCTCGTCTCATCTTTCTTATTCTTCTTATTGAACTGACAATTCAATTCAAGAAATCAACCAAAAAGAGTAAAATATAAGAAATTGGTACATATTTGAGGGAAAATGAAGGTTAGCAAGGAAAGAAACTGATGAAACCATATATTATTGAAAGGTCTACCGGCAAACCGTAAGTAAAAAAGTTGATGCTAAATGTCCGAAAAACTGCTCCCTTTAACAATACATTGGTGTGCCTTACACCAGATCTGCAAAACGAAAGGGGAAAAATAAATCTGATATACGTAACATAAATATAGGATGCTCGCATACAAGAAAAATATCATGTCGAGGGCTGAGTTATAACTAAAAGGAAATTTCTTAACTAAAGAATCTAACAATGAGAATTTGAGGACATTATTTGGAGGCTAGCAGCATCAAAGGCATTTTATGCCTTGGCAGTTACAAAATAAAATAAAATAAAATAATAGGAAAAATATTTTTTAGAGAAGAATCTGAAGCATAAACTCTTAAATGTATATTCAAAGCTTAATAACTCTGAAAGTTATAAAAGACAACGAGAGAGGGATAGATTAATTAGTTATGTGTGTGCGCGCGTGCGCACATATATATTATGAGCTTGTCAATACAAGGGGGCACTTGTTTAATGGTTAAAACTTCACCTATTGTGGGTTCAAGCTTAAGGGAAGCCACTTTGTGCATATAATATCAAGGAACCCCTCCCAAACCCCATACTAATAGGGACTAAACTGGGTATAGTTCTTTTTTTTTAAGTGCAGATGACGTCAATTGCTGGCTGCAACTAATGCATGTTACATCATAAAAGGCAAAATATTCCACAAAATATACACAATATGGTATAATCACGATGTACAAACATCAAATAAGCAATGGTTTAACATAACAAACATTTTCGGAATCCTTGTTTTAGGTGTCAATGACACTTTGACCAGAAACCCATTTGGGAGTTCAGGACAAACTTACAAGAAACTTATGTGGTTTGGCAAACATGTTCTAACATTTTGAAATTCTTGGAATACTGTAGGAACAATCTGAAAACACCAAGAGGAGCCAAAAGTAACTAACTTCTATCATAATCAGCTTTAATGCTTTTGAGACCCTTTCCACAATAATAAACTATAGCTTCTCTTGCAAATTTATGTAGTCATTTCCCGCAGTGTACGATGATCACAACAATGCATTCAAAGTCTGTCATATTGGTTCTGGTGTAAATTATCCCCAAGTCAAATCGAACTCTCCTTCAACAGTAACATAGAACTTTGATTCCATAGTTTTGGGTCTGCAAAATTACTCGACTTCTGCATATTGGGCCAATGCTTTCCTTCAGCCACTAAATAAAATATAGGAAGGCACGGAAAACAACCATGCAGCAAACAACTGATACTGAAATACCAAAAAAACTCCATTGTAACTCCAGATATCCAAAACCATAGTCATATGCAATATGTTAATTTTTTTCTCTTACTTGTGGCAAAAGAAGAAATGAATAACATAAGCTATCTCGTCATGTCTGATTAGGTTTTTACGTGAGTAAATTAACTCCAAGGGCATTCGAAATATCTACATACATATCTGCAGTTATCATATCTTGCAATCTATGGCTGGGCTTCTTCAAAACCATCATACAAGGATAATAGGGGGTTTCAAGCATAGATGTATCCCAATATCAATTCATAAATAACTAGTCATCCATATCAAAAATCACTTATCCAATGACAGCCCATGATGGACGGCTTAAGCTGAGGATTTTATTTCCTAAAGATCACATTTGTTCGACATCACATTTAGAGACCATTCACTGGGGAAATGTGAGCTAGGGCATCAAGTTGAAGATGAGGTTGCAACAAGGGAGGAAGATGACGAGGTGGATTTCAGTTGAGGGTCTAACCAAAATGGTTACACCAGAGGATTTAGAGCTTCCGATTGGTTGAATGAAGATGATAAATGTCACCCCCACGGTTTCGAGGCTCAAGACAGAGGGATCCGAATAACAATAATCCTAGTTCAAAGTCCAATATTCAAGGAATTTGAGGAAAATAAATCCAACGGTGTTCAAAATTGAGTTTTCAAAGAAACCAGGTCAAAACGGTCAAAAGAAACCAACAGAAATCTAACTGGTCCACTATATTGGTCATATTTCTTTGTACATTTGAAAGTTTTGCATGAGACCAAAATTATTGGAAAGTATACTTCGTGGGCTTTAATTTAGACACAAATTTGACCCCATTTAGACTTTTGTATGATGGAGTAATGCTCATTTAAGTTGGGACAGAAAATCTGGCACAAGCAGAGCCCTTGCATGCTTGAGCAGAGTTGTCCACCTCTCAAGTGGCCTAAAGCTGAGAGCTTGGGGGGGGGGGGGGGGGTTGGTTTAACAGTCAGACAGTGCACAGCTGGCCATCACTCAGGCAGACAAGAGCTGCGAGGGGTCCTGGAAGGCTGGGATGTATTTCATGTCTCAAGAACCTAAGTTCCGAAGGCCAATAAGATCCAGTCAACAATTTAACTCTCAAAACATGATTACACCGATGAAATAGGCGCAAGGGCCTCGCCTCCATGGTTTTCATAGCATCTCCACCAATTCTCATTCACAATCTAAACATAAATTCTCTCTCATGCATCTAGTTGAAGTTGAAAGTTTAGGATTTAGAGATTAAAGAAAAGAAGAAGAGAGATAATAAGAGAAAAATAGATTTAGGGTTTTCTATGACTATCCCCTTCACCTCTAAATATTTATATTAGCTAACACAAAAGTGTAAATTACAAGGAGACCCTTGAGACATAAACTACAAAAGGTAAAAATAATAAAATAACTATTCTAACACTCATCTACAAGCTGGAGCATAAAGATCAAACATGTCTAGCTTGAAGAATAAATGCTGAAAAGAGGAACGAAGTAAAGGCTTCGTGAAAATATCGCCCAATTGATCTGTCGCGCAAACATACGGAATGATAATGTGCTTTCGTAACAACAAATTACGAATGAACTGACAATCAACCTCAACATACTTAATTCTCTCATAAAAGACTAAGTTATTAGCAATGAAAATAGTAACTTGATTATCGTAATACATCGACATAGGTGAAGAAACTGGAACGCCAAAGTGCACAAAAAGAGAGCGAACCCATAGTAGTTCTGAAGCAATATATGCCATAACACGATACTCGGCTTCAACACTAAAACGAGCAATAACCACCTATTTTTTACTACGACAAGTAACAAGATTTCCGCCAACAAAGGTGCAGTAGCGAGAAGTAAACCGTCGATCACAGCGACTGCTAGCCCAATCTACATCACTAAAGCCAACCACATACAAGAATCGAAAAGGCCTGTAGAGCAGACCGCGACCTGATCCACTTTTCAAGTAGGGCACAATCCAGGAAATAGAGATTGGCAGAGTCAGTATCAAGTTTAATCGTTGAATCCACAAGAGTATCAATCGGTTGAGCACCAAGAAGGTCAATTTCATATAAAAGATCAAAACATACTTCGGCTAAAAGAGAAAGATACCCTGAGAAGAGCGAGCAATGTCAATACCAAGAAAGTAGCGAAGGATACCCAAATCCTTAGTATGAAATATTTGACCTAAATGACGTTTTAAATCAATAATACCAGCAGAGTTATCATCAGAAATAATAATATCATCAATATAAACAATCAATATAACAGAGCCACTAGGAGAGTGGCAGAAGAAGACAGAATGATCTGCAGAGGAGCGTTGAAAACCATACGCAAGTACAACAAATATTTGACATTCTCACTACCAGAGACAATAAAACCACGGGGTTGATTCATATATACCTCTTCTTGAAGATCACCATGAAGAAATGTATTTTTTATATCAAGTTGAAACAACGGCCAAAAACTACTAACGGCCACAGATTGTAGAATCTGAACAGAATTGAGACGAGCAACAGAGAAAAAGTCTCCAAATAATCAACACCATTAGCCTACGTGTATCCCTTAGCCATTAAGTAAGCCTTAAGCCGCTCAACAGAACCATTTGGTAGATATTTGACATTATACACCCAACGACAACCCACTGTTTGCTTGCCGGGAAGGAGATAAGTAAGCTCCCAAGTCTGATTCTGATAGAGAGCATGCATCTCCTCATCCATAGCATGTTTTCATCCAGGTAATGGCATAGCATAGTTATAAGAAGAAGGGATAGAAACAGCAAACAAGGCATAAGCAAAGGAATGAAGACAAGAAGAGACACAAGCATAGAAAATGTATTGAGCAATAGGCTATTGAGTACAAGTACGTTTACCTCTCTGCAAGGCAATAGGTAGGTCATCAACCAGAGGAAGGACTGTAGATGAGGAAGACGATGTGAACGGGCCATAAGAGACAGTCGGCCGATTCTGAGAGCATTGATACACCTGTAGAGGAGGAGATTGTACCTAAACAGGGAGGGGGATTGGCAAAGGAAGCGTAGGAGCGGAGAACTCCCTCTCACGACAACAGAGAAGGTTAAAAGACAAGTTGTGACCAGCAAAAGTAAAGAAGGAAGTTGACTCAAAAAATGTGACATCAACACTAACAAAATATCTGCAAGACTCAGGATGATAGTAATGATATCCTTTTTGAGTGTGAGGGTACCCAAGAAAAACACATTTGCGAGCTTAAGGAGATGACTTATCAAGTCCAGGATCAAGAACATGAACAAAGGCAATGCAACCAAATACTCGAGGAATGAGAGAAAAAGGCGGAGAACCAAGGCATAATGAGGAAAAGGGTGACTGATTGTTCAACACCACATAGGGCATACAATTAATGAGATGACATGCAGTAGAATAGCATCACCCCAAAAAGTTTGGGTACCTGCATTTGGCACAACAAAGTATGTGCAACATCTAACAAGTGTCGATGTTTACGCTCAGCAACACCATTCTGATGAAAGGTATGGGCACAAGTAGTTTGATGAATAATACCGCAATCCATATAAAAGGAGTTTAACAGTAGACTGGATATATTCCAAAGCATTATCAGAACGAATATTTTGATTCGTTTGCCAAATTGTGTGTAAATCTCATTATAAAATCTAGTAAGAATAAGAGGCAACTCAAATCTATTCTTCAGTAAAAATAACCAAGTCATACGAGATTAATCATCAACAAAGATAACAAAATAGAAATATCCAGTATTAGGAGTTCGAAAAGGACCCCAAATACCAATATGGATTACATCAAAAGACACAGATTGACAACCATGACTACTATAAGGAAAATGGCTACAGTGATGTTGCCCAATTAACAAGCCTCACACTCTAAATGAGACACAAAACTCAATTGAGGAATAACTAACTTTAGTTTCGTTAAAGAAAGGTGACCCAATTGAAGATGCCACTGAAGAGGAGGAACAGAGGCACTCAAGGCAGAGGATGTATATGGAGAGGCGCAATCACTCTTCAGAAAATAGAGACCATTTTTCTTATACCCCGAACCAATCATCTTCTTGGTTTGCAGGTCCTAAAAAACACAAGAAGAAGGAAAAAAAGTTATAGAGCAATTTAAAGCTTTAGTCAGTTGACTAACAGAAAGCAAATTAAAGAAAAAATCGGGAACATAGAGACTAGAGGGTAGAGCCAGGGATGGATGAGGAAGACGAACACCTTGTCCACGGACAGAGCGAGAAGAAACATCAGCTAAAATAGTATTATGGTGAATAAGAGTAAAATCAGAAAACAAAGAGGAGGTACCAAACATGTAAGAACTAGCTCTAGAATCTATAATCCAAGAAGGGGCGAAAGCGCAGCGCAAGCAATAGTACCTAAATCAGCTAAAGTAGTAGTAAAAGTGGAAGAAGGATAAGCGGTACACAAGACTTGAACAAGATTGCTAAGTTGAGCAGTGAGTGAACCATGAGAAGCAGAACTAGAGGAGGCTGGACCAGAAGAAGCTGAAGGTGCGGGAGATTAAAGCTGAGAAGTGTTATCGGTAACCTGATGAGCAGAACTTGACTTGCCATACTTTTGCCAACAACATGGTTCTGTATGATTAGTACCCCCACAGTAATCACACTTTCTGGCACTGCGGCCACCTGTTCAACCACCACTACGAGCTCCACCACGAGAGCTACGGCCACCACATCCACCACGGGAGCCACTACAACCACTAGTGAAACCTAAAGCCGAGGACTCCAAAGAAGAAGAGGTAGAGCAAGAGACTGTTGATGCGCATCCCAATGAATAGTGCAAAAGTCGAGAATAGGCATTAGCAGTGGTTGGCAAGGTCTCATTCACAAGAATCTAATAATTGAACCCACCAACTCAAGATCTAAACCGGATAACAAGGAAGAAATCATAAAGTCCTTCCAATGGTGCTGCTATTGTGTAAAATTAGTAGTGAGAGGCCGCAACTACAACAACGGGTCCCAAAGATTCTTAAGCGTACTGTAATATTTTGATAAAGGCTTTTCAGAGTCCAGATTACTTCATGGTGAAGATTTTTTCATAAATCTCAAAGACACGAGAAACATTACTTTGATGGGAGAATGAGTCAGCAACCGAATCACAGATCTTCTTAGAAGTGTAACAAAATTCAACAGTCGAGGCAGCGGTAGGCTCCATACTATGCCACAACCAGTCCATAACAATTGAATCTTCACACATCCAATCTTCATATTTGGGATCTATTTTAGGCAAAGGAGCATCAGTCGCATACTTTAATTTTTGTGTCCCACACAAAAAAACAATCACCACACGAGCCCAAGCTAAGTAATTCAGCCCATTTAATTTTGCAGATGTTATAGATTTGGGCATATCATCATCCCGAATTAAAGAGACTTTTTTTTCAGCCGTACTCCAGAAAAAAAGAACCAAGATGAACAGTAACAAGATGAATGAAGCTGAACCGTAACAAGCTGAGCCAATAAACCGTAACAAGATGAACCAACCAATAGTGAACCTGAACCAATAAACCGTAACAAGACGAACCAACCAATAGTGAACCGTAATAATGATGAAGATGCGCAAAACCGTAGCTGCCACTACCATCAACCGGAACCCTAGCTGTCGTCGACATTGTTAGAGCAAACCCTAGCCGGCGTCACCTTCTTTAGGGCAACCCAGAGCCGTCGTCAACCACTTTCGAAGAAACCAGAGGTGGCGTTGACCTCTTTCGACAAAACTAGAGTTGTTGTCGACCCCTTTCGAAGGAACCAGAGGCGTCGTCGACCATTTTTTAAGGAACCAGAAATGTCGTTGACCCCTTTCAAAGGAACCAGAGGCGTCGTCGACCTCTTTGGAATAAACCCACCATGAGAGTCGCAAGACGAACGTGATGATCGTGCGACTGAGAACGAGTCCCAAAAAACTTCAATCGATACACAAACTTCAACCAAACTACAAATTGGCTTCAGATCTGATATAGATTAGGGTTGGCGATACAAATCAAGTGGAAGGGAGGCAGCCAAACTCACGATGAACATATCGAACATAAAAACTAGGGTTTTGAAGCTGACATCAGCATGGCGTCATTATCGGATAATGCTGATGTCAGCAACATTTGTAACTCTCAACTTCTTTGAATAATTGGACAACTATGATGGTACGATCGTTGGCTCTGATACCAGGTTAAAGTTGAAAGTTTAAGATTTAGGGATTAAAGAGAAGAAGAAGAAGAAGAAGAGAGAAAGAATAAGAGAAAAATAGGTTTAATATTTTCTACAACTGTCCCCTTCACCTCTAAGTATTTATATTAAATAATAGAAAGTGTAAATTACAAGGAGACCCTTGAGACATAAACTACAAAAAGTAAAAATAATAAAATAACTATTCTGACGTATCTAAACGTAAATCTCATACATCTCCATCTAATCCATATATCAAATCATGATCTTTCATGCCATACTCATATCATATCCATGAATCCCAAAACACATGTATTTAACCTTATAGCTTTACAACATATGTTAAATCCAATTTGTGGCCTTAGGCCCACAAATGTACAAAAAGAAGTCAACATCCAAAATGATCTCCTTGGCTTCCTCATGGCTGTGGCCCCACATCGGTATCTAAAACGTTAGTCACGAACACAGCAGCCCCATAGGAAACTATGCAAGCGAAATGTGCTGATGTGCATGCATGTCAATAGATGTAACAAGTATAGATGCAATGTCTAATTTCAAACATTCATTCATTGAAGCCCAATTTTACCGAACACACTCACACCCACAGCTGAATTCTAATTTTCATTTCTTGATTACAACTAATGTCCAAGTATTATTTTAAATGTTTTTCAAACATGAATTCCATGACCAAATTACATGAACCGAGTCGTTCACACATCAACACACAAATCAAAACCTCGGATATCACAAGCCTTAATCTCATCCTCTGTCTTTATGTGCTATTAACCAAACGACACACAATCTCACCCTTGCATAAGTTTACAATATTTCACCGGTGGATATCTTGACCCCATTTATTTTTGCATGAAACAACCGAAACATTCAAAATTTAATCTACACACACCCCGAACCCTTGAGCTCATCGAGTCAAGTATTACGAAACAAATCACCCAAAAGTTAATTCACAAAGAAATCTCGTTTCGCTCCAAAATTTCTACTTTCTCCCTTAGACGATATTCACACTGAAATTGCTACTTTCTTTCCAGTTTCCACATTATTCAACAAAACTCATTCAATTTTGTCATAACACACACTTAGCTACATTTTCATGATAATCTCACAAATTCATCAACAGTTTAAATGTATCAACTTAAGACCCAAAAATTTGGAATAACGAGAATGGAAAACCAATCGGTGTATGTTGTAACCCTCGTATTATAAAATCTCCCTTCTTCGGTCTCGCAAAAATCCAGCATTATGCTCTCTGTATACACGTGTATTTATAAACTCATATGGAGAGCAAATGAGAGGGGGAGACAAAGCATATAATATTTTGGGGGGGGGTTGGCCTGCTTCTTATTAAGGGGAAAGGATCCTTGTCTCACTTTAATGAAGCTTCACTCCCATTCCATTTTATTGTCCTTTTCCTTTTTGAAATTCAATCAACCATTTTACAACAATCCCCCTCCCAATAAAATTAATACCATTTTTTTCTTGGCAACAAAAAATACTATTGAAAAGATGAAAAGAAGTACAAAATTAGAGGACCTAAGGAGATAAATTAATACCATTCATCCCTTAAGTAATCCAAACTGACAAACTAAATCCCTCAGTCCTCAAAAACTCATGTGGGTCCCGCTACGCATAGTACCAAATATTAGGCCCAGGGCCTATATACCCAAAATAAATATTAATATAATAAATAAATAAATCAAGTTTGTACAATAAATATGTGAAAATTGCTTCGAAAGCATAGAGAGACACTGAAGAGTGAAGATCAACTAATGGGTGTGATTGAAATTCAACTAGTGGTTGGGGATCAAATTGATAATGAGGTTGTGGGTATTAGGTCAAACTGGAGTATTAGCATTGCTGTTCCACAACACATAAAGGCAAGGATAAATATGATTTTTGATGGTGGGCAATTTTGTATTCAAGAAGGATTAGAAGTTTATCAGGTAAATGATTTGGAGGAGTTGTTTGGAACTTGAGAAGTACTACCCGCATTGGAGTATAGTTAGTATGATGAATCCTCAAATGACTCGTCTTAAAAGTAACATTAATGAAGTTGTCTGGGATATATACTAAAAGTCATACTTTTATGTAATGGATTTCGGTATTTGTTTTATTCATTAATAAAATTTGTTATTTCCATTTTAATGAGAATTTGTATGAGCAATGTTTGCAATTCTTTATTTATTTAATATTATACATGTGTGTATTTTATTCTACACAGTAGATGATATGGTGTGTAGAGTTCGGATTACACACAGAAAATCAAATTATCGGTTCTCGTAGAATATAAGTTTTTTATTCATGGTCTTAAATGGAATTGGACATACCATCGGTAGGATTGTAACACAATATTTTAGTAGGTCTGTCTTGATTATGGGGAATGGTATAGTTCCAACTCATTGTGTTGATACCCTTGGTACGTATTAAACAGGACCGTCTTGATGTAATTGTTTCTATACCGACAGTATGAAAGAATTAATACCTCATGGTTATTATAACTGTTTATACTCTTATTCCCAAAAGAATTAATAGACATATATTTAGTGCTTATTAGTTTGATTCATGAAAGAGTGAGATCTTTTATAGGTCAATAAACTCAGTAAATTGGATAACGGCATTACGTGTATGGTGAATATTAATTATTAACGGAATCGACGTCCTGGTATAGGGATTGATGAAACCCACTTGAGAAAGTTTATAAATTTTGATTATGTCAAATCTTACAGGTGAATTTTATATCTAACATATCAAATAAGTTAACTGGAAAGTCTCAAAGACATTATAAGTGGTCGATTAAATAAAATTGTCAGTAATTTAATTTAAACGATGAATATATGTAATCTTAACGTAGGAAGACAAATAAGTATTTAATAACATGGAGCTCAAAATTATTTTCTTGAAATAAGACCAATAGTGCAATTATAATTCTTTAGTGGTATGAATTATAATTTATGTAACTAGGAATTTAATTTGAATTGAATTATGTTTTTCTAATTACATAAGGAGCCCGAATCTTATTTGCTCCTTAGGTCCATGTCGTAGCCTATTTATATGACCCTCTTGGCAGCTAAGATTTTGATATTTTCATCATATTTAAGAGGCAAACTAGTTAGGGTTTAGGTCACGAATTTGCAGCTCACACTCTGTTCGTGATTAGGCATACGGGATTATGGCAAAAAACTTGAGGTGCAGTTGAGGTCCTATTCGTGTGCATCCATTCGGCAATTTTCTGTTCGAGTGCTCAAACAAGATCAACCCAGAGAAATCTCGAAGGTATAACCCTTGTTTCGCCGTGTAGGGTTTAATCGAATTCTCATTTCTTTTTTTTATGATCTATATGCACTGTCATCAATTCCTAAGATGTCGTTTCACAATAGAAGTATCGTAATGAATAATAGAAGAATCTACTTATGAATTAAGGGTTATGCTCAAGGAAAATGATGAAGACATCAATGGGATTCTAAATGGTTAAGCAATAAGCCAATAACACACACATGCCATAAAGAGGCGTATAAGGCAAGTTTATGATTTTTCATTATCCAAGAAGGCATACGAGCTTAGTAAATTAACAATACAAATATTTTTCATTTGATGAGGAATGACTTGTCTGAAGGTGTTTCCCCCTATTCTTCTTTTCTTGAGGGTGCTCATGGTTCAATAACTTAATGATGCATGATGAGAACAATCTATTACATGGGGCGTGGTTGATGCTAGGCATTTTAGTCAAAGTTGCAATGCCATTAGTTCTCTTTGTTGTAATGCTATTTGTTGGATAGCTTAATATATATTCTTGGACTCATGACCTAACAGCTTAAGTTTTTCAGAACAATGAGTGACTTAACATGGTATTAGAGCTCTGGCTCCAAGAGATCATGCATTCAAGTCTCATCTGTATTCTTGTTATGTTTGTTATTGCACACTATGTTATGTCTGGTACACCTGTTTAGTTAAATTTATTCATCTCTCTACATGCTAGACAGGATCGCACGTGAGAAAAAGTGTTGGATAGCTTGATATATGTTATAGTGCCTATTTCCTAACAGCTTAAATTTTTCGGACAATTGGTGACTTAATACTATTTTTGATAAATAAGTTTGGGAGAGGGGTGCTAATAATGGAAAATCTTTGATGATAAGGGCGCGGGATAGTTCTTATGAGTGGGAGTATAAATCAAGTGGATGAAAAGGAATATATATTTTCATTTTGATGAGGGAGGGTTGGTTCAGTTAATACAGTTATTAGTTAATATAAGCAACAAGGAGTTTTGAAATTAGGTAATATCCGAAAATGGTAGGATCAATAGAGGTTAGGGCACTAGGAAAAAAGAGTTCAATGAGCTGAGAAACTTGACTTGTGGAATATGGTGGACGGGATAGTTCTTATGGATGCAAGGATAAATGAAAGGGATCAAAAGAAATATATCTTTTCATGTTGGTGAGGGAAGGTTGAATCAGTTAATACAGTTATTAGTTAATATAAGCAAAAAGAAAATTTGAAAATAGGTTATATCTGAAAATGGTAGGATCAATAGAAATGGGGGCACTAGGAAAAAGGAGAAAAAATGAAATTTTGAAAATAGGTTATCTCCGAAAATTGTAGTATCAATAGAGGTGAGGGCACTAGGGAAAAAGAGTTCAATGAGTTGAAAAACTTGATGCGTGGAATCGATTATGATGTTAAGTTGCGTTGTTTCTATCTACCATTATCTAGAAATAATCAAGTTATTAATAACTAGACGAAAGCAAGAAATAACCCCTTACATGCGAAATTATAGAGATCCCCTAGATTCACCACTTTCACCTTGACGTGTATTCACATTAGTGTGATTATGTGATATGAGTTTACACAAATGACCTCAACATTATATACATATAACACTAACACTTCCCTCAAGTTGGAGCATACAGATTAAACATTCTCATCTTGAAAGATAGCTGCTGAAAGGAAGTATAAACTAATGGATTCATGAGAATACCGCCGAGTCGATCATCTAAGTTGGACATAAGGAGTGACAATTTGTTTGCTCATCAATTGATTCCAAATAAAGTGGCAATCCACCTAGATAAGTTTGGTGCACTCATAAAAGTTAGGATTATTAGTAGAAAAGATGCAACTTATGCAGCTTGATTGTCATACTACATCCACTGATATACATATGAGTAGGAATAGTAATGCCAAAATCCTGGCTGAGAGAGTAAACCTATAACATTTCTGAAGCAGTATGTACTATAATCCGATTGTTGATTTGCTAGCCTTTATACATGTTCAATTGTTGATTTGTTAGCATTAAAAACACGTAATATATATATATATATATAACTTAATGCTTCCAAATATTTCCATATGTTTCAATTTTTTTCTCAGTTTTCATCATGTCTTCAAAACGCTTCCAAAGTATTTCTAATTTGAAGCCAATCGAAATGATCCACCAAAATAAAACTTTGATCGTTGACCACACCTTAAGATGCCAAACAAACCATCATAAAGATAAATAGTAGTATAAACAAAACAACCACCTCAATTCAAGGGAAATAGCAAAGAGTACCAAATCCTTAGTAAGAAATTGTTGGTCTCAAAAGCCACTTTAAATCATAATCTCAGTAAAGTCACTACCAGATACAATAGTGTGACCCACATAAATTATAAAGACCACATAGTGAAATCATGTAAATAACACACCCCTCACTAATTACCTCAATTCATCAAAGAGAAATGAATGTTTCAAGGGAAGAAACTCCTCAGTCAAGCTACTTCCTCTCATGCTGACAATCATATCCATTTCCACGAGATCAGATCTAATGCAGGAAAGCTGAAAAGGGAGGCAAAGAAGAAGAAAACCATTAACATTGCACATAGATTAGGAAGCACTAAGAGCTAAACATTTCAACACAAAGAAGCACCAAGTACTAAACAGCCCTAACTAGTTCCAACATCCTCTTGGCAATCAAGAACTCCCACATACTAAAGGTGACAATACTAGGGGTTCACTGTCGCTTGAAAATAAAATAAAAATAGAAGCAAGTGCAAAGGAATCAATCACACGATCCCTCTCTAAAAGTTCTAGAAGGGAAGAATTAAACCAAATAAATCTCAAATCCCAAAAGCACCTAACAGCCTAACTCCTCCAATTTATTCGGTTTCTTGGAAGTTCACTGACAATTGAAAACTTGGAACTGAGGTTCAAAAGGTAGTCTATACTACTACTAATGTGTCTTTTCCACTTGGACTCCGAAATTTGTAGGAAATGTTCAACCTCGGAGATGCTTAAAAGCTCTAAATTGTATGCTCAAAGCTGAGATACACAAATATACTTTCTATGAAAAATACCAATTTTCCAAAGATGAAAGATCATTTCCATCTGCCAACTGAATTGTCAAAAACTGATATCAGACATAAATCCGAAGTTGAGTAGACCTATACTTACCATGAAGTAGAAAACAAGAAGTGAAGCACCAGAACAAATTTCTGGCCACTCAGATTTTGCAGAGATTTTATAGATCCCGATGAAATCAGCAAGCCATTGAAACATACAAGAGAACTCTACAGGGAGCTGATATACATACAGTACAACGATATTCAAGCCTGCATACAACAAAAGATACCTCCACCCCCTTCAAACCAAGCATAGTAACGGTAATCAGTGAAAGAATTAACAATTGAATAAAGCTTTTATAACCAAAAATTACCAGACAAACGTCATTTACTGCATTACGCTCACCTGAAGAGGCTGAGAAAATTGCTTGTTAAAGACCAGTCAATAAGTCCAATGCAGCTACAAGTGAAAAACGGTAGAGAAACCCAAGATGGGTGGCCACTGCCCACAACCAGCTGTACAGCAGGCAACAATAAACAGCATAGACCCCTGAAATGAGGACCTTACGTGCAACAAAACAAGAAAGTAACAGAATCATATTCAGGAAATTATTTGCACAACCAATGACAAAAAGCACCATTTCTTTATGTTGAGTCAGTGGATCCCAATGACCTATTTTTACCATAGCATACTAGATTAAACCAAAAAAAAAATGCTGAAGCTTTCCTTTTCACAAACGATTGAGGACTTTTGCCTCTTTAGCACACCTTTACCATAGCATTATGTCACCTAATTTCTTTACATTCTTGTTGATATGAGTACTACTTTGTTTATGCTATCATGGAAATCCTATTACATCGATGAGCTGCAGCAAGATGAAAAAAGATATAGAAATGCAAGAATTTTAGGTGATTTGTTTGGAGAGAAATGCAAGGATCCTGAGTGGTAATCTTGAAAATGAGAATTTTTATGGGATAGAGTTTGTAATTTGTCTTCCTTATGGGTTTCTATATCACCTCCTTTTAAGGGGACTCCTATAAGTTTCATTTCTAGAGATTCAAGAGCAATGTGTGATGAGTGATAGGTAGTTTGGTGCTTTTGCTGTATTTTTATCCACAAAGATCCGGGTGAATGGAAAGGAAAAAACAAAGGATGAATTCCACGTTCACTTGAAAGAGACATGCTATAAAATAGGAAATAATATCTAATTTCCTTCGATTCTCTTGTATTTTTTTTCACTTTTTAATAAAGTTGTTTTTGTGTCCTATCTAGAGAACAAAAATAATTGTGGAAAAAGCATTTTCACACAGAAAAGTAACTTAACTTTATATTAAATGGTCAACGACCACTCTGTCAAAGCTTATAATAGGGAAAAAGAAAAGGAAAGGAAAAGGAAAAACCCAAACCTATATGCTCAAAAGAAGAGACTAAACGTCCCCAACAGAAGCCTGTACAAAGATCCAGCCCAAGTCTACTACCATACATCTCAAATAACGCAACAAAAGCTGCCACTAGTTGTATGACCAGGCGATAAATCACGGAAGGCAGCTTCAAGGAGTGATCACTGCAAATCCAACTCACTTTAAGTAGTACAGTGGTAGATACTTAAACTAACTACATTTCTTCAGGGGAATAATTTTTAAGAAGAAGAATTACCTTGTGAGACCAATTAGCTTTGCCCAATGAGCATCCACCACACTCCATTGATCTCCCTCAACAGCCAAAATGATTTGAAATATGGCATTTGAGAGCATAGAGAGTGTGGAAAGTATAATTACACACCACAATATGGGGGACTGACTTTGGCAACGAATCCCTAATGCATAGCAAGACATTGACAACTATAGCCGTCAAGACCAACAGATGTTAAAAAACACATCATGGATAAAAGAGCAATTTCTACTTAGTTTCATTACAAACAGATAAAACCCACTGGCTGCTTGAATTCTGCAAGTCTAGTTAGTAACTGCCTTTTGTATATACAAGTATGCAACTAGAAGATTATTCAAACAGTTGATAGGTAAAAGAACTTCTAACCCTTTCTAACCTTAAAAGCTGTTAGAGATGAGATTTATAACAGTAATGTTATATTTAGAGATTGAAAGATTAAGATTAAGATTTATAACAGTAATTTTAATTGCAAGTTTTTGAATTTTTTTCTTTCTTTTTTGTTCATTTTGGCTACTAGTCTTTTAATTCCCAAGACAATTTCTTTTTATTTTTCTCGGCTCTTATGTTCGTCTTTGGGCCATTCGTCCACTGTGCTGCGCCCTCCTCTTTATAGTTCTGAGGCTTCAGCTTTAGTCTCTACTGGTGGCAGTCATAGTAACAATCAGAGTGGTCGTAGGCTCGCAGCTGTCGTTTTTCTGGGGGTGGCTCGCGTGGTGATGGTTGTTCCGGTAATCGAGGTGATCGAAAGTGTAATCATTGTGGTGGCACTAATCATACCGAATCATTTTGTTAGAAGAAATACAGTAAACCCAGTTCTGCTCATCATGTCACTAAAGAGCCTCTCTAGTATCCGCAACCTATCTCCTTCAGCAGTCCCAATGCATCTTCATCTAGTTCTTATGAAACCCTTACCATCCAGCTTAGTGAGTTGGTTCAGACTTTACGCACTGCTTATCCTTCCGCTTCTACTGCTACTTTAGCAATCTCATGTACCATTGCACGTGCTGCTGTTTCTTCTCCCACATGGGTTATCGATTCTGGTACCACTTCTCATATGTCCGCTAATCCCTCATTATTTTCTAATTTGACTCGTACTCACTATCATGTAGTCTTGGCCGATGGCTCATCTCGTTCAGTTAATGGGCGGGTGGTCCTTCATCCAACCTCGTCTTTGTCTTTACCTTCTAGTCTTTTGTTCCCGATTTTCCTTTTAGTTTGCTATCTGTTAGTTAAATAACTAAAACCTTCAATTGTTTGATAACTTTTTCTCTTTCTTCTTGTGTGTTTCAAGACCTCCAGACTCAGAAGATGATTAATTCGGGACATGAGAAAGATGACCTATACTACTTGGATACTGTGCCATCGTCTCGTTCCCTTACATCTGCATTGAGTGCTTCTGTCTCTCCACTTTAGTGGTATCTTTGCCTCGGTCATCCCTCATTGGACAAATTAAAGTTAGCTATTCCATCTTTGTCTTCTGTGCCTGTCACGACCCATTTTAAAACATGGTGTCCGTGATCGGCCAGTAAGTGAAAACCCACCAAAGGCCTCTTTATCTTTCCTTATTCTGAGTTATGACTACTGAAAAAAAAAGACTTATTTAAACATTTCTAAGTGCAAAAATAGATTTATTAAAACATTTCTAACTGAAAATTTTTCAACATAAATTCTCAAAGCATTAACTATGAAAACAATGATCCAACTAAGAATTTATTCTAAAAATAGAAGAAAAACAAATGGCAATTACAAATGAAAAAAAGACTTGAACTTTTTGTTCTCAAAATACTGAATCTTCATGCTTTCAAGTGTCACCTAAAATTGTTCAACATCCATTAGCAATGCTAGTGTGAATTCAATGATATCTGAATTATTAATTATGCCATAGTGTTATAATAATATATATTAAACGGTTTGCCAAATTTTGGTAGGGAGCAACCCCACAATTAATAAGTGGATAAGATCATTCATCAAGTCACCTGGCCGTGACCCCACCCTTATTGCCTCGCCTCGCTAGAACACTTAACGTCCCTCGGTGGTCAGGACGCCGTTTAACCCATTATTCTCTCATTCACTTATAATTATTCATTCATTTATTCATCATTTCCAATATTCACGTGAAATAAAAACTAATCCAGATATTAGAGACTCACCTGATCTAACAGAAATTAATTGTGATTCTTCAAAACTCCAAATCTAAATGGAAAGTACATAACAATATTTTAGTCATTCAATTTTTACTTCTTAATTTTGCATTAAAACTATATTATTATTTCTTAAAAATTATTTAATATAGTATATTTATAATTATAAGATTCTAATTTAAAGGGCAAATTACATTGACCCCCCTGAGGTTTCTGATAAAATCACTGACCACCCCTGTAGTTTAAAAAATGACACAAATCTTCTCTGAGGTTTACTTTTAA
>JAOTRH010000020.1:7635313-7648746 GCA_034768845.1 Heliamphora exappendiculata | reverse complement strand
GTGTGCTTAGTTGCCGCCGCGCATTTGTTTCTTTGTGCAAGCTTTGTAATGCCTTGTTTCCATTAATAAAAGAGTTTTATTTGCGCATTCTAGTGCTTCCTGCTGCTGTGCTTAGTTGCTTATTGTTGGTTGCTTGCTTGGTTTCGTTTCCCACGTTTTGGCCACGTACTGACTTGATTTGTTTGCTTGACTTGGCAAACACAATCTACAAGCTTGGCGGGCTATCAAGAGGTGTCTTGCTAGCGCCACACACGTCGTGCCCTATCTGCAAGGCCGTCGTGTGATACCCTGGCATGCCCTGTTCCAGCCACGTGCAGTGAATTGGGCAGCGAGACTGTTATCCACGAAGGTGTGGATATGGATGGTCCGCTCAACCAGTACACCCTGATTGGCTAGAACAACGTACTGCTTTTTGGCCTGGGTGGAGATAAATGGGTTATACCCGAGACGGCTCGAGCGTTTCCACCCCCGGGACTTAGTCCCAGAAGGCTCCCCAGCTATGAAAAAGACGACGCCACAACACACAAGGAAGAAGCAACAAAAAAGAAAAGCAGAGGTGAGAGAATAGAGAAAAAAGAGAAAGCAATGAGGGAGAAGCCGACAAGAAGCCGAGAAGATGCCGGAATGTCACCGAAGAGACGTCGGAGGATTGCTGGAGAAGGCTCAAGGTGCGTCGGAGAGAGGTTTAGAGAGAGAAAGAGGAAGTGAAAAATGAGGGCATGGAGAGGGGCCCACCATTTTTATAACCCCTGGACAGAGGCACTCAAGCGCTCTATGAGTGCGCATTAGCGCCTGGGCGCTTGAGCATTCAGCGAGCACGCATCGGCGCACAAGCGCTTGAGCGCTTAATGAGCGTCCGTGAGTGCAGGCTATTGTCCAGGCCACTCTCCCTTAGACAACACCCCATACTCAGAGACAAGTAAGTAGGCATACAATCAGGCACAAGCTCACACAAATATGTATATATATATATATGTGTGTGTGTGTGTGTGTGTGTGTGTGTGTGTGAAGGCATACAAGATGAACTATGAATAATGCAAGATTAGCTGACAAAAACATGGGATCCACAAATCAAGACAAACATAGACTAAATATATTCGCATGAAATATAGTACGGAATCAATTTCAGGCGAACTGAGCATGGATGAACAGACGTAAGAATTAATTACAAAATCAATGCATCAAGAGTGTAAACGGTGAAACCTATGACAGAGAGCATGAGAGTTGAAGAGAGGTCAGAAAAGACGCAACCCAAGAACCAGAACGTCATGTCCAACAAGATAACTATAAAGTCAAACCGCCTAGCATTTGGACCTTGAGTTATATGTACAAACCTCAGCCATGGAAGAGAGAGAAGGCCTAGCGCAAAGCCAATATGATGTTGCTATCATTTTTGATTTTTTTTTTGTTTCTTTCCTTTTTTTTTTGTAAAAAAATGGGAAAGGTAAAGAGAGAATCATTTCAGAAGACGGTATCACCCAGAGGAGATAAGCACAATCTCATAGGCCGTCAAAGACATAAGGATTGGGATACAGGCATGATGGAAAGCAACTGAAGGTAAATTACAAATATCGGTCATCAAAGCAACTGAAGGGAGAATACCAAGGAAATCAGATTAAATCGATTCTACAGTCTCAACAGGACACCATGCTCCAAGAGAGTGTGTGCGAATGCATGGTATACAATAATACTTAAACGCCTTGAAACATGTATAATTGTCTAGTCTGAAAGATAAAGTACCATTTCTCATTGGAATGCATCAAGTTAAGAGCCAGGACAGAGATAACATAAAATCATAAGAGAATCAATTTAGCATTAACAGATTCACATGCTCTAACACAGGCAAGCAGAAAGAACGGGCACACAAGCATGCAATTAAACAAAAGAAAGAAAAAGATATTTATATATTTTTTTGAAAATAAGGAAAAACACAAGAAAGAACAAAAAGCAAAAAGAAACACCCAACCCACTAATCAAGAGAGATTAAACCAAGAGACATCCTAAGGGATTCAAACCTAGGAAAGTCCAAAGGTTTGGTGAAGATGTCAGCTTTTTGATCAAGAGTGGAAATGAACTCAAAAGAGACGACACTGTCCTAAATAAGATCGCGAATAAAGTGATGACAAATGTCTGTGTTTGGTACGCGAGTGTTGGACATGATTTTTGGAGATGCTGATAGCACTAGTGTTGTCACAAAACACAGTCATGGTGCCTTGAGTGAAGCCATAATCCTGAAGCATCTGTCTTATCCATAACAACTGAGTGCAACTGCTACCTGCTGCAATATACTCTGCCTCGGCAGTAGACAAAGTGACACAGTTTTGCTTCTTACTGTGCCAAGCAACCAAGCAGTTACTCAAGTAGAAGCACCCACTAGAAGTGCTTTTGCGGTTGTTTATATTTCCTGCCCAATCAACATCAGAAAAGATAGCAAGGTCTGTGTTGGTCTCATGAGGATACCACAGACCAAGGCTTAGAGTCCCATTGACATACCGAATGATCCACTTGACGGCGACGAGATGAGACTCTTTAGGACAAGCCTGAAAGCGAGCGCAAACTCCTACACTTTGAGACCAGGTCAGGACGGATGACAGTGAGATACAGGAGACTACCTATCATTCTGCAATACAAGGTAGGGTCAACATCCTTTCCATTTGAGTATTTTCCGAGTTTGATGCTAGTGCTCATAGGAGTGTGGGCTTCCTTGGTAAATTCTAAGCTAAACTTTTTGATCACGTCATGAGAATATACAGAGTGGGATATAAAAATCCCATTTTTCAATTGTTTCACATGGAACCCCAAGAAGTGACTTAGTTTCCCAACAAGACTCATATGGAACTCCTTACTCATCTCGGCATCGAAATAGTGAAAGAGAGTACGATCAGATGTGGAACCAAAGACAATGTCATCGACATAGATTTGAGTAATGAGCAAATCATCCTCAACCTTCTTTAAGAAGAGAGTACGATCAGCTCCCCCTCGAATGATGCCAGAATTCAAGAGATGGTCAGTGAGCCTTTTATATCAAGCTTGCGGGGCTTGCTTAAGCACGTATAAAGCCTTTCTGAGCCTATACACATGTCGAGAATTATGAGGATCTTCAAATCCTCTTGGTTGCTTCACATAGACTTCCTCTTTGATGTCACAATTGAGGAAGACACTCTTAACATCCATTTGGTAGAGTTTGAAGTGTAGACAGCAAGCTATGGCAAAGAGAAGTCGAATGGACTCCAAGCGAGCTACCGGAGCAAATGTCTCATCGAAGTCAATCCCTTCTATTTGTGATTATCCTTGGGCCATTAGCGTAGCCTTGTTTCTAACCACAACCCTATGTTCATTAGTTTATTTTTAAAAATTCACTTTGTTTCAATGACATTATTGTGACTAGGCCGAGGGACAAGGTACCACATTTCATTCATGTCAAATTGTTGAAGCTCTTCTTGCATAGTAATAATCCAATTCTCCTCGCTAAGAGCTTCTTCAATCCTCTTAGGTTCAACTAGGGAAGTGTAGCAGACATAATGACTTCATTTTCAATGTGAGCTTTTCTCCTAATCAACATGCCATCCCTAGGTTTCCAATGACAAGATCTAGGGGATGATTCAACTTGACCCTAGTCGAGGGTTCTTTGGTGGATGTGAGTAATCCCTCAGCTTGAGGGGTTTGTTCACTAACATTGGACTCTTCACTTCCCATAAGGTCTGTCTTAGGTTCTCCACACCAAGCATCAATGATGGATTCATCATGAGAGTTTGAACTCTCCCCCTCAAACACATGCTAGATTTTTTCGTTAGGAGAGAAGTTCAACTCATTCACTGTAGTGTCATCGACAACAACATTTGCAGATTCCATAAGAGCCAAAGTTCTCAGATTGTACATATGATAGGCTCGACTATTTGTGGAGTATCCCAGAAAGATTTTCTTGTCACTCTTAGAATCAAATTTTTTCAATGACTCACTATCCCTAAAGATGTGACATTTGCTACCAAACACTCTTAAAGTATTTGATATTGGGTTTTTTTTTCATTTCAGATTTCATAAGGAGTGTGAGAGGTTCCCGGTCTCAGATAAACTCTATTAATGGTATAGCAAGTAGTATTAATTGCCTCGGCCCAAAAATTCCTAGGAACTCTCTTTTCATGAAGCATAACTCTGGCCATTTCCTGCAGGGTTCTATCTTTTCTTTCCATGACCCCGTTTTGTTGAGGAGTCTGTGGAGCAGAGAATTCATGTTTGATTTCTCTCTCATCACAGATTTTTTTCACCTCGGAGTTTTCAAACTCCCTATTATGGTCACTCCTAACACGGGTTATGGGATAACTCTTTTCATTCTGAACTTTTTGACACATGGTTTTGAAATACCTAAAGGTGTCGGACTTTTCCATCAAGAAATCAACCCAGGTGAACCATGAGTAGTCGTCAACAATGACAAGAATGCATTTTTTACCCCCAAGGCTTTCGATTCTAGAGGGACCCATCAAGACCTTTTCCACTAGACAGTTTGGGAACCCCCTTTATGAGTTCCCTTCCAGTGATTTTGAATAAATCCACAAAATTAATGTGTCCCAATCTTTGGTGCCACATTTTCACTTCATCGAGCAAGATCCTGTTGTAAAGAAGTTCAGGTTTAGGCATGATGCAATAATGCCACATTTTCACTTCATTGAGCAAGATCCTGTTGTAAAGAAGTTCAGGTTTAGGCATGATGCAATAACAGTGATCGGATGACCTAACACCTTTAACAATGCAAATGCCAGAAGAATCAATTATGGAGCAATCATTTTGCGTAAACTGAACATTATGTGAGTTGTCACATAATTGACCTATACTCGGGAGATTTGCCTTCAGGCCCTCAACATGGAGCACATCCTCTAGCTTTGGAATGCTGGGAGAATTGATCACCCATTTTTCTGTTATCTTTCCTTTGTTTTCATCACCAAATGTGACATTTCCTCCAGAGTATTTTTCAAAAGTGGTAAATAAAGATTTGTCCATGTCATATGACGAGAACATCCATTATCCAAATACCATAGAGAAGTATCATGAATTTTTAAAGCAGTGTAAGCAACAAGACAAACATTTCCTTTTCTTTTTTAGGATTATCTATGGGATCGGTCAGAAGAGTTTTTAGTGTGCTTCAACTTATCATCTAGGTTTATGTTATGACGAGGAGAACGATGGTTAAAGTTCCTAACCTGATCATGATTCATTCTACGTGGTACCTTGAATGAGCTCCCCATAGCCAATGATAACTTGTCGATCTCGGTGAGACAAGATAGGAGAATTGAGCGGCTTGATCACTTAGGTGCTCAAGGACAACATACTCTTTATTTACAAGTCTAGTTTGAGTTTGTCTGATAGGTCTTCCAACGGTAGGTTGACTCTTAGAACTTTCCTTGGCAATCTCTCTTTTTAGATGATAGCAATTCAGTCTTATGTGACATTGGACACCACAGTGATGACAGATGGGAACACTCCTTTTCTTTTAAACACGATTGACATTCTTGACATTTTCACTATGAATAATAGGAGAATAGAGAGAACTAGAAGCACTAATGAACACAATCTTCTTGGGATCACTAGGGATCTTCGGTTTCAATGAAGAGAAATCTAGATAACCGAGACCACTCTTGTCTCTAAAAGAGGAGGGCAACTCGGTGATCCGAATAGTCGCTTCACTCCTTTTCATCATCGAGCTAGCTGCACAAAGGTCTTTCTCAATGTCAGAAATCCTAGTCCTGGTGTTAGTCAACTCTCTAAGATACGCAAGTCTTTTTTTCTCAATACTAGCAAACTTGTTAGCTAGGTTGGCCGACTTGAGATTGTTGATTTCTATGTTCTTCTTGCTCAGTTCACTCCTAAGAAAATTCTTTTTCTTTTTTAAAAATTTAAATTTGGACTTGACTTTTAATTTCTCTTTCTTGAGTTTCAGACACTCTTTAACAAGTTCAACAGGCTTTTTGAATGGACTCAATTTCATCTTCCTCATTACTCTCTTCCCCTTCACATGTCTCACTCAGAGACTTAGAGTTCAACGATTCGTCAATACTCTCACTTGAGAGTTTTTGGTCAATGGAGGTCTCAGGGGGTTATGAGGAATCTAAGGTAGCAACCAGAATGACAAGATTAGATTTTTCTGTCTTTATCTTTGGGACTACCTTGTTCTGTCTCTTCTTGTTCATTGTTATCATCCCAAGTAACAGTGAAACTCTTCTTCTTTTTCTTCTTCTGGGTATTGGCACACTCGGCTTGAATGTGACCATACCCATGACATTCATGACATTGGATTCCTTGAGGTCTTTTGGAATTTTGAGAAGTTCCACGATTATCACTTCCATTGGAAGTAAATTTCTTGTTAGAAAAGGAAAACTTGGATGAAGATTGGTTAAAGTTGTTTCTCCTTTTGAACCTCACAAATTTTCTGAAATTTTTAGCAAGCATGGCGACTTCTTCCTCATCTAACTCATCCTCATCATCATTGCTTTGAAGATTGTCAACTAGGGTGGACTTAAGGGCTATTCCTTTACTCGAGCTGGAGGAGGTTTTCTTGCTAGACAGATGATTGATCTCATAGGTTTGAAGCTTGCCTACGAGTTCTTCGACTTTCAACGAGTCAATATCATGACTCTCTTCAATGGTCGTGACTTTAGGTCTAAACCTCTTAGGCAGGGATATAAGAATTTTGCGGACGACTTTGGAGGGCGACACAAGTTCTCCTAGACCAAAGAAGGAGTTCACAATTTCACTTAGCTTATAATAGAATTGGTCGAAGAATTCGTTTTCAGTCGTTGTTAGTTCCTCAAACCTAGTGGTCAACATTTGAATCTTGGAGGTCTTGACAATTTGCGTCCTTTCGTGAGTGACTTGTAGGATATTTCACACTTCCTTAGCGGTTTTATTTTGAGAGATACGACTAAATTCACCAGGACTTAGAGTATTGTGAATAGCACTTAAGGCTTTGTAATTATAATCAGAACACTCATTATCAACCTGAGTACACTCAGTATCGGTTTTCAACCTAACAATTTTAGTAGTGGGATTTTTAATGGTGGGAGATTCATATTCGTGGAGGACAGATCTCCAAATCCTAATTCCTATGGAATTTAGAAAAGCCTTCATCCTAACTTTTTAGTACGGGTTGTTATTGCCATCAAAGTAGGGAGGCCTAGTGGTGGAGGTACCTTCACGACCCAACTCCGAGTTCATAGATACAAAAGGATCAATCTCCGGTGGTGAAGCCAACAAAGAGATTACTTGGCTCTGATACCAATTGAAATTATGAAAAGAGACTCGATTAATCCTAGATGGGGGTGAATAGGTTAATTCTTGGACAATTAAAAAATTAAAAAGATTATTTAGATTTGATAAATAAATAACCAACATTTATGAGAGAGAAACACAAGATATAACGTGAAAGCCCTTGGATAGAACCCGAGATGAAAACCATGACACCAGCACATAAAGCATTTTTCATTATGAATAAAAAAGGTACAAGCTAGAAGAATAAAGGAATTACACTCGTTACCCAAACAACAACCTAACTTCTTTACTTGAGACGGACCCCCGAGCTTTTTCTTGATTCCACAAATCCAAGTTGCTTCAACTTCCCGATCTACTTAACCCGACGGCTAAGATGTGATACGAGCAAGTTTTAAATGATAACGATGACCAAAAGTGCAGAAAGAATAATGTGTAAGTGAATAATACAATTTAGGTTATGAGTACACTTCAAGGAGATGAAATGCACTTAGATTGGTGCAAGAGAGTTGACAAAAGATTGATAAGATGTATGGAAGTCAAAGGGGTCAAACTTGTCAATCAAAACTTTCAAAATTCTTTTTGGTAACCCAAAATGAGAAAAAGCAAAAACTTATATACTAATAGGGTTTAGGACAAAAATGTGGCAAAAAATTGGTTCAGGGCGCTCGAGCGCCTTGAGAGCGTGTGCGAGCGCACGAGCACTCGAGCGCGCCGCAAGCGCCGAGCGAGCGCCATAAAGGTGTTTGACCTAGGGTTGACCTATAAGCACTCGAGCGTTGCTTAAGCGCTGTTCAAGCATAGGATAAAGCGCTCGAGCACAACGCAAGCACATGGCGAGCGCACCAAAGCGCACCAAGGGCGCTTAGCAAGCGCACCCTACTGGAAAAACAAGAAGGGCCAACATAAGAGGTCAAGCGCTTGAGCGCCAAAGGGGCGCTCAACGAGCGGACCCTACTGGAGGAAAACAAGGGACAAGCTAGAGAGGTCCAGCGCTTGAGCGTCTAAAGAGCGCCTAATGAGAAGGGCGCTCAGCGAGCGGAGCCTCCTGTAAGGCAACCATAAAAGCCAATGCTTGAGAGCCTAGCAAGCACTCAATGAGCGCCAAGACGGCGCTAGAGTGCCTCTTGAGCGCTCAACGAGCGCTGAGAAGAAGAAGGCTAAAAAGATGCAAAAAGAAGGGGTATGCAACAAGATGATGAAAATGCAAAGCGTCCAGCCCAAACTAAACAACTACCAACAAACCTAAAAGATAGAAATTACAAGCACTTGGTGGTTTTGTCTGGACACTGGAAATCGCCAATTACATTTACAATATTAATTGATTAATTGACTGACGTCTACTCCTCTTTGAAAATCAAGCTTCAAAGGCATATATCTAAGTTTATAAACAAGTGGAAAGCAGAATCTGCGAGAGAAAAAAAAGAGAGATGAAAACTGACGTAAAAAGTGACCCACAATTCATTTATACGAGTTAAATGGACAACAAAGTAGTAGAGGAGGTGGCATGAAAATAACTGATGTATTAGGAAATACGGTCCGATATGTTATCGTATCGGAATAATGTTGGCCTATAAACTTGTGATTTCATTTTGCTCCAATAAATACATACATGTCTGAATTGGGGCATGAAGACATATGCCATCGCTTTTGCATGGAGGACCTATAGGATTTTGACCTTTGTTGCATGGATTTTTTAAAATTTGTTTAGTATCCAGTCAGGCGCTTTACAATTGAGTTAGGGTATAGGATAGGATTGGTCTGACATGTCTAGTTGAACGGGTACCCAATAATTATGTATAAGTAGTAGAGTTTACTATGAAATTAACGATGCATAAGGCTACAATCCCATACATAAAAGCTATGTTAGTCTGTATTTTCTCGTGACACCACCCAGGGGTCCATGCAAACATAGATCTGAGCCCAAAATATTGATTAGTTATCATTGTCAGTTATTTTCAAACAGATAACTAACTGTCAAATTATTATGACTGCTGTGCTACTTGATGGGGGACATTGGGGAGAACTACAAAAGGGACTCTTGGCTAGGATTTTGCAAATTAATTTGCTTAATTGATTATTGTCAAATAATTATTTTTATTTTTATGTTGATTTAGCATTATTATGTATTATCTTTAGTGGCTTGTATATGTTATATTCATATATATTGTAAATAAGAATAAAAAAAAAATTATTTATCATATCCTTAGCTTGTCTGTGTCCTATTTCTTTTAAAAATTGCCATGTCCCATGTTCGTAACCATGTTGTGTTCTTGTCCCCTGTTCATGTCTGTGTTTCTCAAAGTAGATCATTTGTTCAAAATTTATCGAAGTTCCACGGTCCCATCACATAATCTTACATACTATTACTAAATTGTTTGGAAAGGGTGAACTTGTTGGGATTTATCAGAAGAATCATAAAGAACTACGATAGCAAGGAAGAGAATGAAATCTCGACAGAGACTCGAGTACGAAGATGGAGTCATTTTTCTTGACTTCTCTTGGGTAACAAGCTTATAGTTATTTAAGAAAACATATACGACAAGAAATTTGTTTGAAACAGTTTCTGCAATGTTTTGGCTTTATGCATGACAAAACAAGGTTCTAGGTGATCATTTATTCCTAAAGTAGCGTTCCCTATCATGTTAATGATCTTTTTACAACAATGATCAACTTTTTTTGATCCATTTTCTGTTTGCCTTAGTTATAGATGAATTGAATAGACGTATTTAGGACGATATTTCATGGTGTATAGTGTATTGTTCACAATTAACACAATATTTTCTTGGCGGATGAAATGAAAACCGGTGTTAATACCAAATTAAAAATTTGGAGAAGCCATGGAGTCAAAAACCATTCAAAATAAATAGAAATAAAATTGAATAAACAAGATATAACTTTATTAACTATAGAAGGAGAATTAGCAAAAAAGTGAATACTTAACACCATGAGATACCTAAAAGTGAACAACTTTGCTAACTTGGTTTGATTATTAATAAGGGTGATTGAGAAAGACATAATTTATAGAATCAAAGGAAGTTGGATCAAGTGAAAAAGTGATATATTATGCAATCAATGAATAAAATTGAAAGAAAATTTTTTTTTCAACAAATATAAGGCAAACAATGCTATACAAGACAAAGTGTTGGACAACTAAGAGACAATACTTAAATAAAATGAGTGTACATGAGATGAGTATGTTAAGATGGATGTATTGGTAGGACTAGAAGAGAATAAGAGAGAGAATTATGAACAAAGACATTCATAAAATGGAGAAAGAGCTAAATTGATGTGGGTTATTGTAGTAGAAAATGATATGAATTTTAAAATTTAATTGCTTCTATAATACTTGACATAGCAAATGGAGAAAAAAGGACTCGTGGTTGATCGTAAATAATTGGGATAGAAGGCTCAATTTGTTTTGCTTTGGTTTCTAAGGTTATCAGTTGGTTTCTGAGATTATCACTGTTTAAAATAACCTCATGAACTGCCGTCCAAGTGAAAAAGAAACCATCGGAGGGAACTTGTATCTCTAAACAGAGCTTCTAAAATCCTTGTTGAATCTCCTAATCTAAAGTCACAGCTTAAGTTGCAAGAAGTATTCAAACAAGAAGTATCCATATGTATACCTTGGCAATGGAAAGTATACTGATTACAAAATTAAATTCATTTTTATGTCATTTTTCCAAATGATATAGGTAGGGTAATTGTTACAGGATTCATTCTCAAAATCTGGATCCCTCCAACCCAAAATTTGAAAACGCTTGGTTTATTGATTGAGTAGCTCTTATAGAGTCTGTATGTGCATTCTGAAGGTTTATTTGTTTAGGGAAGTTGGGAAAATTCTTAGTTTCCAACGGCTTTCATTTCTTTATGGATTAGTTTGACTTGCACAAATTTATCCTATATTTGGCATTTTTTCCATAGGTGTTTATTTTCTACTGGATTTTCCTGTTTCCAACTGTATACAGATTCAAAATTTAACAAGTTACGGTGATATATGATATAAGAACACGGGATTTGTCAAAAAAATGATATGAGAACTTGGGTACATATGCCTTTGCTTGATGCATCTTCAAGTTTTTTGGATTTATCTGCTTTCCGAGGAGCATGGCAAAGTATTCAAATTGGTTTGCTTTCTTCTTTTCTCTCCTCTGTATCTCATTGAATGTACATGCTAGAGACACTGATGCATCAGTGATACCTCTAAACCATCACCAAAATTACTCACACGTATGTTTTCTTTTTCCATATTGCAGTAGTAATGACCGACTTTGTACTTCAACAAATCAGTATTCACCTTATTCTTTTAGTAATCTTATTGTTTCCTTTTGTCTGTATCTTCATTTCTACTGATGTATATAGATACATATTTTACTGTCTTATGATATTTTACTGTCTTACCATTAGTTCTTCCCATAAAAAGATTATTCCCTAACTCTGGATCAATGTCCATTGTTCTTGCAGGATTTTTGAACAGCTCATATTCAGGTTAGTCCATCTGTCATACACATGTTTTTCTTGTCTAAACTTTTTGTGTAATCCATGGGGAGGGCATCGATAAATCTGGGAAATAATTCAACCTTGCATCTGGCTGGCTTTAGAAATTGCTGAAAGGCTTGCGTTTTCACGATGGAATAAAATGAGAATTTTTGAGGAATTAAGGAAAAGATATGCGGGGTCTTGGTGTACGAAATTATGAACTTATAGATTATAGCTAAAAAAAATGTGATTATAACTTCAAGTACAAATTATAAATGTTTGTTACAACCGTAAACTTAATAGTTTCAAATTTATGTTAGTTGATTTAGAATCCGAAGTTATAAGCAAAAAGCTATAAGCATAATTTTTTGTTTTGTTTTGTCTTGTTTTGTTTTACCCTTTTGCTGAGCTATAAGCCAAAAGTTGGAAAATAATTTCTAACAAACACCCTCCATGATGTTATAAAGCTGGTACTGTTTTCCATGTAATGTGAAAAACATGTTTTCAGTAGTTACCTGAGTCTCATGGTGAAATTGAAGATAAGGTCAAACTCCATAGTACTACATTGCTGTGAGAAATATGTCTCTAGTTCATGCTTGACCAGAGACTTCTGAAGTGCGTTTCCTTCTACCGACTATCATATCATTTTGCTTATTATATTGTGCAGACTGTGGTAAAAATGACCCTGACATGAATGAGGAGATGGAGAAGGACCCTTTAGCTATACTATCAGAGGAGATTAGTTTACATAAAAATGTTACCGATGATAACTTGAAACGCACCAACGCATCGATAATGGAAGTGAAGAAAACCTCTTCCCATTATCAAAAGGAGGCAGAAAAGTGCAATGCAGGAGTGGAAACTTGTGAAGAAGCAAGGGAGAATGCTGAAGCAGCACTTACAAAAGAGCATAAGCTCTCAGTCTTGTGGGAGATAAGAGCTCGTGAACTTGGGTGGAAGGATGAAAGAACAACATATTCATGAATATAGCTTTTCATTATTTCTAGCCCCCTTGACTTAGGCATCTGACTCATTATGATTATACACCTAGTGTGAATGTAACAACGGTATAGTATTCTTTTCTTTATTCTTCTTATTTGTCTTTTATGCATCTGAAAATGCAATACTTTAGAGCTGCGTATGAAGGCAGTTAGAATGTACGAACTAGTCATATCATTTTTCCATTTATTTCTAATGTTGGGGAATTTCTCCCCCTAATATTTTGTTGTGCTATGTGAAAGCAACGAGGGACTTGAGGAAATTCAAATCTTTGGTTGCTCAAAATGTATTGTAAGAAACTGAAGAATGGATCTTCTCTCCTGAACTTTGTCCTGGAACCCATAATTAAAAATTTTCCTAGGCTTGTACGAGAGCAAAGCGTTGCGGAACACATTTGGGAAACTAACGGTGCAGAGAAGGCAGGTAAGGGAAGGGTAAATTGTTGTGTAGTTTCCAGGTCATTTGATGCAGCCTCATGGAACCTGTCCATCCCCATTTCTCTTATTCCCGTCTTGTTTTCCACCCGAACCATTAACTGATTTCAACGTACCTGATTGCACATAAAAATGTTAGAAAATGCAACAGGTGCATGCTCGTATGTTCTGACCGGGAGGCTTGCTTTGTACAGCCAAATGGATTAGCCAGGTTTTGTCAAGGAAGAAACAAGTCATTTCCAAATGTGTTTGACAAAGTTT
>JAOTRH010000020.1:7625313-7630313 GCA_034768845.1 Heliamphora exappendiculata | reverse complement strand
AGAAATAGATAGGAACACTGTAACATATATATCTTGACTTTTAAAGGTTTCAAATGCCTTTTTCTATTTTTCATTATATTCCAAGTTTTATGATTCCTTGAACTTAAAATAGACCACAAGGCAAAGGGGTTGACGCAGTGAATTAGGAACTCCCAAGGGTTCAACTGTCGCTAACGCAAGCCCCTTCCCCTATCCCCGTCCTACCGATTGTATCAACAAACAAAACTTAAATATACTTCTAAGCACTCATACAGGGTCTGCATGTAACTATTAGAAAGGATGTCTTTTCCCTAAGACCAATTGCTGGGGAGGGGAGGGGGGGGGGGACTTCAATATACTGCTAAGCTCTCATATAGGATCTTCATGTAACAATTAGAAAGGATATCTTTCCTTTAGGACAGCACAAAGCCAATGTTGGTCATACATATTGTGTTCTTCAGTTTGAACCACAACCATAACTACAGCCCTGTAAACACATTTTTGAACATAGTCATACCTTGGCGTTGGAGAATGCATTATCAGAAAAGAATGAGGAACCTCATTCATTCAAATTCAACCTTGGATTATTAAATTCCTTCCAAGCTTTAGCCAAAGCCTCTGCAAATCGACTCACAGCAGTGTTTTCAGGTATCCTTCTAGAATCCAACCCAAGGTGCTCCACGAACTGATTCAATAAGCTCCTGCAAAATGACCAGCTACTATTTAAACACAATCATTTCTTTGTTGCTTTAGTGGATAATGCATCAGAGCACCAGAATACAGCCAAATAATATAAACCTCCATGGAATTAAATAACAAGAGTAAGTTCATTATTTTGGGAACCACTAGATGGCCAAAATCTACTTAGTTACCAATCAACGGAATGGGAAAAGGAAAGAAGCAGCAGCCTCAAATACTGCCGACCCTGTTACGAGATCATCCTAGAGGGATGGGACAAATTCAAGAACTATCAAGTCAGTTTCCAAGCACATGTTGCACTCGAAAACAATATAAATTCTCATTATCTGCTACAGGTTTAAAAACAAGTCAATTGCAAGTCCTCATAAGCATGCTTGGGAAAAGGATACCACCATATTTCATATAGGGGAATAGGGTCTGTAGACCCGCAAATAATCTTGTTCAATCTAAAAAACACCTAATAACAAGAGCATTGGTGAATCTAACTATTGATCAATAAAAACTGAACCATGGACGATGCGACTATTTGTGGGAACTGTTCAGACTCATGACATCGGTGACTACATTAAAAGATGAAGTTGGTGCAACGTAACACATTTGCTAGTGAGGGAAGAGAAATGATGTGCTATTATGGGAACAGAAAAGGGAAGGAAAAAAGCAGAAAAGAAAAGAGAACCAAAATCACAAAAAATAAAAGAGAGACTAATCTGGACAGCTTATTGTATTGATAAAAGAAGCAAAATTCACTTTCTAAAACAAACAGTTGTCTGAAATTTTAATAGATTGTTGATAAATTTATGGCACCATAAACGGTATAAAGTTAAGCTAAATGATAAACTTATTTACAATGACAGCAACAACAAACTAATTTAATTGAAGAGAGCAATCCAAAATTCTAAGAAGCCAAACCCTGATTCCTATAACACCCTCCAACTATGTGGCTGCCTTGAACTTAGGAAGAGAATGGAAGAATGGTTTCATATGTCCTCTAGTGTCTTTGCTAGAGAAGATATGATATTCAATGGAGCCAAAAGCAATATATCTCCTTTTTGCGTGAGTCATCCACTATGACTTAGAAATGCATTGCAAATTCAAGTCACATGGCCGATACATCTGAATTGACTGACTATTAGCAAGACTAGTATTTCTCATGCTTATGCTATATCATGTTATTCATTACAGTGGCTTCCTTGAATCTAGAGTTGACTCAGCTGTCAACCAGGACACAACCGATTCTTTGAACTATGGGTCTCTATAGAGATCAAAAGAATTATTTTATGGAAAATAATTCTTTTGAATTGGGTCTGTAATGGGATAAAAAAAAACAATTACACAATAGGAAAGAAATGGAAGCAAAGCAGATAGACATTATACTTTCCCTTTTTCTTTTTTTTGTCATTTGACTCAATTCTGACCTTCTTTCGAATTGCTTTATTCCAATGCCATGACATATCATTTATGTATGTCGGACATTAGGAAGACAACTAGGAGTTTATTGTCGAAAAAAAATCTATAGATTGGTATATTTCACACATATTTGGTTCAACATATATTAATGCTTCCGACCCATAGTGAACTACACTAAAATCCTGCAAATGGACCAATAAAAAGATTTCGGACAACACAAGATTTGGGACCCATGATAGATCCAAATTTCAACTATGCAGTTTATCATAAGTAGACAATTTTCAATCAGTGCATCATGTCACCAATACCCTTCATAACTGAAATGACAATGTTCATTTAGCATGGTCACCTACGAAGTCTTCTCTGCACAGAGTCATAATATATACAAGCATCATGCAACTTCAGCATCAGTGCAGCTAAAATTTGAAATCTCTGGACGTGCATTTCAATTTCAGGGCATATATATATATATATATATATATATATATATCAAATAAAACTCAAGTATAAAAAGCAAAGTTCTCAATAAATCCTTGGGTGTCGTAATGCTATAGAACACAGTTAAACACAATTATAACAGTTAAATATGTGACCATAACATGAAATTAGCAAAAGCTGTATAATATCTACCAATGTTATTCCGTAAATGATTTTATTAGTTCACTGTTCCGACAAACCATATTCCAGGTTTGAAACAAAATTGTAAATGAAGTTCTGTTTTCAAGACAAAAGCAGGTAAAATGCTTTGGTCCTTCAATGCCATGCTATGAAGCATGGATACTTAAAAAATGTAGCCATACACGAACCGGGTACAGGTATGGCTCCGGAACTTGCAAAATACGTACCGGGTACTCCAAAAAGATACCGTGTGCTTCCAATTATTGGGTACGGCATTGGTACGTTTTGGGAACATGAATGGGTACATTGGAACTTATATGAAATTTCTAAAAATTAAAAGAGTACTAGAGTAAATAATGTGTTGTCTCTTTTGATATAAAGTCAAATTTGAGTATCAAAAAACATGATTTAGCCTATTTAACTTAATGATAATGCTAAAATCTACACTTGTATAAGAAAATACATCTTTTGATGCTTTCTCTTAGGATTGGCGATAGCCTAAAACAATTTTCAACCAATACTATTGCCATAGTAATTGACTTCCAGCCCGATAAGTATTGCTACTTGCCGTCTAAATTAGGAAATTTCAAATACATAGCATTGGGACGACAATGCTAATATGATCTATCATCTAACTTTTTCTCTTATAAGCTAAAAGTAATTTTGTATTTAGCATATATATAATGTAATACAAAAAATAAATAAATTTACCGCAGTAACACAGCCACACCCGCACCCTATTTTTTTAGATTCCATCATACTTGTCTACTCATACCGTATAGTACCCATCCTATGTACCCGCACCTGTCTTCATAGATGCCATGCCAGTGTGCCAATAGATTCCATTGGTGAAGTAGAATACATAAATGCATTAAATGGTTTAACCTGACCTCAAAACGGCACATAATATTGCTATAGAATCCGAGTGATACCCCTTTTATGGTACACCACTAACTTATCACCAAATCATTTACCACAATTCAAGGGTTATTGTCCTAAATTCCAAATACACTTGGACTACGATGACAGTTTGCTGTAATGCATTCTCGGACAACCTACATATAATTACACCATTATTGTAAATAATTACAACAACAAATGGATACGATTTCAGCAATGGAAGCTTATGCAAGATTCACTTATCAAAGATGAACTGAATAACTTTGTTTGATAAAGGTTGCGAGTTCTAATTAGCCTAACCAAAGCCTGGACAGAATAATCAATTTATACATAGTTGTTTTTGGCAACAATAATGTCTATTTTGACATGTCAGCCAAAATAACCTTGCAGCAGCTTCACAGGAAAACTTGAAGCTTGAAAATTGAAACTAATGTAAATACGACAACCACCAGAACAAATCTGAACAATAGTGATGACTCCATAGTGACCTTTTAATGCATGAATTTGTTTAAAAACCAAAGAATAAGAGAAACAAGTTCACCTAACAGAACTACAATATCAAGAAGGAAGCAAATATTATAAAGCTGATACCCATTTACTTAACCTGTGAAGCTTGCTGACAAGACAACTTAGGCCAGGAAACGAAGATGAAATTGTGTTAAGCTCTATCTGGAGAAGTAACTGAGTTTGTTCATCAAGCATGTAATCAGAGCGATGTAAACCAAAGCGTATTTCCTAGACAATGATTGAAAAAAAATATGATTAGTATGTTCTCCCCAATAGTCCCTATGAAAAACTTAATCCATTTCCCTTACAACAGACAATAGAATTACCAAAAGGTGGTGAATAGGTTAAGGGGCTGTCATGAAACCACGTAAAAGAAGCAAATTTGTATACCTAAATAACTAAGTTTCATAAAGTTGTCCATGGATCGATAAACAGATAAAGATCAATACACAGTTCAATGCTATGAAAACCAAAATATACTGCCTCATGAATATTGTGCTTACCTCTTTCTTGCCGTTTTCTAGCATCTTGGAATGAATATCTAAGAGTCTGGAAGTAAAAGCATCCGCTTTCTTTGTTCTACATGTATAAAAGGGAAGAATAATTCCAGTGCACATTTGTTCCATATTTTTCAAAAAACTAAAAGGAAAACTATATCAAACCAACATAAAAGCTAAAACTAGAAGAATCCAAGCCAAATCAACAAGAAAAAGAAAAACAATAATCTGACACCATCTTTTGTTACCGTATTTTGTTTACCACATGATGCATATTCACAACCCTTGGTGCAATGAGGCCACACAAGCTTCATTAATATCCAATGGTTATGACTTATGAGTGTGCCACCTCAAGTGGTAAACAAGAGATGGTAAAAAAAAAGGGATTAAGAA
>JAOTRH010000020.1:7609656-7625213 GCA_034768845.1 Heliamphora exappendiculata | reverse complement strand
TTATTATAATTATATTAGCTTTATTATTATTATTATTATTATCCGGTGTGGTTGGGCACACCATTTATTATTGTGTGGTCTCGTTGTTCTATAAATAAACCGTTGCGTACCCTATTGGGGTTAACGCCTTCATTCAACCTAATCATATCTAATAACACGCTGTGCTAGTACACTTTGTATATATTAAACGAACCACATTGCGGTAATTAATTTTATACTGACTATATAAATTCATTTACACCCCAAAATTATTATAAGTGCTTATATTCTTAATTCCGAAATAATTATTATTTACGTAAATTTAATATTTCTTATTTTGATTCATTTGAGAGTGCGATCTTTTATAGGTCTATAGTCCCAGTGAGTTGGATAGCGATATTAATTATATGGTGAATATTAATTATTGATGGAATCCACGTCCCGATTGTTCGGGATTGACGATACCCCCTTAAGAAAGCCTATAAATTTTGACCGGGCCAAACCCTGCAGGTGAATTTAATTATCCGACAGTCAAATAAATTAAGCGGAAGGGCTTAAGAAATTTTAAAGATGCCGATTAAATTAAATTGCCAGTAATCAAATTTAATTGGCGGGTATCAAAAATATTAACGTGGGAAAATGAGTTAAGTATTTAATAACAAGAGCTCAATACAATTGGTCTTGAGATTATGGCTAGAAGTGCAGTTACAGTTCTTTAATGGTATGAACTGTAATTTAGTATTTTATGAAAATTGCAAAAACCGCTGCAATGTTTTCATAATTACAGAAACCACTGAGAGGTTTGCGTATTTGCAGAAATCGCTGAAAGGGTATCTGGGTCACACTAGAAATTTATGTTATAATTACTCCACAGGTCCCTACTGTAGCTTATAAATAGGCGGGTAGGCTAAACCAAATTCATAAGTTGTCTTTCAAGATTAAGATTGTCCAAGTTCTGCCGGTACCAATTCTCGAAAGATCGTAACCCACACTACGTTCCGGAATCGCATCAGAAATACAGTAGAAGGTCTGTTCGAAACTTCAACTCAGAGAATCAAAGTTCGTAGTTGAAGAAACAACCGAAATGTATTCATCTAAACTAACTGTGGTGGCATAAGTTTTTATTTTGATCATTCGACATCAAAAAAATTTATCTGAAGCATGTTTCAGCGATTGCCAGTCCAATTTTTATTTTTTGAAAAATCGTATACAAATCAATGATCTTGACAGTTTGCCTCCAACATAAAAAACACAGAAAAATTTATATTTTATTGAAAGCACGTATAAAGAATACAGATAAATTTATCTGTATCTTTTCAAAACATGTATAAAAAATACAGATAAATTTATATGTCTTATCAAAAGCACGTATAAAGAATACAAATAAATTTATCTGTTTGCATTATCTGTGTTGATATGCAAACAGATAAATTTATTTGTTATGTAAAAATAAGCAGACGGATAAATTTATCTGTTTGCATATTAAATAGATGAATATCAAATAAATAAATTTATCTGTTTGTAGGGTATTTTCAGGAGAAATCAAGCAATTAGATCTTACGTGTTAAAATTTTTGTTTATGTACCTTGCGCATTAAAACTTATTTTTTTGGACCTTTGGTTGAAATCTCCAATAAACAATAGGTTGTCGTTGGGTGTGCGCTGTCAAATATCTTCCCAATGGTTCTGTTGAGCGGCTTAAGGCGCGCTTAATAGCTAAAGGGTACATTCAGACATATGATATTGATTATGTAGAGAACTTTTCATCTGCAACTCGTCTCAATTCAGTTCGGATTCTTCCATCTGTGGCAGTTAGTCGTTCTAGGCCATTGTATTAATTCGATATCAAGAACGCCTTTCTTCACCGTAATCTTCAAGAGGAGGTATATATGGACCAACCACTTCATTTTATTGCCTCAGGTCATAAGCATCCCATCTGTCGTTTGCGCAAAGCTCTATATGGTTTGAGAAGTCTCCCCGTGCTTGGTTCAATTGCTTTAGCTCCGTTGTGCTTGCTTATGGTTTTCAGCGTTTCTCTGCTGATCATTTTGTTTTTTTCATCACTTACTAGTGGCACCATTATATTAACCATCTATGTCAACAATATTATCATTATTTCTAGTGATGACTCTATTCTATTCCTACCTTAAAGCGGCACTTAAGTCAAAATCTTTCACACTAAGAACTTAGGGTGCTTCGCTATTTTCTTGGCATTAAAATTATTCACTCTTCTCAGGGCATTTTTCTCTCTCAGTGAAAACATGTTCTTGATATTTTATTTGAGATTGGCCTTCTTGGTACTCGACCTATTGATACTCCTATGGATTCAACAATTAAGCTTAACGCTGATTCTGGAGATCTATTTTCAAATGTTGGCCATTATCGATGCCTTATTGGCAAACAAATGTATCTTACGGTTACTCGCCCTGATATTACCTACGCAGTTGGAGTAGTTAGTCAATTTATAAATGCTTCTCGTCAACCTCACTATGACGTTGTTTGTCGAATTGTGTGATATTTGAAGAGTGGACAGGTCTACTCTATTGGCGTTTTCGCTCCTTGTTTGTGGTTGGTTTTAGTGATGCTGATTGAGCTAGCAGTTATTTTGATCGCCAGTCTACCTTTGACTAGTGATGAAACATTATTACTTGGCAAAATAAAAAACAAGTGGTTGTTGCCCTTTCTAATGATGAAACTGAATATCGTACTATGACCTATACTGCCTCCGAACTCTTACTGGTCTGCTCTCTTCTTGTGGACTTTAGAATTCGTGTATATTCTCCAATGCAAATATTTTTTGATAATCAAGTCGCTATCTTCATTACTAATAATCCAGTCTTTTATGAACGAACTAAACATATTGAGGTTGACTATTACTTCATTTGTGATTTGTTATTACGAAAGCACGCCGCCACTCCGTATGTTCGCTTTAAAGACCAATTGAATGATATTTTCACAAAGCCCTTACCTCGCTCTTCCTTTCAGCAGTCATTCTTCAAACTGGGTATGTTTGATCTCTATTCTCCAACTTAAAAGGAAGTATTAGAGTAGCTATTTTCTTAAATTTTCTCATTTTTACTTTTGTTTATATCTAGACGGTCTACTTGTAACTTAGAATTTTATTACTTTAATATAAATACTTAGAGAAAAGGGGAAGATTAGTAACCCTAAACCTATTCTCTTAATTCTCTTTCTCCTTCTCTTCTTCCTTTATTTTCTTTTCTTTAACCCTAAAACTCTATTAACTTTAGACTTCAACTATTTCAAGTACATTCTTAAATAGTATCATCTTATATAATATATATCATATATAACATATTTAAATGTTCATAACATTCACGTTTTGGATACATATCTCTGTATCCTAAAGTCTAAGGGTTTAGTGGAATTTAACGCTTGGACACATTCACACCCATATTGTCCACACAACCATACTTACACACTAGTTTATGAAACATAGGCTGGCACTATACAGGAGTTGTGATTAGTGACCCAATAATTGTGGTCTATTATCATTTTGATAAGAAGAGGAAGAGCTACTGTTAGGGCTGCACCAATGAACGTGTCCTATGCCCACACTTACCACGAGAGTTTAACTTCCGCCTCCTCCCCCAAGGCTTCGCCCTCCCTTGAACAAGAAAAAAAAAAGAGGGGGGAAGAGCACTCTTGCAAGGCTCAAGCTGCTCACACAAAATAAAGCTCTTAAGACTCTCAGTTCTCTCCCCCTCCCCTCTCTCTCCATTAAATAGAAAACTTACCTGCTTAATGATGGATTTGTTAAACTTTTCTTACTAGAATTAACAGGCAAGGAAACAAGAAACCTTCAGCAATTAACATAGTATAGACCTATTATAAACCACATTGAATAAACAAGAACATAACTCAACCATATAACCCATTCTACAGCCATTTCTAACAAGTCTAGAAACTACCAAACTACAATTCAGACCTGAAACCTAATAATCATATATTAATGTTGAACCATATTTTAAAAGGAATCAATAGAATTAAGAGCCAGACTATCCCTACACGGTATTAGATTATGCCCTAAACATGGTCTATATGAAATTTCATATTTGAACTTCTCTCTTCACTATCCCATATCCTTTCCAATTTTAGTCCCAACTTATCTTAAACTTTAACAATGCTATAGTTTCTTTCTAAGTTTTCAGATGTTGTTCATGCTTCTGCTGATGTTGAGAGAATGGTTGCTAAAATTCCTAAGAGAGCACTCCATATAAGGTAACTTACTATTGGCCAACTATGTACTAGGTACTTCCATAGAATTAAAAATAAAAGAGTAGGATAAAGGTTGTTTTGGTCTTAATTAGGAAGGGTTTTGGAGCTAGAACTAGCACCAATGCCACACGGATTCTTGGCACGTGTCCATCGAATATGACGAGTAAGCATATGAGATATGTGTACAACAACCATACTCAAATTGAAGTTCGTCAAGTATCATTTATATTTATTGTTCTCTACCCTTTGTTTTCAAAAGTTTCGTAAACTATAAAGAAAACACGTCCGACAACTACTTCTGTTTTCAAAAAATATAATCAATTTTCAAAAATTACTAAATTCTAGGAAATTAAAAAGTTTTTACATATTTTGCAAATAATTCCTTATTCCCTCTTCCCCCTTCCACTAACTCTGACCACCCCCACCTCTAGCCACCATTGCTCGCCCCTACTTCTCGTCATCGTTGCTGGCCGCCACCTACAATCATCATCTTGGGCAACTACTCCTACCTCTGTCTATCACCTCTAGCTTCCGACGAACATTCTCGGCAACTTCCCCACCTCTAGTGGACCCCACCTCTACCACTATTGTCGATCACCACCTCCGGTCGTTGTTGATCATTCTTTTCGGCACCTATAGATAACCTCTAATCACCCTCTCGGGCCACTTCCCTTCCATTGGCAGCCTCATCTGGCCAAGTCTCACTTGTTTCAAAGTAAAATTCTACAAATACATGTATGATCTTTTTTTTTCCCTAAAAAGATATGTTTTGTGATATTGGTAAGTAAATAACAATAAAATTGCAAACGTTACCAAACATGATCTAAGATCTTTTAGTTTTTAACAATTTTTTAGGAAGGCCACATTTAATAGAAAGAAAAGTTTCTAATGTTTCACATGAATGGGAGATATAATTCCTTTGATCAACTAAAGAACCTCAATCAATTTCAAGTATATTCCAAAATAACATCATCTTATGAAACATATACACTATATAACATATTTAAATATTCTTGACATATCAACATATTCATATTCATGTTTTGGATACATGTCCCAATATCCTAAAGTCTAAGGGTATAGGGAGATTAGACGCTTGGACTCATCCACACCCATGCTTATATCTTAATTCACGTAAAATTGACTTGCATTGTAAAGTAGTTGTAATTACTGACCTAATGACTGTATTTTGTCCTAAACCCTAAATCTTAACTTAAACTCAAGACCCTAAAACCCGCAGCAGAAGAAGAAGATCTTAGGACCAGACTTGTAAACGAGTCCTTATATGCCCACACTTACCACGAGTGTTTGACTATCACCCCATCGGTGAGGCTTTAACCTCCCTTGAACCCAAAAAAGTAAGAATTCCCCCTTGCAAGTCACAAGTTGCTCATGCAACATAACACAATCTCAAATTATAATAACTCTAACTCTCAGTTCTTCCCTTTCCCCTCTTTATCTCTCTCTATTAAATGGAAAATTTATATGCATAATTATCGATTTCTTAAACTTATCTTCATCTTACTAGAATTAAGATTTAAGAAAGGAAACAAGAAACCTTCAACAACTAACATATCGAAGACCTATTATAAACTACACAAAATAACCAAAAACATGACCATAAAACCCATTTCATGGTCCATTCTAAGAAAGTATAAAACTACAAACTACAATTCAGTCCAGAAACGTAATAAACATATATTAATGTTCAACCATATTCTAACTTGATGGAAGCATAAAACTAATAATCAAATTATCCTTACGCAAAATTAGTTGATGCCCTAATAAAATTCCATATTTGAACTTCTCTCTATCCAGATCCCTTATCATTTCTAATTTTAGTCTTAACTTTCTAATTTCTAACCTATCTTAAACTTGTGCTATGGTTTCTCTCAAAGTTTTCCATATATGGTCCATGCTATTTGCTAATGTTTAGAAAATGATCATTAAAATTCTCTGTCTTAAACTTATGCTACAGGTTCTTTCTAAGTTTTCCATATATGGTTCATGCTATTTGCTAATGTTTAGAAAATGGTCGCTAAAATTCTCATAGAGCACTCCGTATAAGATACCTTTTTTTGTGCCAACTCTATATAAGGCACTTCTATAGAAGTAAAGATGAAAGAGCAGGATAGAGGTTGTTTCATGCTTAATTAGGATGGGTATTGGGGCTAGAACTAGCACCAATGTTACATGAATTCTTCACACAAGTCATCTAATGCGACAAGAGTAAAGTTATGAAATATGTGTCCGACACCCATACCCAAATTTAAGGTTGTTTGGCAACGTTCACATTTATCATTCTCTGGTTTTTGTGTTTTTAAAAAGTTTCGTAAATTGTTTTAACACCTTGGTTATTCCGGATAGAGCACAACTTGGTTATATACTAGATACCTCTAAATTAAAGAAAAAAATTTAGGTATGCTATGTATCTCAAATACCACAAAAACTGAAGAAAAAAATTTAGGCAAATGTTTTGTCTACCTGGTATACATGCAAAAGTACCATGCACCATACAAATAAAAAAGGGTACATGTTTCGCATACCTACTACACATACAAAAGTACCATGCAAAGTACCAATATCCAATATGGCAATATGTAATTGGTACAGGTACGACATGCTTTCTTTTTTATGTACCCATGCTTCATAGATCATAAGTTTGATACCCCAATGAATTGTACAATATTGACCCCAGCCTTCCCTATTTGCATAATAGATTAATAGGTACAAAGATGATTGTATACAACTCACTCATTTTCTTGGTTATGATACTCTAGGTGTTTCCCCCACCAAGTATAAAAACTAGTCACAAAACTGAAAATGGCATGAACAGAGTACACAGGTTGTATGAAAACTTAGCTCTACTATGGTATCAATAAAAGCAGAAGAGGATTCTACAATACACTTGTATACTCAGGACAGACAAGGGTAAGAATTATTCATTTTCTTAGGATTTGAATTCACAAGTCATTCAATAAAATATTAGGACAGAACTGACCAGGAAATCATTGAAGTTCTATATTGCCTACCTCCTTACTCTTATCTCCAGCAATAACAGCTCCTTTTGAATCATATGCCTCAAACTTCTGTAAGAACAAGTATATAATTGCAATGCTCAAAACAGACAAAAATCATTACAAACCAAACCAAAATAATCCAACCACATGAAGCCACTTTAGGGAAAAAAGTTGTGTATAAGCATAATTCACATTTAAGTCAGGAGAGAGGCTTGTCAGGCTGTTGACAGAATGACTTCACAAATCCTTTGGATTTATAATCAATTATGCACACCATTAAACCCAATCCCAAGCCACTGATGATAGAATTCAATCAAAATAATTCCCTTTGTCCAATGCTTTACCAAATATGTAAACATTTTCCAATAAAGACATTATCAATTATCAGTTGTCACAGGACGTGGTCTTTGCTGTGTTGGCAATGTCCGAATAGAACATAGAACATCTTAAGCATGGGCATAGAGCTTATTTTGGAGAATTGCTATTTTATTCAACTGACTGAATTCTAAGAATTCTGGGATTATGTTTTTGGTAGGGAGAACTTTTTATTTACTTGGAATTTTATAATTTATGGGGAGTACAGTACTATGGCCGCAAGACCGAGACAGAGCCCCCCACTGTGGACCAAGAGGGTAGTGACACTTGTGGCAAAGCACTTTCTCTTAAGAATGCATCTAGTTCAATCTTTCTTTCGTTAGTTAACCCACCTTTTTCCAAAAGAGATTGTAGTAATTCTAGTTTTACACTACTTGGAATAGCACTCTCATATTGAGAAATTTTTTCTAATAGCATTTGATCACAGAATCCATTGACAGCTACATAAATGACTAGAATTTGTTTTTCAATTGGAAGTGGCGCATATTGTGGTTGTTTCGATACTTCTGTAAGCCTTGCAGATATTTTCATAGGAATCAAATAGTGATCTATTCCATTATTTACTCCTAATATCTTAAGTAAATACTTAAATATTGTAGAATATAGAAATAAGTCATGTGAAGTTTCAATAGCGCTGCTAAGGTGCTGAGTACACCATGAGGTGGTGGATTAGCACACTCGAGTATGGAAGGCGACGATTCAGCTTTATAGAATTCCAGAGAATTTTACCTGAAGTGCTCTTTAAGAGCGCTTGAAAAGGAAATCAAGCTAATGCATTCAGTATTGGTTGGTAAGTTACTTTCTAGAGTCGTGGTATTAAACTCTTGCTCTGGTCGATTTGACTAATATAGTAATATGTGAGCGCAACTGGCATGGTCTTTTTACATGAAGGTATTGTTTTTCCATGGCTAAGGGTTTTCCACATATATCATTTCCTTGTTTTTTCTTTTATTACTGCAATATTACACGAATCCTTATGATTGATCGAAATATTACACCTGTCAAATTGAGTTGAGTAATTCAGGGCTAGGTAACTTTTTAATTGGTAATTAGTTTCAAGAGTTTGGTCTATTCGCCGTATTCTAGACACATAGTTAATAGTTGTTGACTGGTATCCTAGGCCATCCCCAACCCAAATGGAAGTCAGGGTTCAGAAATTTGCAATACTGAACTGATTCCTTATTACTGCCACAAGTGATACAATCAAGACCAAGCCTTAGGAACCCAAAGGTTCAACAATCTATGTAATGAAGAACACCATAATATTTTCACAATAAACATGTACAAATGAAACCAAATCAGATTACAAACATAATACCTGCTTAGTCAGAAACTCCAGCGTAAGCTGTATGAACACTTTGTTGACGTCACTCCGATCAACACCGATCTGGAATAGTAGGTATGACATCATATCATCATAAACTAATGGCAGTGTTTACTGTTCAAGTTTTTTATTATTGAAGATTTACCACTTTATTATGATAAATTGCCCCTATTGGGATTAAAAAACTAATCTGCAGATGAAAATTGATAAAAAAAACCACCTGCCCTTGTACCACACACATGGACAACATACAAGACTGGCAAAGTGACAATTCTATGTTGAAAGATTATCAGGAATACATTGACATTCCCCTCCCCCGTTCTCCTTCCTCTTTCTTTCCATCCAAAAGAAAAAAGAAATCTAATAACTTTTAGTAGGGAAAAATTGCAATTATTTTGATTTTGAAGGGCTTCTTCATCTGCTATGGAGTGAAGTTAAGTGAATTGTGGAAATGCAAATTGAGCCGCAAGAGCTACATTTCTTGGGATTTGGGATCATGGTAGAAAGTTGACAGTTGACAGGAAGTCCCCTCTAACTCTTTCTCATGTTTGATCAGGAACATTCACATGACTACCAAAACAAATATACATATATATAAAGAGATAGAAATCCAATGGTGTTTCTAAAATTGAAACAAATTTTCAATGAGGACCATAGTGGGGACACCAATCACAAGGTCAACGAATATCCTCTAACCCATCCCAATTCAATTAGAAGTGCATGTCTATGACTCTATTACCATGTGTGAGGAAAGGGCAGTCAGTCATTTTCAATCTTTTTTACCTTTTCACTCTGACATTAGTGTTTTTCATTTAACGAACTTGGAAAAAGATAATGAGCAACCTTCAACCTTCTATGTAATGTGATTAAAGTAATATGAGTTCTGTTGTGCCAAAATGATACTTGCCATTCGAGCTCGTAGAGTTCTTATTTTAACAACTGGTTCTACTAGTTCCCAGTAAACCTTACTCCACATGGATTCCCTTTGTTTAATTTCATTCTTGAGGCCCTGTCTTATAGAACCACACACACACACACAAAGGAGGAAAGTAGTTAGTGCGTTAAAAAAAGAAAGCAGCAAAACTGAAGCAGAAAATATGGAGTAAATTTGAAATAGGCAGCAACATCACAAAGTAGAAAAGGAAAAATTAGAAGAAAAAGGAGGAAATGGAGAAGCAGCAGCTTACAGAGTACATATTCTCTGTAACTGCTTTCCTCAATGACGTTTTGTCACCTGTTGAAATATGGGTGTTTATCTGTATACGAATAAAAACATTAACTATTGGAGAAGCAGCAACTAACAGCAGTACAGCAAGTGAATTCCATGTGTTAATAAAAGAATGCAGGAAGGGCCAAGCATGGTATACCACATGTTAATTACAGGCCCGGTTCGGCTCTGAGGAGATTCAAGATACTTAATTGTCAACAACCAAGGATAGATATTGGGGCAGGGGGAGAGGGATAATGTTACTGATAGTACAACTTCAAAGATTTATGGTTTGAGAAGATTAAAAACATATATGTCCATAAACAGGACTGGCCAAGCCCGAAGGTGTCTATTTCCAATTCGACTAAACCATTATCCATCCAAGGCACAAATAAATGATACCATTAACAGGAGATAGACAAAGGCTGAATTAACTGATGTGGAAAATGAAGACTAGACCCACGTTTTGCCATGTCAGCTTATTCCATCCAACTTCTTACAGTGTTTAACGACTGGGTGTTAATTGAGCATAATCGAAGTGCTTACATGCCCAATTGCTAAATTAAAAGTTGAGATGTTTAGTAGACATTGAGTCAATAGTTCGTGATTTTTTGAAGAATTGTCCCTAAAAGATCAAGCTGATCTAAGAAGAAATAACATACATAAGAAAAATTAAGAGGTTTAATGCTAATTACGCTGAAGATAATGTAACTAAGGGTCTGTTTGTTTGCACAACTGTCTAAAGATGCAAGGGTGCAGATTTTCAGGAGCAAACTAAAATGTTCAACCAAATATGAATTTCACTGTGATAAGGTATGCTCATATTTTACTCAAATTGCTCCATTATAAAAATGCACTCAAAAAAAATTAAACTCATACCATCTTTTTTTCTGACAGACTGATTCTTCAAAGGACCCAGTCTAAATGGTATTTTTCTTGATAAATAAAAGAAAAGCCACCGTTTAGAATACATCTACGCTACTATTCAACTCAAGCATTCGTGGGTTAGAAAAGGCAGAGACATCCCACATGTTTACAACCAAAACAGGTTGAAGTGAGGAGTTAATTACTAACCCACAGCAAAAGGCTAAGATAGGGGACACAAGCTAATCAGGCATTCCCTTGCCTTAACCAATTGCCACTAGTAGTCCACACATTCAGTTTGGTAAACTAGGTCTTTTGCCCACTAATTTTGCGTAGCCACCCATTTTTACTGTGTTTCTACTCTTTGTACGTTGTCTTCCATCCCCAATCTTTTGACAAAAAAAAAAAGAAGAAGAAGAAAACATTGTCCTCCAGCTGGTCTGAAACTCTTAAACATGATACTAGATGGCAAGTAACATGGAAGCATGCACCAACAAAACTACTTTTTTTTATAATTTACATAAAAGATTAAGTTAATCAAACATCGATAATTATACAGCTGGAACATATTTATCCTTAAAAAATGTACAGTACATATAATTATTCAAATAATTAATGATAACTAAATAGGAAATAAAATTAGAAATTAAATTTAATGATTCCTTATAAGTTGAATCTTTGGTACTTAAGAAGTGCAAATTTATTCAATCCCCCCAACCAAAGGATTAAAAAGTGAATGACAAGAGAAACGAAGAAAATATTTTTCTTTTTAGTCATCCTTCGCTGTCCAGCCAAAGTGACAGCTTTTTTAAAATGATTATATGCATTGTGTATGAGTTGTTAAGTATGAAAGTGGTCCTGCAATCAATTGAGACTACATCCTCATCCACACTGAAATCAGCTTACCTCTTCTTCCTTTTCAGAAAAATTATAGTTGGTTATTTTTCTTTTCATATGTGGCTTCTGCTATTATGTTTAAACACTAGATGCATATTGGAATTGGTGAAAGTAAAACCTCCAACTTTTGGTTAGATTGTTAGGCAAAGACAAAGAAGATTGGATAAGGTAACCCCTCTTCTGGCATGATCATATCCAATTAATTTATTTATAAAAAAAAAAGATGAAGAAAAGAGGATAGCACTCTACCTGCACAGCAGTCAGGTAATACTTTATTTATTGAAGCCTGAAATGCCATAAGGAAATACTTGAAAGATTTCAAATGAATCATTAAACTTCTAATTGAAGAAGCATTCTTTTCAGCACAAGTGAATCAGAAATCAATGACCACAATGAAACTGTTTAAAAAATAGGAATCCCCAATACATTTAATCATTTGGGTCAATCATGTTACACATGATCAATTACATTGGTGCCCGCTTATGACTCAAAATGACTTATAAATAAATTGACAAGTTAATTATCTGGATGCAGGGAAAGGGATGCTTTTGGCTTTCTGCATACACATTATCAACTCTCTACTCTAAATGAGCTGCACCGAACATAGATAATCAATTAGATTAGAATGTTAATAATCAATTGGAGTGCACAGTTGATAATGTGTAAGCAGAAAGCCAAAAGCATCCCCCACCCTTTCCAGGAAATTAATTTTTTTTTCAGATATTTAAGTCATTTTCAAAAGGTACACAAAGCAAGATGGCACACACTCCCAAATTATAAATTAAAAAAAAAAAGAAGCTATTAAGCAGCCCCTAAAAGCTGCATTGAATGCCCACGATGGCCAGAGTGAAACAATTCTTCTATATTATTTTAGGATCAAAGGTAACCAAAGAAAAGAATCAGATCCTTAATTCCATCTATCCCTTTTCTAGTCACCATGCCCGCATGTCACAATCACGCTACAAAGGTTTTGCAGCGTACATTTCCATTGGAAAGGTAACATATAGAAGAAATCAGCCGTTTTTTGGATGGCACCTCAAGAATTTATGGAAATCGACAAATTTTGCCAGGAATAATTCCCTTCAAAATCGACTAGTATACAGCAAGAAAAAAAAAAGGTGCATCAACCCCTGTAGATCATATGCCTTCTGTTTTCAAAGCCCTTAAATGCTGCTGAAGGAATATTCCATCCAATAATGGCAGTAATTGTTAAGTGCCAGAAAAGAGAAACACTCCATGGAAAAAATACCAGGAGGATGATAAAAGTTGGTCCATGGACTCTAAATACAATCTGTACACCAGACAACCAAAGCTACCGATAGGATTGGGTGATGAGTTGCCACTGCAATCCATGCTTTAGAATGAGTTCGTCGAGAACAGGACAGATTTCACTAGAGCACACATCTCCTGTCAAGAACATAGAAACAAAAGCAGCACCCAACGAGTCCAACTCCTGATTTTTGAGATTTTTTGGAACATCAGGGAACAGCATTATACCTCGAGCTGTCAAATGCAAACAATTGCACCACTGAGCAGTGATGATCAAGCACCAGTTAAAACCTGAAAGTTATGCTATCTAATTGGAAACTTATCATTATCCAATAATGATCTACTCAAAATTTGATTGTCACACCCTCAGAATAAAAGACACAAGCCCTCACAGAGCCACAACTCTACTTCAAACGATCTTGTTTCATCATGAGATGCAACGATTTTGGCCAGTTAGTTCATTATCTTTAAGCAAATCCACCCTGCCCCCCAACCCTCTGCCCCGAAAAAAGAAGAAAAAAAGTTCATTATAGCATGCCAAAGGAGCAACGTTGAAGACTTGAAGCCTCAATTCTATTAGTAACAGAGCATTCTCCAATCAACCAAATAATACAAGAAAGCACTACATTTCCATCCTACTAATAACCCCACCCAAACTACACTTCTTCAATTATGATTTGCAGACACTTCAGTAGATAGCGTGCTCATGTCAAACATGGTATGCTGTTAAATATTTCCATAAATACATTAAGCATGCGTAATGCTGCCAACATTGCAAAGAGCACTTTTCAGTATGTCCAAGAAATTTGACAATTTAGAGCTGTTTCTGAGTCCTCATATTTGAAGGTTAGATAGATCTCACTTATAAGCACACAAACAAAGGGCCAAAACTAGACAAAATTCAACTCAATCAAACATGATCGATCACAACCAAAGCTGGGATCAAGTAAGAGAGAGAAGTTTTGGTAAGCACAGAATTATTACGTTTGATGATCATCTAACTTACGTTGTCAGCAGAAAACCAAATCATTTTTTTTATCTCAGATTCAGTTTGCAATCTTAAAGCAAGAAATAATAAATGGCAATTTGTTTCATTTACTTCACCGACGTTAAATCTCCCATTACAAATAATCAAACAATTTGAAATGAAGAAAACATATTAAGACAGTAATTGCAAAATTAAATTCAAGAAATGAGAAAAATCACACCTCTTTGTATAAATCCAAGGCTTCCTTGTAGAACTTCTGTTTTGAATATCCAGATTTCCGTAGTTTAGCAATTGCATAAGCACTTTTGAGCTGCAAACCAAAACTGAAAGTGTGACCAAGATAAGCAACGGAGAAAAACTTAACCTTGCCAAGCTGAGGCCTTATAGGACAAGTCATATCTCCACTGTAATTTATTCAAGTCAAGCCATCAAGTGGATAAAATTAAAAAATCTTTTTCGAGTACATAGACTGCTAAAAGATAAACGAAACAACAATAAATTTTGTTCAACTTTTCTTTTCATACTCGTGACGCATTTCCTACTAGAAGAGTTAACTAAGAAGATACATTAGTCAATGCAATTTACAGTTATAGCAAGCAAGAGTGTCACCTCTAAAATAATATCACCCTTTGTTCTTCTCCAACCGCTTCTTGTGAACCATCTGACACATTTCAAGATAAGTGAGCGCAAGAGGACAAGATTTGTTTACCATAAGCTCAAATAGATAGTAAGACAAGTGTAAAATTGAAAATTTAGGTTCATCTCTGATATTCAACTTAAGTTCAGTGAAGGTAGAAAAAGATGGCGAGCCGCTAGCCCATATTTACCCAAGAATATCATACCAATTGCTCTGCAAAATACCAACAATCTGTGAAGTATGGATACATTATACAAGGGAATTACATGCACATCAGATAGTAATACTGCTTGGATACTCAGGTACAAATCTCCAACACTTAAAAAAATGTTCCAACAATTAAAAATACTTTGTCTAAGGATATTGGAAAGTATATGATACATACTCATGCTGTAAGTAATCTGACACATCTCAAACGCTGACACATGGTAGTTGCACCAGCACAGAAAAGCATAAATGACAAGGGAAACATAAAGAGTTTCGAAGCCTACTTAATAGAAAAGAAGAATAGAGTTACCTTACTGACCAAGAAAAAGAAGGAAAATTGTTAACATATAGTATTATGCTAAATGAAGGCGTTTTACCCTAATAGGACACGCAACGGTTTATTTATAGAACAACGAAATTACATAATAAGATATGGTGTGCCCAACCACACCGGATAATGATAATAATAATAATAATAATAATAAAGCTAATACAATCATAATAAAGCTAAACCCCCCCCCCCTCTCAAGCTAGCGCATATATATCTAGCAT
>JAOTRH010000020.1:7583329-7609556 GCA_034768845.1 Heliamphora exappendiculata | reverse complement strand
CAATTGAATGGCCAATTCAATTGTAATTGCCCAGCTATTGAAATCTGGATTTTCATGGCCAATGAAATTCACAGATTACAACAACATTTAAGTACAATAATTTTACAATATATTTTGCAGATTTGAAGAGAGAGAGAGAGAGAGAAGGCTAATTGCACAACTAATATTTACATTACTAACAAGACCATGTTATTCGAATATGGATCCTATAGTGTTGTATAGTCCAACTTATGTGAGAGAATTGTGTCCCGTTCTATAAATAATATGAATAAAGCCGTGTATATAGAAAATTTACTAATACCTAATATAATGACACAATAGTCTCTTATCAATAATTTCACATCAACCATATACATTTAGGGATATAAATGGACTAACTAGAGCTTAATTGACTCGAGATTTAACAAGTTAAAAAAATTATATGATGTTAGAGATTAGATAGTAGTTGACCATTCTCGTTCAAAGTTGACTCGTTTAAAAAATAATCATGTTCAACCACATCTTGAATTTAGCTTGAATAATATAAAATGAATCAACTCGAGTTCAAACTTGAGTTTCGACTTATATTTATTTATTTAAGAGTGACTAAATCTAATAGAAGTACAAATTTTTAAAAAGCATTTATATACATCATTAAACAATTGAGCCGAGTTATTCAATGAACTATTTTCGATTTTATTTGACTAAATTGAACTTATACGAGCCAAGCTCATTTAACAATAGAGTATAATTTAACATTTATTCTTTTGATCAGACATAATTTTGAATTTATGAGCAAATCGTTTATTAAATCAATCAAACTCAAACAAATTTTAACCAAGCCAAGCTCGAATAGATCATTAACTACTCAGATTTGTTTTCACCCATACATGAAAAAGATTTGAAGATAAAAAATCAATATCTATTGAGTAATACCTTAAGTTGCTCATTGTGGAGCAAAATTTACTTTAGCTTTAAGCTCGTTTGACATCTCTAGGTCTCAGTTTTTTTGCCTATAAATACACAAAAATTAACATAATTCGTTTAGTAAAAAATACAAAGTTACAAACTCAAATTAAAATATTAATTTTTAAAATATTTTATTCAAACTACTGAAAATATAATAATACTTTTTATTCACAACTTATTTACTACTACTATCACTTACATATAATTTTTAAAATTAAATATATAGAAGGACGAAATTGTCCAATTTAAAAAAAAATAAAAAAATTAATTTTTTACCTAAACAGCCAATTTAAAAAAAAACTAACTTAAAAATTAATAATCAGACAACTTACTTTTAATTGAATTTAATTTGCTTAAAAATAAAAAAAAATAAAAAAACTAATTTTTAAGATAGTTAACCATCGAAACCTTAGTTAAGAACGATCGTTGAAGCGATATTTGGTCTCTGCTGTGGGGGTTTAGCAAATATATAATTTTTAATTTTTTATTATTAATTTTAGTTATAAATTATATTTTTTTAAATATTAATAATTTTTGTTATAAATTATAATTTTTTTATTTTAATTATAAATTAAAATTTTTATCAAATACTTATAATTTTTATTATAAATTATAATTTATAAATTAGTAAATTCATCCATTATAAAAACACCACGATTGTATTGTCTGCTCAAACGTATTGTAGACAGTTATTTGATTTATTTGAATCTTGGCAGAAAAAAGTACTACTCCCACAAAATGGGGTTTAGAGGTGCATTTTCACATACCAAAATGCCCTTACATGTTTCCATGGCTAATAGACGTTATCTTCTTTTGGATTCTAACATTCATCCAAACCAAGAAATCCATTACCACCCACAAAACTCATACTCACACACACACACACACACACACACACACACACAAAATCACCCAACAGGAATCAGTTTTTGAAATCTTTCTTCTCACATCCTACAATTTCTGATTTCTGATCCATTGCTCCCTCTCATGGAAACCATTCTCTCTCCTCACTCTTTCTATCCTCTCTTCAATCCCAAACCCTCCTCTTCAAAATCCATTTCTTTTCTCTCTCTGCAACCCAGATCAAATTCTCCCTCTCTAACAAAATCCATTAATTGTAGCCTCAGAAAACACCCGCCTCAAATTCAATCAGTTAATCAATCTTTCCCAATACCCAGAAGTTGGTTTTCTCACGCGCAGCACGGGCTGGCGGCTCTTGCCATCGCTCTGGCGCTCAATTTCTGCCCAATTCAGCATGGCGATTCTGCATTGGCATCTGAGTTTGATGTAATAAACGACGGCCCACCGCAAGAATCTTACGTCGTAGACGACGCGGGCGTGCTCAGTCGGGTGACGAAGTCCGATTTGAAGCGGTTGTTATCGGATTTGGAGTCGAGGAAGAACTTTCACATCAATTTCATCACTGTTCGGAAGCTCACAGTAAGTTGGTCTTTGTCAAGTGATTGCTAGTAGGCATTGCCTGTGCTACTTGAAATCTAGTGACTCGACTACATTCGTTGGGTAGGGTTTCTGCTATTTTTTTGCCACTATTTCGTTGATAATTTGGTGAATGTTGTTTGTGTAGAGCTCGATTTAGAACCTCATTTTCCTTAATTCTTCGCATCTAGATAGTTTTGGCTGTACGTGTCCTTTGGGTGAAACAATCGTTCAAACGAATTGGGTTGTTTGTTGTTAAGTTCGACAGAAAATTCTAAAACTATGAAGCACAAAAAATGAAAATGTTGGAATTTACTTAGGTGGTGTATGGATCATGAATTTTTGAAGTGATTTATCAAAGGGAAGGACAAAAGGGAGAGTTAGCTGGGTTGAAAGTCTGGTTGAATGTGACTTTGAGTCAGGAAAGGGGGCGCAGAGATCTGCAATTGTCACTTTGATTTTCCCGACATATATGGATTCGTAATACTGAACCCTATCTATTTGCACGATTGCACATGGGTTCATAGAAAGCAAACTCATTATGAAAAGTAAATGGTTTGATATATCATAAGGGGATGAACTATACCTTTACTTATTGGAATGATATTATTGCAACGACATTCCTGTTATTGCTTGCATCTGTCATAAGGCGGAGATATCTTTAACTATTTATATCGTGAAAGAAAAATCCCTCCACAAATCCATAATCCGTGCACAGCCTAAATCTTGTAATTTGCGTCATATCCAAATCTCATAAATCCACTTGATTTTCTCTTCGATTTATTGCAAGACTTTTGAATGTACTAATTAAGACATGCAATCGAATGACTCCAGTGCGTTTTTTTTTTCCTTGCAATTTGTTGAACATGAATTTTGTTGTTTTACTTTGTTGCAGAGCAAGGCTGATGCTTTTGAGTATGCTGACCAAGTATTGGAGCGCTGGTATCCCACCGTTGAAGAAGGCAACAACAAGGGGATTGTTGTACTTGTTACCAGCCAAAAAGAAGGGGCAATCACTGGTGGCCCTGCTTTTGTCAAGGCTGTAGGTGATAGTATTCTTGATGCCACTGTATCAGAGAACCTTCCTGGTAATCATAATTTACATGTCTTTGGATTAACTTCTTGTGATAAATTTGTGGTTTTATAAGGAAAGTACCACCCCCCCTTTTTTGGGTGTGTGTGTGTGTGGGAGAGGCGTTGGGGAGGTGGGGTGCATTTGTGAGTACGTGAAATTCAGGATTCACTGTGAGTACATGAAATTCTAACGGAAACAAAATAGATTGAAACCCTTAATGGTGGAAGAATCACTAGGGAAGCAACATCAAACATACACAGAAGTACAGTACATTGTTACATAATTTTCAGGTAAATCGAATCAGACAGTTCATAGCACACAATGGTACTAAGTAATGCAAAACTCGAGGCCTACTTAGATTCCCAAACTGAATGCTAATTGAAAAGCAAATTTTAATTCATTCCAACCCAAACTTAAACTTCTGCCCGTATGGAAATAGTGTAGTGTTTACTTGGAAGATAACTCAACAAGAAGCACAATAGAAGTGAGCCAGAAACTTGAGCATGAAAGCCAGACTTCGTCTTCTGTTGAAATAACCCTCTTCTTTAGGCCAAATGAAAGCCAAAGGGCACATTTGATTGCCGGATTATTTTATGAGGAGATTATGGATGATATAAAGAGGGTAAGTTATATCATGGGCTAAAGAGAGATAAAAGGTGGGATAAAAAGTTTGATATGATGGAAAAATGGATAGCACAATGGAGGATTAGTTATACGATGGGATTATAAATTATATCATAGAACTTTTTTTTGTTATGTTTGATTACTATGGAATAAATATTTGGATAAAGAGAGAGAATTATTTTTGACAATTTCATTTAGTAGGAAAAAGGGTCGGAGAAGCCTAATATTGACAATTCCACCCTCGCTTTGGTATTATTTCTCCCCCACTTAATTCCATTATATTCGGTATAAACTTATTCAAGTGGCCTAATCCCGACTAAAAACATATGAGTCTCACGTATCACCCTACTCCTCCTTTGTTATATGGCAAACAAACACTAGACTAAAAAACATTTGGGATCCATAATATCATCCCTTCACATAATCCTATAAACAAACATGGCCAAAAAGTTCAAAGCCCCTTTAAAATTCCTTTGTAAGTGTGAACCTACTACACTTGTGTTTTCCAAGGGGACCTGGTCCATGGCATGCTCCAATTTCCGAGGTTCCTTTGAGCAGTAATCTACACACACACGCATATATAGATAAAATAAAAAAATTCCTAATATGTGTTAAGTTTAATTAGTACTACACTTAAGACCTACTAGTCTTTAGGCACATGAATTTGTGGATCTAGGTAAAGTCGAGTATTATGGTAATTTGTTGATATAAATGTTAAATTATATATCACTGACCCACTAGTCTATAGGGACATGACTCTATGGATCAAACTAAAGCCGAGTATTATGGTAGTTTTGTTAGCAAAATAGAAGATGAAAGGGAAATTATTATTGCAATAATCAAAGGCTTAACCTTTAAAGATAAAGTTACAAAAATATATATAAAGTAAAACTTAAACCCTAATTAGCCTTAAAAGGCTAAACACCCTTTAACTAACAAAATAACAGAAAATACACTTTTACACCATCCTCAAACTCATGATGCGAGTTCGGTGAGCAGTGAGTTTGTTAAGCAAGAACTAAAAACGAGCTGAAATGTGAGTCTTGGTAAAGAAATCGGTAAATTGTAAGGACGAGGAGATAAAAGGTAGATCAATAGTACTAATCTGAAGATGCTGATGAACAAAATGACAATCAATCTCTATATGCTTTGTACGCTTATGGAAGACAGAGTTGTAAGCGATCTAAATGACACTCTTGTTATCACAGTTGAGAGAGGTAGGGAAAAAGAGGGAAACATTCAAATCAATGAGTAGCCGTCTGAGTCAAATAATTTCAGTAGTAGTATGAGCCATACACGCTATTCAGCTTCAGCCGGTAGAACAAACGATGACATACTGTTCTTGCTCTTCTAAGAAATGAGAGTGTCACTGAGAAAAACACAAATCAGTAGTAGATTTGCGATCAGACACGTCGTCAACCCAATCAGCATAAGCAAAAGCCCAAAAAGTCAAGGATGAAGAAGAAGATAATAATAAACTTTGAAAGATAGTACTATGAACATAGTGCAAAATACGAAGCGAAGTAGCCTAGTGAGTAGAGCGAGGAGCAGAGGCAAACTGATTGACCACATGGACAGCGCAATATCAGAACGAGGCACATTAAAATATTCCAAACACTCAACTAGCTCTCAATAAACAGTGGGATTCTCAAGAGGAACACTATCAGAATAGGAGAACTTGACATGTAACTCAATAGGAGTATCCGCAATCTTATCATCAGCGAGATGGGCACAGTGGATCACCTCGTTCGTATATTTTGACTGAGATAAGAGATAACCTTTAGGTGAAAAAGCAACTTCTATACCGAGAAAGTAGCGGAGAGGACTAAGTTTTTCATCTCAAACTCACAAAACATATGTTGTTTCACTTTAGAAATAACAACAGATTCAGAGCTAGTGATTATCATGCCATCTACATATAACAACAAAATAACCAACCCAGCACGAGTGTGGCGAAGTAAAAGTGCAAAATCATGTGGACTAGGAGTAAAACTAATCTAAGTAACAGTAGACTAGAAACGCTCATACCAAGTATCAGCGGACTACTTCAAACTATAAAAGGCACGCTGTAAACGACAATCAGTACAAGGAGGATGAGGGAGCCCTAGAGGAGGGTGCAAATAAACTTTCTCATTAAGATGCCCATTGAGAAATGCATTATTGACATCTAGCTGGAAAAGAGGCCACTGACGAATGCAACAATAGAAATCAAAGTACGAACTGTAGTCATCTTAGCCACGAGTGCAAACATTTTTTCATAATCAATCCCATACTCTTGAGAAAAACCCTTGGCAACTAACCTGGTTTTATAATGCTCTAGAGAACCATTAGAATGAGTTTTAATTTTGTAAACTTATTTACATCAAATAAAGTTTTTGCCTGCAGGCAGTGGAATCAAATCCCAAGTACAGATCATTTGAAGAGCAGTTAATTCTTGCATGGCATTGTTCCAGTTTGGATCAGTACAAGCTTCTTTATAGAATTGAGGCTCAAAGTAAGCATGAATAGTATATAAAAAACCACAATAAGAAAACGAAAAGCAGGTATTCGAAAAACCAAGTTTTAATGGCAGGGTATGAGCACGTTCAGGGGGATCAGAATTCACAGAGACAGAGAGAACTGTGTCGGAGCTAGTTGATATGTGTTGAGAAGGTAGAGGTGGCCTACGAGAATAGACTAATGGGACAGACGAAACAACGGAAGAACGTGACTGAGAAGGAAGTTTAGAAACATTAAGAGTACGAGGATACTCGTCGAAAGGCACATTATTCGGTAAATGATCAATAACAATTAAATTCTCTTTGGGAACATGGGTATATTTGAATGGTAAAATAAAATAGGAGAAACGTTCAAGAAACATAACATGACGAGAGATATAAAGGCATTTAGATACAAGATCATAACATCGATATCTCTTTTTGTTGAATACCATATCTCAAGAAGATACAAAGAGCGGAACGAATACTAAGTTTATTGCGCTCTCTTTTGGGAAAAAGGACAAAACAAACATAATAAAAAACACGTAACAAAGAGTAATCGGGAGTGTGACCCATCAATTTTTCACAAGGAGAAATTCCAGAAAGAAGAGGTGTAGGCATACGGTTAAGAAGATACATTGTAGTAAGAACTACTTCTCCTCAGAAAATGGCAAGAATAGATTTGGCAAGAAGGAAGCGAGCTGTGTCAAGAATGTGCTTATGTTTCTTTCAGCTCTACCATTTTGTGCGAGTGTCAGAATATAAAGATTAATGAATAGTGCTAGATGCAGCTAAAAAGTCGGTGGATTTTGTTAAAAAATACTCACCACCCAAATCAGAACGAAGGGTCTTGGTAGTTGTAGAAGATTGGGTGTGAACCATGAAATGAAACATGCGATACATACAGAAGAAATCAGATTTGTGAGACATCAAATACACCCAACAAAATTTATTATAATCATCAATGAAGGGAACAAAATACACTGACCTGCCTTTTGCTGTAATGGGAGGACCCTAGACATTCATATGAACAAGAGAGAAATGAGATGTAGATAGCGAAGTTCTTTTGGGAGGAAAGAGTACTGCTCACATTTTTGCAAGTTTATAACTACTGCATTCAGATATGTCACTAGCAGACACTTTATCTAATCAGCCAGACTGAACTAAGTGTTTAAGACGTTCATTAGATAGACGTTCTAACCGAGAATGCCAAAGGTAAAAAGGATTAAAATGTTGATCTAAGGAAAAAGAAGATAAAGCCGTAGAGGAGGAATTTAATGGGAGATGTAAACTTTTTAACACATAAATCACTAGTCCTATGCTTGTTCCCAACCTGTTTATGTGAAGTCCGATCCTGAACAACACAACTAGAAAACGAAAATAAAATATCAAAACCAGAATAAAAAAGCTGACTAATAGATAATAAACTGATAGTCAACTGTAGCACATAGAAGACATTAGATATTGATAATGAAGAAGATGAAGAAGGAATACAGAACCAACAGAAACAACCTGCATAGAAGCACCATTGGCAGTAGAAATAGTGATTGGAGAAGAGGGGAAGTACAATGAGTAAGGCCGGACAAATGAAGTGTCATATGATGAGAACAACCAGAATCAAATATCGAAGTAGTGGGAGAAATACCGATAAGATAACTATGAAAATCTGAAGAGAACGTAATCATAGCATATGCATGAGATTGGAGTTCAAAGGATACCTGCATGGTTTGAAACTGCTCAAACAGATACCACACTAAAGAAAGTGGAGCACCAATGAAAGGCAAGAAAACCCAAATTGCATGCTGTTAGCCCAAAGGCATTTTATAAGATTTTGATAATTTTATTAAATTACATTTTCCTAATTAAAAGTCTAAAAAGATATTATTTTAAATGTTTTTCAAAAAGATTGAGTTGACACTACACGTTAATATGTCGACACTTTATGCCATTTGTGTTAACACTTAGTGCTAAATGGGTTAACACTCAATGTTCTTATAACAGAACTTTTGTGTCGACACAAACTAGCTTTTGGGCCGACACTTACAGGCAAAGCATGCTTGACAAACTCAAATGTGTCGATACCATTAAGGTTTAGGGTCGACACTTCTAACGCTTTGCTTGAGACGTTTTAGAAGAACAATTTGTGTCGACACCAATGATCGATTGTGTCGACACCTTCAGTATTGGACCAAGAATCTAAGTTGAGTCGACACTTGCTATAACCTGTGTCAACACAAAGTTAAGGCCCAAAGAACAAGATGGGTCGACACCAAAATATATATGGGTCGACACTTTAGCACCTTGACGGAAATCAACTTGTGTTAACACCATTGCACACATGGGTCGACACTAAGTGATCCTTTAGACTTCCTGATTCTTGTGTCAACACCAAAGATGAAACGAGTCGACACTAGACACTATTCAGGGAACTCAAGTTGTATCGACACCAAAGATGCAATGATTTGACACCAAGACATTAAGTGATCCCTCGGACTCTGAGCTATATGTGTCGACACTAGAGAACAGATGAGTCGACACCAAAGGCATCCTCCGGAGAACCAAAAGTTTGGGTCGACTCCATAGATGAAAAGGGTTGACACCAAAATTCCAGTAGCTAAAGTCATTTTGCTCAGTCGACACCAAAACAGATAAGTGTCGACACTAATTTTTCAGTAGCCAAAGTCGGTTGGCTAAGTCGACACAAAAGATGAGAAGTGTCGACACAAAAGATGAGAAGTGTCGACACCGAAATTCCAGTAGCTAAAGTTTCTTAATTGGGTTGACACCAACGAAGACATATGTCGACACCAGAAAAAACATGAAGCCTTGAGTCGACACTAACTCTGATATGAGTTGACACTAACTCTGATATGAGTCGACACCAGGCTTCTAGCTAGAGAATTGACGTAATGAAAGGGTTGACATTGAATTGACTATGAGTTGACACCAAGGTGTAGGTGCTGAAAGTCCAAAAGTTCGGTTAACACCTCATGAAGAATGAGTTGACCACTTTTGTCTGAGAACCAAGGTTAAAACCAACTTGTGTTGACACCAAGAAGTTTTATGTCGACATTTGCGATGGATTTAAAAAATGGCACTGGTTCAAACGGCAACTTTTTCAGAGTATTAATTGTCTCCACCAACTACCAACGGTCATTTACTTTAATGAGCTATAAAAGAAGTAAATTTCAGAGCTTTAAAATTCTAAATTACTGTTCTATTAAGTGCATTGAAAGTCATAAATCCTCTCTTGATCATTAAAACTTATTTACTCATCTAGCCTAAAAACATGACTCACTTCTTTTTTCATTTATCATAAAATCTTTGTAAGTGAGTGTTTGTGAGTTATTGCTCAAATTTCTCAATCACATTTATTGTAAAGCAGGGTGGGTCACCCTTACTATCTTTAAAAGAGTGTTTAGTACTTCTTAAAAAGAGCTGAAGAGAGTTTAGAAAAACATCGAGTGTTTGTAGAGTTTCTTCAAGTTGTAAAAGGTTTTTTTTTTGGTTCGCGAAATGGATGTATAGATAAGGTACTCTACAAATCTACTAGAAAGTATTGCACACGCAGCCCACAACCAATTTGCGGCACTCCCTACCGCACTTATGTCGGGGCCAAAGCTAAGGAGTGCCATGCAGTTGAAGGTCCGTGCGTATGTGTGGCCACAACAAGCCGCTACGGAGACTCGAACCCAAGCACTTAGGGCGAGGAGAAATGCATCTGTGAAGCATTCGTATATAGTGCGAATTCTCAAGGAGAGTCTTGACGAGTGGACGTAGGTTTGCAAGAAACCGAACCACTATAAATACTTAGCGTCTAGTTTAATTTTCTCTTTTACCCCTTTAATTTCACTGTTGTTATTTCATTTGTGCTTATTGCCATATTTGTTTTGTGAAATTAAGAAGATTTTTTAATTTTTTTAAAAAAAATTGTTATTATTATTTTAAAACCCAATTCACCATCTTTTGGGTTGCCTATGATTAATTAACACATGCCAACACTTGTGAAAAAATTGTATCCAAATTCTCGAACCAATCTCTCATCCCCAGTGCTAATAATTCTCATGCAACTTGATACTAATATTTTACAATTTGATCATCCAACAAATTAGAGAGCAGGAATATCAAAATCTCGCATCAAGAAGTCAAAATATCGTGAGTTAAAGAGATTTTGCAAGCAAACCAAGAGTCGAAATAACCAGAGTAAAGGGACGAAATTTGTTGCACACCGAATAGGGACCAAAATCCAAAATAGAGAACAAACAGCAAATACCAAGTGCCAAACAAGGAATTGAAGACCAAATCTTGCGAAAAGCAGGGTCAAATACTTAGGTGAGGTCGCTAGTGCTAGTCTAGATCGATGAAGTTACCGACAAGGTTGTGCTGGTCGGCGCGGCTTGTTGTGATGATCAGCGACACCAAACAAAGGTTTGGAGATTAGCTTTGACGAAAAACAGGTGCGATAACTCCGGCAAAGTCGTTGGTGCTAGTTGAGGAGGTCGGTTAGGTCGCCGATGATGTCGTGTTGGTCGTCGCGATGGTTGGACTAGGGTTTTAGTCGCGCTACCTTTGCGATAATCGATGGTCATCGTCGTCGCGCTAGAGTTTCAGTCGCGATGCCATTGCGATGGTCGATGGTTGTGCAGAAGGAGTGGTCGTTGGTGGTTGGTGATGTAAGAGAAGAGATAAGTGAGACTGGTCGGCAGTCGGGGATGCAAAAGAAAGGGTTTTCAGAGCTCGTCTGTGGTCGGCGATACAGAGTGAGAAGTCGTCAGTGATGCTAGGGTTTTGCTAGGAAGGGTCACTGGTGATGCTAGGGTTTCGGGCCTTTCGGCGAGGTTTCCAGCTAGGATTCCGACGGTGGTTGGATCTGATACCATGTTAGCAAAATAGAATATGAAAGAGAAATTATTATTGCAATAATCAAAGGCTAAACCTCTAAAGATAAAAGTTAAATATATATAAAACAAAACTTAAACCCTATTTAGTCTTAAATTACTAAACTACCATTTAACTAACAAAATAACTGAAAATAAACTTTTACAAGTTTGTCAATATAATTCTTAAATTATATATTATTTGTAGAGGATAAGGATTGGGATCTACTAGTCCCGTCAAAGCTAGTTGAGATGTCAAGGATGAACACCACGTGTGTGCCTGCACAAGAAATGGGTGAGATGCCAGTCGGTGGCTTTATACCGGTGGACCCTCCGACGATCAAGTCAGGCAAGGGTTCAAGAGAGAAGGAAGAGCTTGAGAGAGTATTTTAAGAGAGTTTTGGCTAGTAAAAAAAGTAAGCATACCTTTCATCTTGAGAGTGTTGGCTATTTATAGGAAGAAATATACTTGACCCGCTTGTGGAGTCCGACCTGACCCGCTTGTGGAGTCCGACCCGAACAGGTCGGGTTGTCCTCCCTCTTTCTGGTCTATGCATGGCAATAAATATCTTGATGGTGACTTATTAGGGCCATCATTAGATCTCTCTACAAGATCTCTCTACAAGTACGTTTTGTCATGTCAGGCTGTCCATCAATACTCAGACCTAATCTAAGCTAAGTCAACTCTTTCTGTCTCCCTAGCCCTATGGTTGGTTCAACCGCTACTGATCTCTTATCATCAGCGGATCACTTTTCTGATATGCGTATCTCAAGCTCAGATCTGGGGGTTGCACGAACCTGGATGCCGAGCATTCCCTTTCATGATGCCGAACACTTGGCGTCTAAGGTTGGCATTGAGCTTTTTTCGAGCTCAGAGCCGAGGACCATCGCTCGAATTCATCTTGCGCTGAGGTCGACGGACCTCAGACGCACTGCCTATGTAGCTCGGCTCACCGCCCGAGCTAACGCGAGCACGCTGAGGTGCGTGCCGTGGTTAAAAGGACTGTTGCGCTGTACGTCCTTCCACGTGTGCTCCATGTGTCTCTGGTCGGAACTTGATCCCCCTCAATTGCCCCCATCATCTTGTTGTTGCTCAAGAACTCGAGCTGCTGGAAGATGATGTGATGATCTTGCTCGATGTGTCACTTCGCTTTTTGATCGGGAGACTTGTTGAGCGAGCTTCGCTGACGTACTGTCTCTTAGCTTTCTCACACGCCAACGGTCATTGCTGCCACGTGGCAGTACCTTATCAGTTCTGCAACACATTTAATGCGTGCATTAAATGCGTACGGCATTAGCTGTATCTTGGGCACTGGAACGCCACGGGAATGTCGGCCGTTGTTGTCAATAAATGTCAACCATTTGTTTTAATTGCAGTGGTTTGCTCGGATGATCAAACCCGATCAAGAAATTCTGCTCGGAATCATTAATCTGACGAAGAATAGAGCTCAGCCCATTGATTTGAACATCAATACTATGAGATCAACTGCCGTGATCGGTTCGGGTAGAGTTGCTCGAGCGGCGCGCACCGTTTGTATTAAATGCGCATTAAATGCATACGGCGCGCGTCAGAGCACGCGCTATAACTGCCGTCTTTTGGCACTTCATTTAAATGTATATGAAGCTATAAAAGGGGGAGGGTATTCCCTCCTCTCCTCTTTTACAAACCATCTCACTCCCTAACCTTAAGCGAACTCTAGCAGTCTCCGGCGACGGTGATTCCTGCAACTCCGACAACCTTCGAGCCTCCCAGAGACTTCTTCTTTCAAGTAAGCGTCCTATTTATCTCGTTTTCACTTTTTCTACAAAGAAACTGTGGCTAACGCCGCCGTAGTGGAGGCTAGGCCTCTTAGCCTATGCCCCCCAAATTCCCTGGCACCGCCGTCGCCACCCCCGGTGGTGGCGGTGTTGCTGGAGAAGTACCTGCAGCAATTGTATGTATATATGCATGTAACTAAAAACTTCTTTTTCTTTCCCCCCCTCCTTTTTTTTTAAGACATGGGATGTCGTGCTCGCTATATTGACATGCCAGAGGCTTTGGCCGAGCTCTGTCGAGCTAGGTCGATCCCTGACGATGTTACTATACGCCGGGCAACCGGTAAGGAGACCTGGACCACAGAAGAGCCTGGGGCGGCTGTTTTCCCCCTAGTGGCTCTTTTGGCGTCTAGATTAGGGTTTCTACTCCCGAGCATTGTAAGGGAGGCTCTAGCTTTTTATCGGCTGTGCATGGCACAGCTTACCCCCAATGTCTTCAACATCTTGATGGGGGTAGCTTTATTGAATCGATACATGGGCATCGATCTCGGTGTTCGGGAGATTTAATACTGCTATTCCATCTCCGAGACGTCCAAGGGCCAGAACAGGTACTACTTGAAGGCCACGGACAATCGAAACATTGTGCTCGAGTTTAAAAACTCGCACAAAGGTGATCTGGACGACTTTGTCGTGGTCGGGGGAAACTGGCAGCTCGGCCATGGCGTCCACGATCAACGTGTTCGGCTCTGCCCCACGAGAGCTGGAACTCCAGGTAGCCGAGCTCCTCCCCCTTGTATTTTGTTAAAATTGTCTGTCGTTTCTTTATATATCCTGAGGTCTAACACCTTTAATTTTTCAGGTGCCTACTGCAATACAACTGCCATCAAGGACAAAAAAGACCGAAGAGACGGTCGGATCAACCTCGAGCACTTGCGCCGCGTGCTGGACTGGGATAAGGACGTCCGATCGTTCAAGAGGCTATTCATCGGCGTTCCCATCCGCCCGGAAGAACTCGGAATCCGATTGATCCCCGTTGAGGGGGCCACTGTGGAGGAAGGTCAGAGCACGGAAGCCTCCACTTCCAAAGCGGCGAACAGCAGGCCATCCTCAAGCTCGACCAGCCAGACAGTCCTTGAAGCGATAGAAATGTTGCAGAGGAATTTGTTTGATTTTCTCGGCGGAGTTCCTGGGCTAACCACTCCAGCCCGTCCAGTCAGAGCTACATCCTCCCAACTAGCTGTGCTAGCTACGAGTGCCCCCGCTGCACCCCGGGCTCCAGCTCCTCCGCCTGCTCGAGCCTCTAGGAAAAGGGCAACGGCTTCCGAGGTGGCCGAACGAGAGATGAGGCGCAGAATCGAGGCGCCCACCCCATCCGTGCCGACCCGAACTGACGGATCCGGGCTACCCTCCGAGCTTCCGTCCAAGGTACCACTTATCTTCGCCCCCGCTCACCGTGGTAATCCTCTTACTGCTCAAGACTCCGTGCAGGACAGCCACCACGTGGCATGGGCGTTGGCGAAGAGCCTTTGTCTTCCAAAAGACAAGGCTTCTTATGCGGCCCTTCCCAGCGCTGCGTTGTGCAAGCAGGCCGCACAGCACCTGATCGTGGTCAGGTTTCAATTCCGAGCTAACCTCTTTATCACTTGTACATATCTTATATCATGTTTATCTTTTTATAACTTCTCTTTGTTGAACAGGGACTCCAAATGGGAATGGAGGCCACCGATCGGTGCAGCCAGTTACAGGAGAAGCATGACCTCTTGCACGTAGAGGTCCTCAAGCTCAGGGAGGATGTGAAAGTCCTTCAAGCGCAGGTCGGCGAGGCCTGTGTGGCAAAGGATGAGGCTGAAGCCCGAGCTACAAAGGCTTTGGACTCGATCAAAGAGCACGAGGCCAACCTCGCCTCAGTGATCGGTCAGTTGGATGCATCCTCCAAGGCCAGGGCTGCCCTTGAACAGGAAAACGCCGACCTCAGAATCGAAACTGCCTGGGTCTCAAAGGAGAAGTATAATGAAGGGTACGAGAAGGCCGGGGACGTGTACGCCGCTCAGGTAATGAGCATGCAGAACCCCCTTTTTAAGATGGGGTGGGACGCTGCTCTTACCGTTGCTGTGGTTGGCCCTGAATCCGAGCTTCACAGGGTAGTCCCCTGGATTCAACCGTTCGTACCGTTCCCCGACCAGCTCGCACACCTGATCGGGAGAGCCATCTCGCCAGGCCCGGCCATTGAGGCTGATCCGATCACAAGTGTTGAGGTCGCTCCTCCTCCTCCTGAACAACCAGAGGCCGAGCTTCCTCCTCCTCCTTCCGAGCATGTATCTGACCAATAGGACGGCAGTGACGATTTTGAAGAGCTCGAGCCTTTGTGGCCCGAACGCGCGATCCCTACCCCCAACGTCACTGTTGACCTCACCATGGAGGAAGAGGGCCCCCAAGAGGAAACTGTTCAGTGTAATGAAGACACTGAAGTTCCTGCGTAGATGGAGGAGGGAACCGTCCAAGACCAAGAACAACCAATCAACACTACCAAGTCCGTTTAGCTTTCTAATTTTGTCCTTTTCAACTTTTTTACAAATTTCTTTTAAGTCTGCATTGCACGACCTCAATCCGTCTGTGAGGTCGGCATAGCTTTGTCTTGTACATAATTCCTTTTTATCAATGAAAGTATTTCTGTTCGGTTTCATGCAACTGTTGTTCTTATATTGCTCTTGCACTTGCCTTCTTTTTGCTTTTAGTTTTTAGTTTTTACGCAAGTTTATGAAGCTCGGCCTTGTGAGGCCGGATAGCCTTCATTTTCATATTGAGATCGTACCGAACTGAGCTGCTTAACAACTTCACAAGATCACCCGAGCACTTGGAACTAATCCAAGCTACACAGTATATGACCGAGCAAGTCCTCTTGATTGGGCTAAACCTTGCGATTTTTCGAGCAAGTCCACTTGTGACCCAGGAATGAGATGTAGAAATCTCAAAATTACCAAGTCCTTTAAGGTCGGCACAGGTTTATTCTGCTCGGTCATACCGATGCTGTCCAGCCGAGCTGTGTCTTTCTTGTCCAGGCATGACTCGAAGTCATCTGGGACTTTTATTGCCTAGCCTAGTTAGGATTTTATTGCCCAGGCATGACTCGAAGTCATCTGGGACTTTTATTGCCTAGCCTAGTTAGGACTTTCTTGCCAGGCATGACTTGAAGTCATATGGGACTTTTATTGCGATGTCTTTAATCATGCACAAACTTTTGAAAAATCCTCTTCATTCATTATCCTGAACAAATATACATTTGAAGCTTCAATGACAACTTTCTTAAATTCTGTGCGTTCCACGGCCTCGGGATTTGCTTTCCTTCCATATCTTCAAGTCTGTATGCTCCCGTGCCTGTAACTGATGTGACTTTGTACGGGCCATCCCAGGTCGGGCCTAGCTTGCCATCAAGGGGGTCCTTTGTATTAAGGAGGACCTTCCTAAGAACCAGCTCGCCGACCTGGAAGCTCCTATGGTTCACTCGTTTGTTGTAAAATTTTGTAAGTTGCTGGTGGTAGGCTACAAGCTTGACCAGAGCCTGCTATCTCCTTTCCTCGACAAGGTCTAGGTCCCGAGCAATGCTGAGGCTGTTATTTCTGGACTCGAAGGCTTTAGTTATAATCGTGGGTAGCCCGACCTCGAGAGGTATCACAACCTCCAAGCCATAAGCCATGGCAAATGGTGTCTCCCCAGTAGAACTCCTTGGAGTTGTTTGGTAGGCCCATAACACTGAGGGGAGCTTGTCCACCCACTTCCCTTTGGCCTTCTCTAACCTTCTCTTTAGTCCTGATAGAACTGTTTTGTTCGAGATCTCTGCTTGGCCATTGCTTTGGGGAAACGAAGGCGTTGAGAAGTAATTCTTTATCCCCAGATCCGAGCAGAATATTTTGAACAAGTTGCTGTCGAATTGCTTCCCATTGTCTGCAACTATGGCACGCGGATTACCAAATCTGGTAACGATGTTCTTCCATAAAAACTTCTTCGCATCCATATTTCTGATGTTAACTAGGGGCTCAGCCTCCACCCATTTGGAAAAGTAATCTGTAGCTACAATTAAGAACTTTTTATTGCCAGGTGCCTTAGACAATGGCCCAACAATGTCCAGTTCCCATTGAGCAAAGGGCTACGGGCTGGTGATCGGGCAAAGCTCCTCGGCTGGTTGCCTGTGTAAGGGAGCAAACCTCTGGCACTTCTCACACTTCTGTGAATACACCTGCGCATCCTTCTGCATGTAGGGCCACCAGTAGCCATGGCTTATTGCTCGGTGCGCCATAGACCTTCCCCTAGTGTGGTCCCCACATATTCCTTCTTGAAGCTCGAACGGAAAGTTTTGGACCTTGTTCGGATGAACACATAGTAGATAGGGCCCTGAAAAAGATCTTCTATATAACTGGCCCTTAGGAGATAGCCAGAAACGTGCAGACTTGTGTCTGATCTTGTGTGCTTCTTTTTTATCCTTTGGAAGTTAGCCGTCGCTAAGGAATCTAACGATGGGGTCCATCCAGTTCGGCTCCTGGTCTTCTTCAATGGCACAAACTTGCTGAGCTGTCGTCTCAATACTCGAGCTCTCTTACTTCTGGATCTTCACTGTCCTCTTAAGTCCGAGCTCGGTTGCCGAGGCTAAGGCTGCTAGGGCATCAGCATGAGAATTTCCTTCCTTGTTGACCTGCTCGATCTGAACTTCTTCGAATCCCTTGATCAGCTCAAGTGCTATGGAAAGATAGGCAGCCATCCTGTCATCCCTAGCGTTGTATTGTCCAGTCATTTGGTTAACCACTAGTTAGGAATCACAAAAAACTTTCAACTTTCTGATGCCCAGGAGCTCGGCACTCCTAAGACCTGCAAGCAGCGCTTCGTACTCAGCTTCGTTATTGGATGCTGGGAATCCCAATATGATGGAATGTTCTATTACTGATCCTTCTGGGGAGATGAGAACCACCCCTGCTCCTGAGCCTTTTTGATTTGACGCGCCATCGGTGTATAATCTCCATCTTTGCATTAGATCAGAGCCTTTCTCCATTGCCTTGGATTCCCTGTTTTCTTCTGTCTGGTCAACCTTCCCCCCAGCTCTGGCTCGAGTGTGGTTGAGTCCGAGCTGTTCAGAGAGCTCGGCCTGGAGAATTCTGCGATAAAATCCGCTAGGACCTGCCCCTTTATTGCTGTTATTGGTCGGAACTCGATGTCGTATTTTCCGAGCTCTACTCCCCACTTGGCAATTCTTTCAGAAAGGTCAGCTTGGCGTAACAAAGCTTTAAGCGGGTGTGCAGTCAAAACGACGATTTTGTGCGCTTGGAAGTACTGTGTCAGCTTTCGAGATGCCATGACCAGAGCCAGAGCCAGAGCCAACTTTTTGAGGGGCAAGTATCTAGTCTCGGCATCGAGGAAGGTGTGGCTGACATAGTAGATTGGAAGCTGCTGGGCAATCTTCATCCTGAGCAGAACGGCACTAGCCACATGTTCGGACACTGCAAGGTACATATATAGCTCCATCCCAAATTTTGGAGCTCCTGATCACACTCCTCCCCCCAGACAAAATTCTTGCCCTTCTTTAACAACTGAAAGAAATGATGACACTTATCTGATGATTGGCTGATGAATCTGTTCAGGGCTGCTACCATTCCTGTCAGTCGTTGTATTTCCCGAACTATTCTTAGGGGTTGTATGTTCTGAATTGCAGCTATCTGGTCGGGGTCTGCTTCAATCCCTCTCCTGCTGATCAGGTGCCCCAGAAACTTGCCCGATTGTACGCTGAATGCACACTTGGACGCATTGAGCCTCAACTTGTAAGCTTTCAACACTTCGAAGACGCTGCTCAGGTCGACTAGATGATCGTGCTCTTGTTCGGTCTTCACCACCATATCATCTATATAAACCTCAATATTCCGACCTAACATAGGTTGGAATATTTTGGTCACCAGCCTTTGATAGGTAGTCCCGGCATTCTTCAAGCCAAAGGGCATGACCTTGTAACAATATAATCCTCTGGGGGTGATGAAACTGGTCTTCTCTTGGTCATCCAGGCTCAAGGCTATCTGGTGGTAGCCCCTATAAGCATCTAGAAAACTCATCGTTCTATGCCCTGCTACTGAGTCCACCAACTGATCAATCTTGGGAAGTGGGAAAGAATCTTTAGGACATGTTTTGTTCAGGTCAGTGAAATCAACACAGACCCTCCACTTTCCATTTTTTTTCTTGACGACCACAGTGTTGGACAGTCATTGGGGGTACTGCACCTCCCTTATTGCCCCTGCCTCGAGCAGTTTCTCTACCTCCTCTGTCACGGCCTCTGCGTGCTGAGCCGAGGACCTCCTCCCGCGCTGGACAATGGGCTTGTGCGTAGGATCTACGTTCAGCCTGTGCTGCATCACCTCGTGGTCGATACCTGGCATTTCATACGGCGTCCACGCAAATACCTCCACATTTGATTTGAGGAAGTTGACTAGGTTGGTCTCATCTTGCTCGGCCATGTGGGATCCGAGCAAGAAGAAACGATCAGGGTCATCTTTTGTTAACATAACCTTCTTCAGTGGCTCCTCAACGTTTTCTATTGGTGCTCTCCCAACGTCATCAAGAAGTGGTCTGTCTTGAACTTCGACCACACACATCTGCTCATCGCTGGACGAGCCTTCTTTTCCTCGGATAGCAGCCATAAAACACTGCCTGGCCGCTGCCTGATCTCCTCTGATGGATTCCACGTCCCAGGCAGTTAGGAACTTCAGAACCTGATGGTATGCTGAGGGGATGGCCTTAAGTTGACGAAGCCATGTCCTCCCCATTATAGCATTGTAGGGGGACGGCACATCTACCGCCAAAAACTCAATGTTCTTGAGCTCGGAGCCTGCCCTGACCGGCAGCGTGATTCTCCCCATTGGCAGGACGGGTTGACCTTTGAACCCGACCAATGGGGTATGACATTTCAACAAATCCTCCTTCTTGAGCCCTAACTTGTGGAAAAGGTCAGCATACATCACCTCCGCCGAGCTTCCTTGGTCGACCGAGATACGTTTCACGTCATACCTCCCAATCCGGAGGGTAATAACGAGTGCGTCGTTGGGCGGGTGTTCAACCCCTTCCAGGTCAGCATCAGTGAAAGTGACGTCTCCTGCCAAGAACTCACTGCTCGGAGACTTTCTTTTGCCCAGACCACCCTGCCCGAGCTGGGTCTGCATAACCTCGCGTTGATGTGCTCTTTTTTGGCTTTCGCCCTTTATCTCATTCGACATCTTCTGCCTAGGGGCTGCATGTATGACGTTGATAATTCCCACGGGTTCCTCTGCTCCTTTACCCTGCTCGGCATGAACGTGCTGTTCAGCCCGGGTCTTTTCTTTATCGATGTATTGCCCGAGGTTCCCTGCCTTCACCTATTCCTCGAGGAACCTTTTGAAGGTCCGACAACGATCTGTGTAATGCCCATGTTCCTTGTGATAAGCACAGTATTTCTTTTCATCCCGTTTGCTCGGGTCAGTGAACATTTTGGGCGGCTAGACGAACCATGCCTTGTCTTTAATTTGGTTGAGGAGCTTGTGGATGGGCTCTTTGAACACGGTATTGGCCATTTCATAAACTTCGTTTGGCCTTTCGCGCTCCTTTTCCCGATCAGGCCTCTTATTGACCTTTTTGTTCTCCTTCTTCTGTTCGGGCTCCCTTCTGCGTTTCCTAGGCAGGCATTTCATTACTCACGCCTCCCATATCCTCCTCGACTTTGGAGTACTGCTCTATCCTCAACATTAGCTCGGCCATGCCTTGAGCAGGCCTTTTGGTTAAAGAATGCCTTAATTTATGGGTTTTATCCAACCCCAACTTGAAAGAGGCCACGACAAGCTGCTCATTGCAATCATCAATGTCGTTAAAGGTCTCTCAGTAACGCCGAGCATAAGACCTCAAGCTTTCATTCTCAGCTTTCCTCAAGCCGAGCAAGGAGTCAATCTCCCTGGGCTGATGACTGTTCATAATGAACCTTGCTGCGAACAGCCCGACAAGCTGCCTCCAACTTCCAATTGACCCCGCTGGGAGTTTGTCAAACCAACGTAGAGCTACCTCGCCCAAGCTGGACGGAAAAATCCTACACATCAGGGTATCATTTCCACTCCAGAGTGCCATCATCTGTTTGAAATGCTGAATATGACCCATAAGGGTCAGCTTTCCCATCATATAAGTTGAACTTGGGAGTTTGGAACTTCCTGGGCAGATATGCTCCATCCACCTCCCTTGTAAACGGGGAGGCAGATATCTGTTCCAACGCCCTTCGAGCTACGTTCTGAGCCGACCTCCCCGTGCCCGGCTGTAATCTCCCCTCGAGCTGGAGGTTCAGCCATTGCTTGAGTTCTTCCTTTTCTTTTGCGCGGCCGAGCTCCTTGCCAGCCTGCCGTTGCTGCTCATGATGGCGCACGGCTGGTGCATGGGTGTTGCTGGAGGTCTGTGTTTGCCCCTGTCTCCTCCTTTTAGAGCCTGAGACGCGACTCCTCTCAGGGTCCTCTTCACGTCGATCAAGTTGAGGATCCCTCCTTGAGCTATGGCTTGCCTGAGGCCAAGCAGCGCCTCTCCTTTGATCCCTGTTGGACCTCTCATGGTTGGACTGCTCATGCTCGGATCGAACTCCTGGTGAGCGTCGGTTCACTTGAGCCCTTATTTCGTGAAGCTCCTGCTGGAGCCTGATCAGCTGATGGTCTCTCCTATTCAGCTCATTTTGATATCCCTCTAACACTTGCTGCATTGTGTATCGCGGGGGGTAATCCCCTTGAGAGGGTGTTGTCTCATGAGAACCTCCCACATAGGTTCGTTCTCGCCTTTGATCGATCCTGGCTCCACCAACGTGGACCTTAGAGGGTACAGGGTGTCCTCTTCTACGGTGAGTTGCATGCGATGTTTCTACGCGTGGTGCGCGTGGCTCTCTCAGCTCTTCATGATCGTGGTTTCCCCGACTAGCCATAGAGGTGTTCTAGATTTTTCCACAGATGGCGCCAAATTGTAGAGGATAAGGATTGGGATCTACTGGTCCCGTTCAAGCTGGCTGAGATGTCAGGGATGAACACCACGTGTGCGCCTGCACAAGAAAGGGGTGAGATGCCCGCCGGTGGCTTTATACCGGTGGACCTTCCGACGATCAAGTCAGGCAAAGGTTCAAGAGAGAAGGAAGAACTTGAGAGAGTATTTTGACAGAGTTTTAGCTAATAAAAAGTAAGCATACCTTTCATCCTGAGAGTGTTGGCTATTTATAGGAAGAAATATACTTAACCCGCTTGTGGAGTCCGACCCGATCCGAGCAGGTCGGGTTGTCTTCCCTCTCTCTGATCTATGCATGGCAATAAATATCCTGATGGTGACTTATCAGTGCCATCATTAGATCTCTCTGCAAGATTTTTCTACAAGTACCTTTTGTCATGTCAGACTGTCCATCAATACTCAGACCTAATATAAGCTAAGTCAACTCTTTCTATCTCCCTAGCCCTAGGGTTGGTTCAACCGCTACTGATCTCTTATCATCAGCGGATCACTTTTCTGATACGCGTATCTCAAGCTCAGATCTGGGGGTTGCACGGCTCGTCCTGCTTGGACCTAGATGCTGAGCATTCCCTTTCATGATGCCGAACACTTAGCGTCTAAGGTCGGCATTGAGCTCTTTCCGAGCTCAGAGCCGAGGACCATCGCTCGGATTCATCTTGCGCCGAGGTCGACAGACCTCGGATGCACTGCCTGTGTAGCTCGGCTTACCGCTCGAGCTAACGCGATCACGCCGAGGTGCGTGCCGTGGTCGAAAAGACTGTTGCGCTGTACGTCATTCCACGTGTGCTTCACGTGGCTCTAGTCGGAACTTGATCCCCCTCATTATTGACGAACTTAGCAAGAACTATTGTATCTTATCTTTTATTTAGAATATAGTAAAACTCTAGTGCAATTGTGAACATAGCCATTCTTGACAAACTACGAATATCAAGTATTATTTGTAGTTGTTTAATTATTATTCTTGTTAGTTTGTGCGCATTTGATTTTTTTTCAATGAAGACAAGAAGTAAATATTGATGCGTGTGTCATGGAATTCGGTAAGAATGAGACGAGTATTGTTTAAATGAGAATGGTATAGTAGATGTGTGGTAAGAGTAAAAAAGATAAAATAAAAAATGAAAAGATTAGTAGAATAATAGGGATCACACCAATTGATGACATGTTAGAAGAAAATAGATTTAGCTAATTTGGACACATAGAATATTGATCAGGTGATACAGTAGTAAAATAAACGACAAGATTATAGATAATAAAAACACTATGGAAATGACTACACTTAAATTGACATAAGATGTCATATTAAGAATAGATATAAACTTATTGAAACTAACCGAATATATGACCCTTAATAGTGTAAAATGACGTAAAAAGATTCATGTGCCAAACTCCAATTGATTGGAACAAAGGCTTACATAACTCTTATTTACTAAATGAAAGATAACGATGTAAATTGGTAGCAAACACACGAGTTTGAATTTTCATTTTAAAAAATAACAATTCTATACTGATTTGGGAAGGAAACCCATTACAGCAGCAATTTTCGGAGTTTGAAAATTGGAAACTGAATCCCACTAAAGCCATTACAGCAGCAATCACAATGAAGATTAATTTTTTTTGAATCAGTTTGTTTTGGAAAAGTGAATCATGGTTGGGAATGGAAACCCATTAAATCCATTAAGGCATTAACCAATTAAACCCGAATCGAATTGGAAGATTAATTTAGAATGTCAGGTTTTTTTGAATCAATTTCCAAATTACCATCAAACTGATTTGGGAAGGAAAACCATTACAACACCATCAAATTGGAAGATTAATTTAGAAGATCAATTTTTTTGAAGATCGGCAAATATCTTTTCCAAATCTTGAGAATAATCAATAGATATTTTTGAAGTTTCGATTTGGAAGATCAGTTTTTTTTTAAACGATTTCCAAATCGGGAGAATAATCTGTGGATATTTTCGGAGCTTGGGAATGGAAACCCATTAAATCCATTATTCTCCTTCTATGCTAAGCGCACACATACAGAAAAAAACCGAACAGAGTAAGAGATTGAGAGAGAGGATAGAAGACGAACTAGGGAAAAAGAGAAGGAGATGAAGCGTGAGCTCGGGTAACTTACAGGTTTTTCTACTTTATTTTTTCTATTTTATGAATGGGCTCGGGTAATTTACATCTTTTTTAAATTTTTTTTTCTATTTTGTGAACGGGCTCGGGTGACTTACATCTTTTTTTTACTTTTTGTTTTTTTATTTTGTGAACTTGATTATTCGTTGTGTTTTGATTGTTTGATTTTTTCTCCTATCTAACCGTATTTCTTGAAATAGTTCTTTTCTATTTTGTGAACGGACTCATCTTTTTTTACTTTTTCTTTTCTATTTTGTGAACTTGATTATTTGTTGTGTTTTGATTATTTAATTTTTCCTATCTAACTGTATTTATTGAAATAGTGCTTTTCTATTTTGTGAACGGACTCAGTTTTTTTTTTCTATTTTGTGAACTTGATTATTCGTTGTGTTTTGATTATTTGATTTTTTCCCTATCTAACTATATTTATTAAAATAGTGCGATGGATCAGAATATTTGACATATTGGGGATGAGAAAAAAAAAATCGAAACTAGCAAGGTTGGCATGAAAAAGATATTTGCTCATTCGGCGCAACAATCTATATGAAGACTCATTGATTAAAAAAAAATGATTGATCCGTGCATAGCATGGGTTCACTACTAGTTTCTTAGGTATTACAAAGTACGTAATGGTACTAAGTAATGCAAAACTTGAGGCCCACTTGGATTCTCAAACTGAGTGCTACTTAAAAAGGGAAATTTTAACTTAATCCAATCCAAACTAAAATTTCTGCTCATTTGGGAAGATAACCCAACAAGAAGAACAGTACAGAAGTGAGCCAGAAACTTGATCATGAAAGCCAGACTTCGTCTTATGTCGAAATTATCCTCATCTTTAGGCCAAATGAATGCCAATATTTCAAAAGACCTATAAATTTTCCATATGTGCGTGAACCTACCACACGTGTGTTTTCCCAGGGATCTGGTCCACCACAAGCTCCAATTTCTAAGGTTTGTTTGAGCAACAATCTACACTGGACTGGATTTTGAGAACTTTTCTGGGAGTATAATATTCTAATGACACAAATTAAGATTGTGATACCTGCAGGGCATTGTATTGGGCCAGCTTAAACTGGGGCTTGTAAACTAATTGAAATATCTTCTTTCTTGGAAAGAGATTTAGGAAGAAACATTGCAAAGATGTGGCTGGATTTTGATTCCAAGGGCATTCCGGAGACATTTCAGAGTACCAATACATTTTTCCTTTGTTCGGGGTTGGACGATTCTGCCTCTTTTTTTTTTTTCTTGATATTTCAAGTTGTCCATGTCAGCTTGCGCACATCTCGACTAATTCTTGGGAGGCCTATCCTATTGTCCACTAATGGGGGACACAACTAAAGTCGAGCCAAAACTCCGAATGAACTAGCCTCACAAGAGTTGATAGTACATAAGAGGTTTCAAACAGGTAACTTTGGAGGGAGCAAACCCCCAAGCCCCAATTGGGCCTGATCACCACTTGGGGTTACTATTCTGATTCATTTACCAGCATCATTTCTCAGCTGTGATGGGTCCCTTGTATTGTGAAAAGCACATGCATACTAAGAGAGCTCCATCCCACTTGCTTAAAGCTTAAGAATGTAGGATTAATTGAAAGAAAATAATGCTATAATATATGCAAGCTTGCATAATAAAGAGTATTTAAGTTGCCATTGTGTGTTGCCTTGGGTTGCAGAGAAATATATTTAGCCTCGAAAGTTGATGATTCAATGAAAGAAACAACATGAGTAGTTGAATTATTTGTAGTTATTGTGACACTGTAAATCACCATTTCTAAACGGAAGATATTCCCATTCAGCTTTCTTCCCCTTTGGGAATGACATCTAAGGATGTGTATTTGCATCCTAAGTCCTCTGTGCTCAAGCCAACCAAGCGCCCCTGCCCTGTTC
>JAOTRH010000020.1:7551889-7583229 GCA_034768845.1 Heliamphora exappendiculata | reverse complement strand
AACAATCTAACTATTGGATAAGAAAATAAATGTCACATTGAGTATGTTATGTTATAATATAGATTAGTAATTACTTGTGCTTAAAAGCACTTTAAATATAGTTTTATCATAAAATTAATTTTAAAAATTGAATAATTTTCTTAATTATTTAGAGTAAGTGTGTATTAAAAAATAATTTATATTTGTCTCACTCTTAAACTCAACTATGAGCAACAACAAAAATAAATGTATTATACGAACTATATTTTTCTAGTTATGTATATATGTATACATATTAAAATATATATTTTTTATATTTTGACTCTTGCTATTTTTTTGATGATAGAAAAAAGAAAAAAAAATTAAAATGGAGAGAGAGAAATTAAATATAAAATAAAAATAGATTAGAGTTGATTAATGAGAGATTAGAGAGACAAAAAGTGAGAAAGGGAGAAAAGTTTAAACAAAAGTTTATCCATTAGATTAAACAAATCATAGCTTTTGAATATGATACATAGATAAATATCATATCAAGAGTGTTGTGTATAGATAATTGGTTGTTTATTTATTTTATTTTTAGTAATATTTTTATAGTGTTTATTTAGTTATTTTATTTTTATTATTACAGCTCGTATGGGAAGACGAGATATATGAGTCGAAAAGTATATATAATAATTTAACTAAACCATAAAAATAAAATTTAAAAAAGAAAAAAATAAATTAAAATAAATTAGTAATCTAAATTTTTATATTATTTATTTATATCTTTAGTAAGCATTTTCATTTTTCGATTAAAATTTTCTTACTTTTCCAATTTATCTCATTGAGATAATTTAGAAAAATAAAAACTTAGTTAAAGAATGGAAAAAAAATGTTTTTAAAAAAAATATTTTTAAAAAAATATACTCCAAATAGGATCCATGTTTGTTTTTAAGGAGTGGGGTTGGATTATTAGTCTCATGGACTACCAAATCCCCAAAAAATACCGAATTAGCATATTCAGTCTAATGGATTGCCAAGAAAATGACAAAAATATCTTTGGCAATTTATGTTAATATCGAAAAAGCCTTTGACGGACTTGATAACCCTTATACGTCGCCTCTCTATTGCTCTTCTCAGTATAAACGTCTCTTATCTCTCTCATGTCTTAGGCCCTTTTGATAATTTGACTTTTTAATTAAAAACCTCAAAAAGTTAGGTATATTTGTTTGGTAAAAAAATAAAAAAGTTAAAAAATCAAATCAAAATACAAATTCTCAAAATATTTTATTCAAATTTTTATTATTTTTAAAATACAATAATATTTCTTATTCATAACTTATTTATTATCACTATTAATTATATATCATTTTTTGTTGATCGACAAAACAAAATATATGTATATATTAGAAAGAGAATGAAAAACATCTAAATGATTAATACCCTTGCAAAAATGCAACAAACATCTTCCAAGAGAACAAACAAGCTCTTCTGATTCACAAGAGACCAACCAAAACGAAAGCAAAATCCAAATAAAAAGATACTAACAGAAAAGCCTACAGAACCAACACCCAACAAAGCCAACATCCATAGCCAAAGCCAACGCAACGCCTAGTTGTAGTGCACCCAACACCCAAACAAGCCAGCCAGCCAGCCAGCAAGTCGACATATATGAAGACCCAACACCTAGCACATCCAACGCCCAAACAAGCCAACAAATCAACATAGAGGCAAAACACGCCAAGCCAACAGTGCAGCAGAGCAGCAAGCCAAGTAAACATTGCAAAAAAGCAACTAAGCTACACTAATTACGTATAATTGTTAATATCAAATATGTAAAAAGATAAAATTATCTATTTTAAATAAAAAGTAAAAATGCTAACTTTTTATCAAAATAACTAATTTTAAAAAAATTAATTTAAAAGTTAAGTTATCAAACAAATTACTTTAAACTCAATTTAATTTTTTAATTAAAAATATAAAAAAATAAAATAAAAAATAACTTTTAAGTTAGTTATTAATCAACTTCCTTAGATTAGATGCTCCTCCTAGGTTTTTTTATGGAACTAGATGAGGGAATGGAACTAGAAGGTGATCATGGGAGGCTATCAGGCTATGACCTGTCCTCTAAGAAAAAAAAAATGTATTTGGTTTAATATGCTTTACAATTTTTTTTACTATGTAATAGTAATGGTCCCTCAATAAAATAACTTTCAAGATATATTATTCCATTGATCACCATATTTAATTATTTTTAAACTTATTTTCTTTTTAAAAAGTCATTGTCACTTTAACTAAGAAACAAGTAAGTAGAGAAATAAATGAGTTAAATAATTAACATGACTGTTTCTATTAAAAATCACTTCATACCTTATCTATTTTTTTATTTTAACTCACTTGAGTCAATATTTTATAGATTTTGAACCCACACCAGTCTTGGCCAATGGTATTGGTGACAAGAACATAGAAGTATCTAATATAAACTTTACAGTACACTTTTTATATTTAAAACTTTTAAGTTTTAATAACTCCATGAAAAGTTGTTTATGTCTAGAGTTTTAATTAATACTTTTTTAAACTACTTTATATTATTTATTCGGATTTTTTGTTTTTTCATTTTGAACTTCCACAGTTGAAAGAATTAGTAAATACATATAGATTTTAATTTTCATTTATGGATACTAGAATTTTTTAAGAGATGTTTTTTCTCTTAACGTTGTTTCTCTAAGAAAATAAATAAAATCTTATACTATATTTTCTCAGATTGTGTTTTTTTCCACAAAATATTCAAACTATAATTTAATTTAATATCTCCACTACTACCATAATGACTAAAGATCTCACTTAAAAAAATAAAAAATCTCATTTTTATTTATAATAGTGATTAAAAAATAAGAAAAACTTTTAATCTCAAGTTTATGAATAATCGAGATTGTATTTAGTTTTAGATCTTTGCTTTATGGGAAATGAGATTAATTTAATAAGTTTAGATCTTTGTTATTTGTGAAATCGAGATGGTTTATTCTCCAAAATTTGAATAATCGTGATGCTTTCTTTACCTAGTTAATCGACCCCCCGCCCCCCACACGATAATCTCTATATCGAAAACCTTCACACACGACAGTCTCCTCTCCTCTCCAACATGACGTTGCTGATGCTGCTGTCGCCGCCGCCTCTCCACCCCACCACGACAACGCCACAGTGGATTGCCATTCATTGGAGGCTCTCATTCGCCACTGACCACCGACCGCCGACCGCCGCCACATCAAAACCCTAAATCGCCAATCCAGAGGCTTCCTGTATTTCTCTCCTATGCCTCTTTGACAGTCCAAACCCTATCTCATCCACGGCACCAGAGTCAAGAACAAAGATGATAACATCGTCGATGGCAATCTCAGAACGGGATACGACATCGCCGACAGTTAAATCCTCTCTCCGTTTTTTTTTTTTTGCAGTTACTGGTGAGTGTTTCTACATATCAAGCATGTGTGTTTGATTTCGATATTGTGTTTTGTTCTTATTGATTTGTGTCTGTAATGCTGTAAAATGATAGAATGTGGATTTAAAATTTTGATTTTGATTTTGTTGAAGAAAATCCGTTCACTGTTATTTTGTTGAAGGAAAATTCTAATTTTGTTAAAGGGAACATGCATCCCCTAGTGTATTGAGGATTTATCATGTAGAAGGGACTGTTGAAAAAATAGAAATATAAAAATAAAAGATTTATTAACCTGCAATTTAGACTGAATTAGTTTGTGTATCAAGAATTTATTAGTTAGAAGGGAGACTGTAGTTGATTTTGAATCGGTTACCCCCACCTGCGGTTTTCAGTTGATTGTTATTACTTCCGTTAATTTTTCGAAGATTTTGGGAGATGAAAGGTACGGCTCGAAATTTTGACAAATTTGAAAATGCATTTAAATCCAAAAAAATTGTCATTATATGCACTAATGTAATAGAAAAGAAACTAAATAATTTGGTTAAGGTTAGCGCTGAGGCTTCACCATAATAATTTCATGGTGCAAATTTCTCATTTATGCGTCATTATTTCATATGCTTTTATACATATCATGAAACTAATATTTTAGAAAAAAAACCATGTGCATTTTTTACATAGGAAATCAAAGGATATTTATTGTGCTCAGTTACTTAAAAGGGTTAGATTTGTTCATGTTATTCTAGTATTGGATTTTTCTTAGTCACAAAGTTCAATCTCAACACAAGTTTTATTTTGTAATCTTGAAAAATTCATGTAAAACTTAAAACTGTGTGTTTAAAATTATTGCAGGTATGAATAAGGGAGCATCAGGAAATTTGGTGATGTATTGAGATTGATGAATTTTAATTATTTTGAACTATAGTATTGTTTTGAGATTGATGGATTTGAGCTAGCTATTTTTAAATTAATGAATTTGAGATGAATAATTTTGAATTGGAGTAGTGTTTTCAGATTGAATTTAAAGAAGAGATGAAACATTCATAAAGTAGAGAGATACATGAGTTGCTTTAAGATGTTTTCAGTTTTTTTTAAGGAGTTATTTTAAAAAATTGTGTACTATTTTGAGATTGAATTTGAGCTAATTTTGTTATAACTATTTTGATATATTGTACATTGTTGAGCTGTTTTGATATATTAAATTTGAGATGTATAGTTGTATTGTTAATATTGTGATTAAAAAGTTGAGTAATGATAGATATGTTTTCAACTAATTAAAGCAGGTACTGAAAGTTGGCTAAGTTCATCAAGAACAAATGGCATTAAAAAAATTAATTATCTAGATTTTCATCTCGTTTATTAATCGAGATTAAAAGTATAACAATTCTCGATTTTTTTATGTTTCCATCTCCATTACTTACCGAGATTAAAAGTATACCATTTTGGTCTTCAATGCTTTTTATCTCAACAAATTATCGAGAGTAAAAGTATACTATCTCAATTTTTCAATATTTTTTAACTTGATTAATAACTGAGATTATTTTTGAAACATTTTAATTACGCCTTGAGTCAATGTTTTATATATTTTGAACCCACACGGGTCTTGGCCAATGGTTTTGGTGACAAGAACATGGAAGTATCAAATATAAGCTTTAAAGTACACTTTTTATATTTAAAACTTTTAGATTTTAATAACTCCATAAAAAGTTGTTCATGTCTAGAGTTTTAATTAATACTTTTTAAAACTCCCTTATATTATCTATTCAGATTTTTTGTTTTTTTTCATTTTGAACTTTCACAATTGAAAGAATTAGTAAATACATATAGATTTTAATTTTCATTTGTGGTTACTAGAATTTTTTAAGAGATTTATTTTTCTCTTAACGCTGTTTGTTTAAGAAAATAAATAAAATCTTATAGTATATTTTCTTTGATTATGTGTTTTTTTCCACAAAATATTCAAACTATAATTTAATATCTCTCCTAGCGCAATTATAACGACCCAAAGCAATCACTGACCTAATAATTTGAATAAAAAACCTAATAACGCGACCCAAAATACTTAAAATAAGTTATTAGTAGTAGCCCATAAATTTTTTTATATATGAGACTTATTTTCTATCTCTTACTGATATGGGATAGAATATCACAATATCTCTCACTCAAAGACACGACGCACTCGTCGTGTGGTCCAAGTTTCTCCCTTAGTTGGGATGTGTGAAAAATGGTAGATAAACCCGATTAACCCTAGACGGGGGGTGAATAGGTTAATCCACGGCTAAATTAAAAATTAACAAATTTATTTTGCATATGTGAATAAACAATCAACATTCATGAATATTGAACACAAGATATAATGTGGAAACCCTAGAGTAAAACTCCGGAATGAAAATCACGATACCAACACAAAAAGATCTTTTCGCTATGAATCAAAAATGTACAAGATAAAATACAGAGAATTTACACCCGTTACCCAACGACGACCTACCTTTCTAGCTTGTGACAGCTCCCCGAGCTCCTTTGAGATTCTACTGATCAAAGCTGCTTCAACTCCTCGATCCAAGTAACTCAACTGCTATCTTTTGATCCGAGTAAGTCTTCAGTGTGAATGAATGACCAAAAATATGTAAAAATATAATCTGAGAGAGTAGCTTAATCTAGGTGGTGTATGCACTTTAGAAAGATCTAGGGCTCTTAGATTGGTGTTAGGGAGTAGACAAAGTTTGACAAGAAGTGTAAAAGATAATGTGAGCCAAACAGTCACTCCTAACTCTCTTAGAAAATTTTGGTGAGTATAAAAACAAAATGCCAACAACTTATATACCATGGAAAAAGTTGGCAGGAAAAACGTCTCTGAGCGCTTGAGTACCTAGCGAGCGCAAGAGCGCTCAAGCGCGCCGCAGGTGCCTAGCGAGCGCCATAAAGATGATTTGGCTAGAGTTTATGCATGAGCACTCAACCGCTGATCAAGCGCCTATGAAGCGCTCGAGCGCCTCTCAAGCGCATAGCGAGCGCCTAAGAGCGCTCAAGCGCTCTAAGGGCGCTTGGTGAGCGGATGCTACTAGAACACATAAGGCCAAGCCAAAAAGGTACCCAGCGCTTGAGCGCTCAACGAGCGGAGGCCACTGATAGGCCAGCGCTCGAGTGCACAACAAGCGCCTAGCGAGCGCTCAACGAGCGGAGCTCACTGGAAATATAGGAACCAGGACAACGCTCGAGCGCCTCACGAGCGCATAGCGAGCATTGGAAAAAGATGAGAAGGAAATGCATAAAAAGAGGGGCATGCAACAATATGATAAAAACAAAGGCGTCCCAACCCAACCCAAAATACAGACATTTGGTGGTTTTGTCAATAATCGAAAAACATGCCAATTACATTTACAATCTCCCCCTTTGGCATTTTCGGGACAAAACCCCAAAACAACAAAGAGATACAGAGAAAGAAATATAAAGATATCCTAAACTAATCATTGAGACAGATGACCAAGATCAGAAGACGAGGATGCTTCCAATTCCTGATACACATGATGCTAGAAAACAAGCATTCATAAATTGCATTTGTAGATAACATGAATCACATGACAGTAATCAGCAATTAATTTTAACACATGTATTTAATCCATTAAAACCAAACTGATATATATATATATATATATATATATATATATATATATATAACCATGAGTTTTACTACTAATAAGAAACATGAGTTTTTCTACACAAATGTATACATCCAACAAATATAGAATAGTCAGCCCCAAAAACAAAACAAAAAACATGTGTAGAAATTCCAACTCTATAGAAACTAAACTACTAACTCCTCCTATCCATATGCACAACTTCTCCTCCTTTTTGTCCCAGAAGAAGCTAAGCACCGGAGGGTCCAACAGCAGGAGGATCGCCACCGTCGTCGTCGTCATCGTCGCGAGCTGGACTTTAATAATCATCCTTGATGCGTCGATGAAGGCGCTGCACCTGTATCTGGAGCGAGGCGACATGGGAGCCAAGGTCGGTCATACGCTGCTACAGGAGATCATGACCTGAGACAAATTGGCCGCGAATAAGCTCCTAGCCAGAGTAGAGATCTCGCATGATAGCGTTGAGAGAGTCGAAGCGGGTGTCGAACCTTTCTAGATGGCTCAGAATGGTGATATAGGCATCACCACTGGAGGAGGGACACAGAGGAAACCAGTTAAAATCAATCTTACTGACCCAATAGGACATCATGCTCTGAGAGTGCGTGTGTGAATGCATGGACTATACAAAACTTAATTGCCTTGAAACAACCATAATCGACTAGTCTGACAGATAAAGTACACTTGCTCATAAGAAAATATCAAGCGAAGAGCCAGAACATGAGATAACCTATTATCACAAGATTATCACAGCAGAATTTTGCAAATTTCTATAAGCCAAGCACAGGAAAACAGATAGAACAAACATACAAGCATGCAACCTAAAAGAATTTAAACAGCATTTTTTTGTTTTGTTTTGTTTTTTTTAACAGGAAAAGAAAACACAAAAAAATACACCCAACCCATTAGTCAAGAGAGATTAGGCTAAGAGATAGCCTGAGCGATTCAAACCTAGAGAAATCAAGGGTTTGGTGAAGATATCTACTTTTTGATCAAGAGTGGAAATGAACTCGAGAGAGAGACGACACCATCTTCAACAAGATTGCGGATAAAATGAAGACGAATGTCTATGTGTTTGGTGCGCGAGTGTTGGACAGAATTTTTGGAGATATTTATAGCACTCATGTTATCACAATACACAATCATGGTGCCTTGAGTGAAACCATAATCCTGAAGCATCTGTCTCATCCACAACAAATGTGTGCAACTGCTACCAGCAGTAATGTATTTTTCCTCGGCAGTAGATAGAGAAATACAGTTTTGCTTCTTACTGAACCAAGTAATCAGACAGTTACCCAAATAGAAATAGCCGCCAAAAGTTCTCTTACAGTCATCTATATTTCCTGCCTAGTCAGCATCAGAAAAGGCAGTAAGATCAGTGTTGGTATCATGGGGATACCATAGACCAAGACTCAAAGTCCCTTTAACATACCGTATGATGCGCTTAACAGCGACAAGATGAGATTCTTTAGGACAGGCTTGAAAGCGAGCACAAACTTCTACACTAAAAGACAAATCAGGACGATTGGCGGTGAGATATAGGAGGCTACCTATCATACTGCGGTACAAGGTAGGGTCGACGTCCTTTCCATCTAAGTTTTTTTCAAGTTTGACACTAGTACTCATAGGGGTACGGAGTTCCTTGGTTGTTTCAAGGCTAAACTTCTTAACCAAGTCATGATCATACAAAAATTGAGATATAAAAATCCCATCCTTTAATTGCCTCAGATGGAATCCCAAAAAATGACTTAGTTCCCCAACAAGACTCATCTAAAATTCATGACTCATCTCAGCACCGAAGTAGTGAGAAAGATGATCAGATGTCGAACCGAACACAATGTCATCGATATAGATCTGGACGATGATCAAATCATCCTCAATCTTCTTGAAGAAGAGAGTGCGATCAGCTCCCCCTCGAACAAAGTCAAAATTTAGGAGATGATTGGTGAGCCTTTCATACCAAACCCGAGGGGCTTGCTTAAGCCCATATAAAACCTTTCTGAGTCTATACACATGTTAAGGATTGTGAGGATCCTCAAACCCACGTGGCTGCTCAACATAGAATTCCTCTTGGATGATATCGTTGAGGAAGGCACTTTTGACATCCGTTTGGTAGAGCTTGAAGTGACTACAACAAGCTATGGCAATGAAAAGACGAATGGACTCCAAGCAAGCTACAGAAGCAAAAGTCTCGTCGAAGTCGATGCCTTCTATTTGTGAATACCCCTGTGCCACAAGTCTAGCCTTGTTTCTAACCACAACCCCATGTTCATCATGTTTATTTTTAAAGATCTACTATGTTTCGATGACATTAATGTGATTAGGTCGAGGGACATGGCACCATACTTTATTTCTATCAAATTGTTAAAACTCTTCTTTCATAGCAATGACCCAATTCTCATCGCTAAGAGCTTCTTCAATCCTCTTAGGTTCAACAAGGGAGGTATAGTAGACATAGGTGATTTCATTCTCATTTTGTGCTTTTCTCCTAGTCAACATGCCATCCCTAGGATTTTCAATGATAGGATCTAGCAGATGATTCAATTTGACCCTAGCTGAAGGTTCTTTGGAGTGCGAGGGAGATCCCTCAGCTTGATGAATCGGTTCACATACATTGGAGGCTTCACCTTGCCTAGGGTCAGTCTTAGTCGTTTCACACAGAGTATTTGAGATGGAATGATCGTGGGAGTTAGAGCTCTACCCCTCAAACTCATCCCATATTTCTACATTACGAGAAGAGTTCATCTCACACACTGTAGAGTCATCGACTACGACATTTGCAGACTCTATGAGAGTCGAGCTTCTCAAGTTGTACACGTGATAGGCTCTACTATTTGTGGAGTATCCCAGATAGATCCCATCGTCACTCCTGGAATCAAATTTTTTCAAGGACTCACTATCCATAAGGATGCGACATTTACTACCAAATACTCTAAAGTATTTGACATTGGGTCTTTTTCCATTCCAAATTTTATAGGGAGTATAAGAGGTTCCCGGCCTCAGATACACCCTATTGATGGTGTAGCAGGCAGTACTGACAGCCTCTGCCTAAAAATTTCTGGGGACACACCTAGCATGAAGCATAACTCTAGCCATTTCCTGCAGGGTTCTATTTTTTCTCTCCACGACTCTATTTTGTTGAGGAGTCCGTGGAGCAGAGAACTCATGCTTAATGCCTTTCTCATCACAGAATTTCTCAACCTTGGAGTTTTCAAACTCCCTACTATGATCACTTCTAACATGAGTTATGGAATAATCCTTTTCATTTTGAACGGTTTGACACATGATTTTAAAATACCCAAAGGTATCAGACTTTTTTCTCAAGAACCTAACCCAAGCGTACCGAGAGTAGTTGTCTACAATGACAAAAATGTATTTTTTACCCCCAAGACTTTCATTTCTAGAGGGACCCATCAAGTCCATGTGTAAGAGTTCAAGGGGTCTGGTGGTGGCAATAAGATTTGTCTTAGTGTGAGTACATTTAATTTGTTTTCTTTTTTGACAGTCCCCACAGATAAAACCTTTTCCACTAGCCAATTTGGGAACCCCCTTTATGAGTCCATTTCCAGTGATCTTGGATAGATCCACAAAGTTGATGTGCCCCAATCTTTGGTGTCACATTTCAACTTCGTCCAGTAAAATCCTATAACAAAGAAGTTCAGACTTGGGCATGATGCAATAACAGTTATCAAAAGACCTAACACCATTAATAATGCATATACCAGATGAATCAATAATAGAACAATCATTTTGAGCAAACTGGACATTATGAGAGTTGTTACAGAATTGACCTATACTTAGAGGATTAGCTTTCAGTCTCTCAATATAAAGCACATCATCAAGATTTGGAATGCCGGGGGACTTGATCACCCCTTTTCCAACAATCTTTCCCTTGTTTCCATCACCAAAAGTGACATTTCCTCCTGAGTATTATTTAAACGTAACAAATAAGGATTTGTCCCATGTCATATGACGAGAACATCCACTATCTAAATACCAGAGAGAAGTATTATGCATTTTCAAGGCAGCGTGAGTAACAAGGCAAACATTTACTTTTCTCCTCCAAGATTGTCTATGAGGTTGGTCAGAGAAGTTTTTAATGTGTCTCAACTTCACAGTTAGGTTCATATTTCCATGAAGAGAATGGTGGTCGAGATTCCTAATCCGATCATTACTCATCCTGTGAGGTACCTTGATGGAGGTCTCCATAGCCAAGGATAACTTGTCAATCTCCGAAATAAGATAGAAGGATTGAGCAGCTAGGTCACTAAGGTGCTCAAGGATATCATACTCCTTACCAACACATCTGGTTAGAGTTTGTCTAATCGGTCTTCCAACACTGGGTTGACCTTTGGAGCTTTTCTTGGTAGTCTCTCTTCTTAGACGATAACAATTTGGTCTTATGTGAGCTTGGACACCACAGTGGTGACATGTGGGAGGACTTCTCTTCCTTTGAACATGATTAACATCTTTAACATTTTTATTCTTTATGATAGGAGCGGGAGGAGGACAAAACGCACTAACGAACACAACTTTCTTGAGATCACTAGAGATCTTGAATTTTAGTGAAGGAGGATCTAAATAGCCAAGACCACTCTTATTTCTAAATGTGGAGGGTAACTCGATGATCCGAGTAGCCGCTTCACTTCATTTCATCATAGAACTAGCTTCACTGAGGTTTTTTTCAAGGTTAGAAATTTTAGTTCTGGCGCTAGTCAATTCTCTAAGATACTCGAGTCTCTCTTTCTCAATATTGGCAAATTTGTCAGCTAGCTTAGCTTTTGAAGACTTGAGGTTATTGATATCTAAGTTCTTCTCAGTTAGCTCACTCTTGAGAAACTCAAATTTTTTTTCTAAAGATTTAGATTTGGACTTGACCTTCAATTTCTTCTTTTTGAGTTTTAAGCACTCTTTAATAAGCTCGTTATACGCTTCATGAATGGACTCAATTTTATCTTCCTTGTTATCTCCTTCCTCTTCACTCGTCTCATTAAAAGACTCTGAGTTCAGAGATTCGTCAATCTTAGCACTCTCACTTGAGAGTTTTGGGTCAATGGAGGTCTCAGGAGGGTCTGAAGAATCTAGGGTAGCAACAAGAGCAGCAAGATTAGATTTTTCAGTCTTATCTTCAGAAGTACTCTGTTCAGGTTCTTCTTCTTCACTGTCATCATCCCAAGTGACGGTGAAACTTTTTCTTTTTTTCTTATTCAGGGTATTGGCACACTCAGCTTGAATGTGGCCAACTCGCACACACCCCCTTTCCAAAAAAGATCAATACACCAAATACTACACTTAAATTTATTGAATTTGTTACTAAAATATCGGTATTAAACCCGAAACTCCCGACGGATGGCCAATAGCCCAAAGAAACGAAAGAATCGGTTACATTTTTCATATGATCTCCTTTTATAGATAGACTAAAAAATCGAACAAAGTTCTTTTTTTTATCACTTCACCCTTTAGTTTCTTTGTTTTTTTTTATATATATATATTAAATTATTACATATGTTAAAAATGTTAAAATATATATTTTCCTATTTCGAAATCAAATTTATTTTTGACTCTATTTGATTTTGAAATTGTGAACTACCATGTTTCTTTCTTTTTCAGGGTATTGGCACACTCAACTTGAATGTGACCAAACCTATGACATTCATGGGATTGAATTTCCTGAGGTCTCTTGGAATTTTGAGGAGTCGCACATGTATTACTTCCACTGGAGGTGAATTTCTTATTACACATGGGAAATTTAGAATAAAATTGGTTAGAATTGTTTTCCCTTTTGAACTTCACAAATTTTTTAAATTTTTTAACTAACATGGCGACTTCTTCCTCATCTGGCTCATCCTCTTCATCATTACACTCATAGTTGTCAACAAAGAAGGATTTAAGGGCAATTCTTTTACTTGAGCTGGAGGAGATTTTCTTACTAGACAGATGATTGATTTCATAGGTTTGAAACTTGCCCACGAGTTCTTCAACTTTTAGAGAGTCCATGTCATGACTCTCTTCAATGGTCGTGACTTTAGGTCTAAACCTTTCAGGCAGGGATCTAAGAATTTTTCGAACGACTTTGGACGGTGAGAGAGGTTCTCTTAGACCAAAAAAAGAGTTAACAATTTCGTTTAGCTTGTAATAAAATTGGTCGAAGGATTCATGTTCAGTCATTCTTAATTCCTCAAATCTAGTAGTCAACATCTGAAGTTTAGAAGTCTTAACAGTTTGAGTTCCCTCGTGAGTCACCTACAAGATATCTCATGCTTCCTTAGCAGTCTCACATTGAGAGATATAACTAAATTCTCCTGGACTTAGAGTATTATGAATAGCACCTAAGGCTTTGTAATTACAGTCTGAACACTCATTATCAATCTGAGTCCACTCTTTATCAGTTTTTAACCTAACAATTTTAGTCGCGGGATCTTCAATGGTGGGAGATTCATATCCGTAATGGATGGATCTCTACATCCTAATTCCCATAGAGTTTAGGAAGGCATTCATCTTGGCTTTCCAATAAGGGTAGTTATTGCCATCAAAGTAGGGAGGCTTCATGGTGGAGGTGCCTTCACGTCCTAACTCATAATTCATGGATACAAAACGAATCTATCTCCGGCGGTGAAGCTGTCAACGAGATAACCGTGCTCTGATACCAATTGAAAAATGGTAGACAAACCCGATTAACCCTAGAAGGGGGGTGAATAGGTTAATCCACGGCTAAATTAAAAATTAACAAGATTATTTTGCATATGTGAATAAATAATCAACATCCATGAATATTGAACACAAGATATAATGTGAAAATCCTATTGTAAAACTCCGGGATGAAAATTTCGATACCAACATAAAAAGCTCTTTTCACTATGAATAAAAAAGGTACAAGTTAAAATACAGAGGATTTACACCCGTTACTCAACGACGACCTATCTTTCTAACTTGTGACAGCTCCTCAAGCTCCTTTGAGATTTCACATATCAAAACTGCTTTAACTCCTTGATCCAAGTAGCTCAATAGCTATCTTCTGATCTGAGTAAGTCTTCAGTGTAAATAAATGACAAAAAATATGAAAAAATAGAATCTGTGAAAGTAGCCCAATCTAGGTGGTGTATGCACTTTAGAAAAATCTAGGGCTCTTAGATTGGTCTTAGGGAGTAGACAAAGTTTGACAAGAAGCGTAAAAGATAATGTGAGCCAAACAGTCACTCCTAACTCTCTCAGAAAATTTTGGTGAGTATAAAAACAAAATGCCAACAACTTATATACCATGGAAAAAGGTGGTAGGAAAAATGTCTCTGAGCGCTCGAGTGCCTAGGGTTTTTGCATGAGCGCTCAAGCACTGTTAAAGCGCTGATCAAGGGCCTATGAAGCGCTCGAGCGCATCTCAAGCGCATAGCGAGCGCCTAAGAGCGCTTAAGTGCTCTAAGGGCGCTTGGTGAGCAGAGGCTACTGGAACACACAGGGCCAAGCCAAAAAGGTACCCAACGCTTAAGCGCCTCTCCAGCGCTCAACGAGCGGAGGCCACTGGATAGGCTAGCCCTCGAGCGCCCAACAGGTGCATAGCGAGCGCTATACCAGCGCTCGAGCGCCTCACGAGCGCTCAACAAGCGGAGCTCATTGGAAATATAGGAACCAGGACAGCGCTTGAGCACCCAACAAGCGCCTAGCGAGCGCTATACCAACGCTCAAGCGCCTCACGAGCGCTAGGAAAAGATGAGAAAGAAATGCATAAAAAGAGGGGCATGCAACAATATGATGAAAACAAAGGCGTCCCAACCCAACCCAAAATACAAACATTTGGTGGTTTTTTCAAGAACCGAAAAACATGCCAATTATATTTACAATGTAAATAAACAGCCTATTAGCTGATAGAGAGCAACCATAAGTGTACATAAGATATATAATTTCAGAGTCTCTATCATTCTCTAGCGTCTCTACTCTTTTATCCATACAGTCACAAAGCCCTACTAGGAATCAAGTTGGTTTTGATACCATTTGTAACGATCAAATTGTATCACTAATCCAATAACTTGAATAAAAAGTCAAACAGCGCGGCCCAAAATATTTATTCCCAAGTTATTAGTTATAATTCACAAATTTTTTTATATGTCAGACTTAATTTTTATTTTTCACTAATGTGGGATGTATATCACAATATCTCATACTCAAAGACACGATGCCCTCGTAGCGTGGCCCAAGTTTCTCCCCTGATTGAGATGTGAATAGTGGCTCATTAGCAGATATAGAATAACCATAAATGTGTACAAGGTATACAATCTCGGAACTCCTACCTCTCTCTAAAACCTTTACTCCTCTATCCACATCATCACAAAATCCTACTAGAAATTAGAATTAATTCTAATACTATTTGTATTTTCTTCATTTGTGATTCTAGAATTAGCATATTTCAAGCTTTAATTCTAATAGGATAAAAATAGAAATATATAAATTTAATCTCTTTCACCTACTCCAAGACAAATATGATCCCTTTTGGTTCATACTACAATACTTTTTTTCTCAACAAATTTAAACATATAAAGGATTAGCTAGTGTGTATATATATAATCAAAATACTATGTATGTATTCAAACCACTTTATTACGTTATACTGGTTATCAAACAAATTCATTAAGCTCCTAATCGGCAACCTTAGTTTTTAAATTTTTTTTACTAAAAGCACCAAAAAGTCAAGATTTTCTATTTAGAAAAAAAAAGTTTAAAAAAGTTTAAAAAATTAAAAAGTTAAATCAAAAAACAAATTCCCATAATATTCTAATTAAACTTTCACCACTTTTAAAATACAATAATATTCTTTATTCATAACTTATTTACTACCACTATCAATTACATATAATTATTAATATCAAATATATAGAAGAGTAAAATTGTCAATTTTAAACAAAAAGCAAAAAAATAGATTTTTACCCAAACAAATCAAATTCGAAAAAACTAACTTAAAAGTTAAGTTATCAAATAATCTACTTTGAAACTAATTTAACTTTAATTTTAACTAAAAACACAATAAATATAAAAATTAACTTTTAAGTTAATTGTCAATCGAGACCTAAGTATTCAAACAACTTTGTATTACATTAGTCAAAATATTACGTAGGTGTGTGTATGTATATGTATGTATATATATATATAATCACACACAAGAATATATTATATATATTTATATAAATATATAATTTTTTACAAAAAATAAAAATTATAAACATTATTCTTACAAAACTAGCTAGTGTTCACAATGTTTATTTTTTTTATGCGGCTCTCATTTTTGTTTTAAAACAAGACGCAACATGAAATCATGTATACAAAATATTCTTACCAAATCATTAGATCGAATTGCCATAATAAAATCATATTTGAATTCCATTTTGATCCCATCGAACCAAATAGTAATTAATAGGATCAACTAGTTCAAACGCCTTGATTGAAAGGACTTCAACATGGAATGGAAATAATTGTCAAATGTCCCTTCGACCAAATTTTTGTCCCACCCTTTTATTGGCCTTTTACCCAAATGCCCATCACCTAATTAGCTTTTTGCGTGGGGATGAGAGCTTGGACGTCGTCTATCTTCATGGGGCCATCATTGTCTTCAAAAGGTGCATGATTTTGATTCCAATTCTTTATAAAACCAGCCATTTCTATTAGAGTAATTATTCCGTGTTCTTACGATTTAATTGATAATTAATTTAAAAGTTAATTTTTTTTTATTTTTTTGATATTTTTAGTCTAAAAAAATTAAATTAAGTTCAAAATAAATTATTTGGTAATTTAACTTTTAAATTGACTTTTTAAAATTAGTTATTTATATAAAAAAAAACTTATTTTTTTTTTGCTTTTCATTAAAAATTGATAATTTTATCTTTTTATATATTTAATATTAATAATTATATATAGTTGATACTTATAATAAATTAATTATGAATAAAAGGTATTATTGTATATCTACCTAAACTTTTTGGCATTTTCAACCAAAAAAACAAAATACCAAGGTTGCAAATCAAGACCTTCGAGTATTATATAATAATTGTGCGTAGTGTTCTTATTTAATATCGTAGTTATAAATTTTTATAGAAACATAATAACTCAATTTTGTTAAATAATTAAAAAATTAAAAATAACTCATATAGTGTGAATTACAATCTTTATCAACCAAAACTTTGATGTGACATCACTATCAGAGAACTTAATAATTTGCCTTTCTATTCTGGGTACAAAGAAAAATTATAAGAAAATCATCCAATCTCTGTTTAAATTACCCGAAAAATTATAAGGGTACATGTTTTCTGATGTACTACTATATATATATATAAGGTTGATACAGAGAAAAACCCGTGTCTTTTAAAGCTGTTCATGGCAGCCTTCTCTCAATTCTTCGACCCAAATATCATAGGGCGGGTTGACAGCTCTCCTTTAAGCTTTTGGAGAACAAAAAAATCTTTAGATTCTCACAATAACCTTGTGGCTATCAACAAGATCCAAGAAATAATTCTATCTCTTCCTCTCTGCATGTGAATTACGACATAATCTCAGTTGTTTGTGGCTGTTGAACGTGTAATAAAAGTTAATTATTTAGAATATAATTTTAAAATACTAAAATAGAACTTCTTAAAACAGGTTTTTTGGATTATTTTTGTCCAAAAGGGATAAGCAAAAGCTGTGACCAAATCTTCGATACAGTTTCCAAGGCAAAAAAAAACACCTAAAATGTTTTTTATTTTCGGGTAATTTAAAACCTAAAAGTTATTGCTAATAAATAGTATCAAACACCACCATAAAACCCAAATAGTGACCATGAATGACTAATCCCAACCATCCAATTCTAGCTCAGGCTAAGTTGACGTTCCTGATCGTTACTGAGACATTGGGTTGTTGCTGGTAGAAGTTCAAAGCCCAACTTCCCAACACCAGCACATAGGTTAATTTTGTATAATACTAAAATTTTAAATATCCACCCATGTTTATATGGTATTAGTTAATATCAGGGTTTTAAATTGCATTATAAGAATATGCCTATTGGTGTTGGTAATATGGCCATACCTGTATCGACCAATATCAAAAAGTATTGAATGATACACTAATAAATATCAGTATTAGAGGTTTCAAATTCCGTTACGTACTGATTGATACAACATGTAACAGTCAATATTTAAAACCCTGATTAATAACGTATTGAGCTTTTTAAATTTTTGATACTAATATTTATCAATATATTAGCCGATAATGCATTATATGAATTGATATATAACTGTATCATGGTCACCAATACATGTATTGATTAGCTATTTTAAAGTCCGGATATACCAATAGTGCTAATGAATTGAATTCACCAAACTCGCTGTATTTTTATGGATGACATAAACATGAATACCTTGATAAAGCACCTTAAGTCTTAGGGCCCGTTTGGAAGCTATATTTTTATGGATGACACGAACATGAATACCTTGATAAAGCACCTTAAGTCTTAGGGCCCGTTTGGAAGCTGTATTTTTATGGATGACACGAACATGAATACCTTGATAAAGCACCTTAAGTCTCATGTCCGTTTAGCAACTTTAGGTTTTTGGATTTTTGGTTTAAAACGTAAAAAAAATAAATATAGTCCGTTTGACAAAAAAGTTAAAAAAACTAAAAAGCTAAAAAAATTAAAAAGTCAAATTAAAATACTAACTTTTAGAATATTTATTCAAACTCCAACTATTTTAAAAATACAAGAATATTTCAATTCATAACTTATTTACTACTACTATCAACTATATATAATTGTTAATATCAAACATATAAAAGGTTAAAATTGTTCAATTTAAAAAAAAAACAAAAAAAATAATTTTTTACTCAAACAACCAACTTATAAAAAAATTAACTTAAAAATAAAATTACCAAATAATCTATTTTAAACTAAATTAAATGCAAAACTAGCTTTAAAGTTAGTAGACAATCGGAGTTAAGAGAGAGAGAGAGAGAGAGAGAGAGGAAAGTTGGATTGCAATGAAAAATTTCAAGTACAAAAGATTGCTAAAAAACTAAAGAAGATAACCTAATATTACAGATTTCAAAGAAAAGTTAAGAAAATTTGAAAACAATTGAAGAAAAGCAGATTCCAGCAGATGAAAAGGTCAAAAAAAGACAGCCTCCTGCTGAATCCTACCTAGCATCTGATTCACAGCAGTGGCTATTTCATCCACTGAGTTCAACTTGCAGTCATCTTCTACCTGCAAGAACATCATCAGAAAAATTACTAATTTCTTTCTGGACTTTGTCTTTTCTTCTTCTAATTTCATGAACATTGGAGTGAAATTAATTAACTGTGTGAGAGCTGAGAACAATTAAGTTTCTCTTTATTCTTTGAACTAACCTTGACACTTACGGAATAGAGCACAATTTGATCTACAGTGGTAACATTAAGATGGAGGATAGTGAGCCTGAGGTTTTGGAAACCAGACACCATCTTCAAGAACTGCTTTGGCCGCCTTTTCGATCTGATTTTGAGGTTGGCATGGCTCTCCACCATTGTTACTTCTATGTCAGCTATGGGGGCCGATTGGTTTTCAACGCAAGATGGGTCAGTCCCCACCATTGTTGAATTTTCACAGCAAGCCGAGCTTGTTGAGTACTGTGGGAAGGTAAAGAATTCAGGAAAAGGCGAAGAAGAAGATGATGATGTAGAAGCAGAAGAAGAACCAGCCTCAAACTTTTGGTTCATCATATGCTTCTGTCCACCAAGAAAATGTAGCTTTTGCTCAAGCTCCTTAACATAGTTAATAGCTCCACCAATTATAGATGCTTGATCACCCTGATCACATCAACAAAAACCCAGTATACACAAAATTAGGGTTTTAAATATCTTATCTCTGTTAATATGTACTGAAATTTTAAACATCTAATATCAATATTTATCAATACATCAGTCCATACTTTCTATATCAGTATTTGATGTGTTTTGATATCTCCATTTAAAAACCTGCACGAAGAACGAAAGAGAGGAGGGAGAAAGAAAGTACTTTTTGAGTGTAAGAATCTGGCATTAGTTGTCGAAGCACGGAGAGGTACTCATTCATTTGTTTCCTCCGATTACGCTCAACTGCAATGTGGGTCATTCTCTGGTTCTCGATCTCTTCCATGTTCTTCTTGCCTTTTGATCGGCGCCGCTTAGGACGGGTGGAGACGGCGGTGGAGGTGTCCATTGGCGAGAATTCTTCAAGATTAAAAGTTACGTCCTCGCGCGTGGAGGATGAGTTGAACCCACCTCCCCATTCCTCCAAACATGGGACCATCACTGAAGGAGATGGGGGAGGAGGACGAGAAGAGTTCCAATTCGCAAGGTGGAGATTTTCTGTTTGGTTCTCGAGAATGTCGAAAAACCCATACTCGGCTTCCTTTTCTTCTGTTAAAAAACCAGTTAATTCAGAGCCCCAATTTGCTCCTAACAAGCTGTAGAGATCTTTGGTGTTATGCCCAAAGTGGTCTTCTTGAAAAACAACAGCTTCCAAAGCCATTCTCTCCCCTCTAAGCTGATTGAGGACTTTCTCTCTCTGTTATCAAAAATAAAAAAATAAAAAATAAAAGTTTCATAGAAAAGCAAAACCCCACTTATGTGATCGTTTCTAGCATTTGGGGTCCTCTTTGGGATGTAGGGACTTGGGCTTTTAAAGCCAATCATAAAATCTACAGCAGGGTTGCACGTGAAATTGTGGTGATTTTGCGGAAGACAAACGAATGTAATTACTGAGGAGAAAATTGGAAATAATCATTATAAGGTTTTTGTAGTTTTATTTAATGGCGCAATATTCGATATAAGGTTTTTTTTTTTTGGTTAGTGCCAAACAAGGTCAAATGGTGGTTGGCGTCCACCCAAATTAAAAGTAAATCTCACGCGGGATTGGCAGAGTTGTGTGGATTTGTAACACTAATCTTGCGTTTGGGACAGTATTTTTTTATTTTTAATAAATTTTAAACACTAATTTTAACGAATATATTTTTCTCTTCACGAGTAATTTTAAAAATAAAGAATTATAATTTTAAAAAAATCAAATAAGACGGCAAAAAGTTACTTGAAGACTTTTATATGGGTTTTTTTTTGTCTCTATTTGATTTTTTTCTCAATTTTAATCAAAATGAAATGCTTTATAGATTACTTCCAAGAAATTGAAAAAATAAAAAATAATTAACCTGAAAAAGAGTTTTGACTAAACGGGAAAAAATCACTTTGGGAAACCCCTTACGTTTAGGATGTGTAAAAAATAATAATGTTTTGTATAAGACTTTTTTCATTTCTAGAATTTTTTTTAAAAATTTTAGCCTAATCATATTTACTTAATTAGTAAACCCATTTAACTAAGAAAAATCAAAAAAATAAGTAAGTTATTCTTATCTCTCACCAATTCACTCACTCAACAAACGTGAATCAGTACTCAAAATATTTTATCCTACCTCATTTGATAGAAACAACATATAAATAATAGAATGTAGTAAAATTACTCAATAAATACTGTGTTACAGTATTTCCAAACAGTTTGTAAAGGTTTTAAAACTTGATTCAAGTGGTGACTAGGCATGAAGACCAAACAGTTCTGAGTAATAATGGTGTTCAAGGTAGTTTTAGGGCAAGATTCTCTTCGATCATTCCACTATTGTGGACTTGAGTGCTTAGTTTTGTAGTATATATCGTTCTATAATGTATGTATTATTTGTAAAAAAAAATCTAATTACAATTATTATACAGCTAATGCCAAGCCCATGATACGTATCGGCTAAACATCAATTGTAAGCAAGGGTTCATGCTGAAAAATTAAAATTTAATATATATATATATATATATATATATATATTATTTTCAGTAAACATACTTGACCTTTTACATCTAACAGTGTCGAACATGAATCTTCTTTTAATTTCTGTAAGTCTGTAACATTTAACGTGGTATGCAATATGAACTTCTATTTAACTAATAGGACATGTGAAATATTTTATAAAAGTTGGTTGTTAATTAAATATTTGTGTCTAAACTCAATCTCAATTTCAAGTCACGAATGTAAATAATTGTAAACAAAAACAAATTGGTTTACCATATGGAACTGTCAACAAAACAAAAAGTAAGAAATGTTGGTGCTTCATGAAGTGGTGGGTGAGGTCTACAACGCTTTCATCCAAGGCAGACAAATTCTAGATGGAGTGATGATTGCTAATGCAATAATGGACCTATGGAAATCTTAAAAAGTTTTTAAATTAGACTTCTATCAGGCATATGATAGTGTCAACTGAAAGTATCTAAATCAAATGTTACTTGGGCTTGGATTTGGAAAAAAATGGGTAGTGTGTGGATAAAAGAGTGTAGATTATACTTGTTAGGGTTACTAAATGGATAGCCAACCAAATAGTTCTCAATGGAGATGGGTATTAGACAAGAAGACCCCTTATCCCATTCTTGTTCGATGTGGCAACTAAGGGCTTAAACACACGAACAACAACAACAAAAAAACTAACACGACACAAATTCAGTAACTTAAAAAAAATCTCGCACAAATGTACTTCCCCTTACAAAGAACACAAAAAATTTAACACTTTAACACTACTTCCCCTTAATCACATCTATCTCTCCATTTTTGTCACGAATTGACAAATAAATATAAGAGAAACAACATAAATCTTTTTGAGTATAGAACATGATTAAAGAACAAATATTAAACCCATGCACAATTTTATTCACTTAAAACTACAAAATTTAATTAAATTGATCAAAATCACACACTGAATCCAATATAATCTATATTCATATATAAAATAACATAATCAGAATAAATTCTATATGAAGCAGTGTGTGTGTGTGTCATCTGAAGCATTTTCAGACTCCAAGATCAAATCATATATGTGATCTATATGGCTGAGTCACATTTAATTATCAGTAATCAAAAAACTCACAATGTCAAATCAGTTTTGACCCAATTCACTTCATAAGATAATTCCCCTTTGTTAAGAAAAAATTTTCTTAATAATTTAACTCTTTGTGTTGGCAAGTCTGTGACACACTGGTTATCTTTTTATTTATTCTTTGGTACGTTATTCTTTGATATGATGCACGCTTGATGGTTGGAAGGTGTGTTTTTGTAGGATGGTCAAGATGCAGATATCAATGGTTCTAGATATCAATGGTTCTAAAGCTTATCCTCTCAGCAACTTTGTTTTTGTTCGTCATCTAGCATGACCATTGGATCGGTCTAAAGACCGCTCGAACGGTCTATCTCGAGACATGGTTATAATTCATGTAGGGTTAGCAGCTTTTTGATAGAGATATATAGTTTTCTGTTTAGGAAACTGAGTCAGGCGTGAGTTTTAGTTTTGTTTTGTATTTAGAGGCTTAAGGAGTATATTGAGAAGGAGTTCCCAAGCAAGAATTGACGATCTTATGGTGGCGTAATACAATTCAAGATTATCGTCAGTTCATCATCTTCATCATCAAAACCAGTACTTGAGAGGAGTCTCAAGTAATAAGTGCGAAGGAGGATTTCTGCGGCAAGTAAGCATGGTGTTGGCTCACGAGGATTCGGCAAGAAGACTTTTAGCAATAGGTTGAGGATTCAACTGGGGTTTATAAGAGTTTCTTGGTACCAAACTTCTTTTATAATGCTTTTTTTTCGAACTAGGATTAGTTCTGTGGTTTTTACCCTTATTGGGGATTTCCATGTAAAAATCTCTTGTCTCATTAATTGTTGGTTAATTTACTTGTGTGTGTGTGTGTCCTTGCTAAATCCTTATTGCATATCTATAACTAGGTTTTTTCACCCTTCAACTAAAGACTGCAAATATTTATTTCTTTTTCTCTTTTCTTTTTTTTTTTGTTTTTTTTCTTTTCTTTTCATGCTTTCATTAACGGTTGTCATACTAACACGAACGAAAAAGTAAAGTTCGCATAGGTACCCATTTCTTCAAGCAAAAAATACAGAAACAAAAGAATGAGGAAGTTTAGATATTAAATTCATGTAGGTCGCCACTATGTGATCATTTTGTGAAAATTTAAAAAAACTGAAAAATAAGAAAGACCAATAGAAAAAATTAAACCTAAATTCGGAGGATCCTTGTATCTATTAATGTTCAAGTGGTGTACAGAATAGACTCATATCTGAAAGCGTTCTATCTGCTATGAACTAGATTATTCAAAAATTAGTCTGATTGTTAATCTCAAATCCTAAATTATGAAATTTCAGCCAAATAAAATAATACACAAATAAGGTACTCAATCCTTAATAAAATTTTCCATAATTTTTTTTATTTTTTATTTATTTTTTGTATTTTTAATAGACCACTCAAAAAAAACAAAAAAAAAACCACTCAAATAAAGAAAACGACTCAAACAACCAAACCAACCAAAACTAAGAATTTCGACTAGTTAGTAGACAGTCTAAATTACTTTTTCTAACCCAAATTTTCTTGATTTTCAAAAGCACAGGTTTATGGGTAGAAATCAAGGTTCTCCTAGGTCAATGTGGCATAACAAATCTAGACATATATTGCTCAATCAACCTAGTGCAGTGAGTTCTAATGTGTCCCTTTATTCCACAATGATGACAAATAGATACAAATTTTTGATACAATTTTTATTTTATGCAATCAGGATGTATATGACCAGCAATACTACGATGATGACAGATTGGAATAAATTTAACCGTTCTTACCTTACCATGTAAAATAGTGAATTTACCTATCTAATTTCTCCACTTTTTATTTCTTTTTTCTGAAGAACTAACCGTTGTTCTTTTTGAGCTCATTCCTTTTGCTGTTTAAGTTTTAACAAATTTTGGCGCAAATTTGGCTTAAGTTGGTTGGCCAACTTTTTTTTCCCCTTTTGTACTGTTTTCTTAATGAAGCACCAGCAAATTCAAATCTACACATATCTGACATAGCCTTTTGTAATCTAAGTATGTCATCCAACATCTTAGAACCTGTATTAAATTTCTTGAAAGTAGTTTGAGCATTTAATAGATCATTTTCAAGAACTTCAATCTTTGTTTTAGTAGTTTGATATAATTCTGCCAGATTGTTTCTTTTTTTTTTCCACACTTGGCCAGTTTTTCACACAAGATCTCCCTATCTAATTTTAGTTTAACAACCAGTGCTTGAGCTTCAATTAGCTCCTACTTGACACTATCTTTTTTTTTTCCACACAGTTTGAACTTATTAATCAATTTATAATTCTATTTGGTCAACAAATAATTCTCATTATAATACTTGTTATAAGTTTGTTACACAGCTACTCTATCCTCAGTGCCATTAACCTCAGCACCCTCTTCTTCACCCCGAATCACTTTCTTCTTCACCCGAGTTACTTTATTGAATAGAAGAAATAAAGGTAATAGCATTGTCATTACCATAATCAGGCTCCTTCTCATCACTCGTGTCGGGTTCACTATCGTCATTCCAAATGACTTTAAATTTTTTTTGTTTCTTTCTAAGAAAGTTTGAGCATTCTTTAGCTATATGTCCATATACTTTGCATTCATAGTATTAAATTTTAGAAAATTAAATTTTCGACCATTTTTTAATAAAATTGGACATTTTTTTAATTTTTTCTTTCCCGTGTCTCCTTTGTGATCTTTCCTCCTAATTCACCTTTTTATTGCTTTTAAAAACTTCTAAACTTTTTCACAAAGGCAACCATCATCTCAAAGTTTAAATCATCACCCGAGTCACTTGCAGAACATTGAGCTATAAAAAACGCTACATTCTTGAAAGCCTTTTTATTTTGAAAATTTAGCTCATAAGTTTGTAAGTTTTCAACTAAACTTTCAACAGAAATAGAGTCAATATCTTTACTCTCCTCTATTCCTACGTTTTTTGGTTAAAAACGTTCAGATAAAAATATATGAATTTTTTGAACAATTTTAGAATTTAGAATTTTTTCACCAAGATTAAAAAATGCATTCACAATGTCACTTAGATTTGCGCCAAAATCGTCAAAACATTCATCGTCTTTCATACGCAGAGTTTCAAAATTAGTTCTAAGATGTCGAAGTTTTAAAATTTTTAACGTATCAGTCCCTTCATGAGTAATTTGAAGAATATTTCAAACTTCTTTAGCCAAGTCACATGTATTAATTATACGAAACTCATTTTGTGTGATTTTGCTAGAAATAGCATTAATAGCTTTGCTATTCCAGTCTACATCTTCAAAATTAGCTCTGTCTCATCTAGCCACGAGCTTAGGAACAGTGTCTCCGTCAACAACAATGGTGAGAGGCCTGTAAGCCTCAACTACAAAAAGCCAAATACATTCGTCAATTGATTTTATAAAAGCTCTCATTTTAACTTTTCAAAAGAGATAATTATGGCCGTCAATAAGGGGTAGTCTACCGGTAGAGGCACATTCTCTAAGAAAATTTATTTATGCAAATTAATTAGAGAGTCACAAAATTTTTAAAGCAAATTAACTCGCTCTAATACTAATTGAAAAACCCTATTTACCGACTGATCCGCATTAATCGATTTAATTAAAAAAGTCAAATTTCACAAATAATTAAACAATCATGCAAACACAATAAATAACCACACAATAGACACAACAATATCAAACACTATAATAAAACGTTAGTTACAGGAGAATCTTATAACCCTTGTTGATTTCACAATCTATGAAAATAAGCCTACTCTTACCAAATTTACGTGCATCAACTCCGTGTTTGGCTATCATTAGAATCTACCATCGAATTTCAGATGCCGACAAACTTCTCCACTAGACTTTAAACTCTTGAGAATCCATTCAAAAGACTTCACGAACTCGCAGGAACGTTAAAGGCTTGATTAACTTGATGATAGGTCTAAAGGCGCGGAAGCTAAACGATTATCAAGTCTTGTTGACTGGCTTGAGAGCTTTGAGAATCAACTTGAGAGAGCACTAGGTATAATAAAAAATATGGAGTCATCCCATCATCATAACCCTAGTTGCCTATTTATATTAAGCTTTCCAAAACCCTAACCGCTGCACTTAAAATCTGGTCCACGCGCGCATGACCGATCAATCGGTCTTTTGACTGGTCGATCGGTCAAGTCATAGATGCAATATATTGTTGCAGACATAAGATACCGAGAGTTGTGTATGATCGCTTGATGGACTACTCAATCAGTCTGTTCAGCCGTTTGACACTGCATGCAACTTTTTGACATTTTCTGTCCATTTTTCGTTGTATTATAATATCAAACTATAATTCTAAAAAAATTCGAGTGTCAAAATATCACAGAATAAATATAAATAATTTGTCACAGATTTGCCAAAATATAAATGAATAAAAAAAAATTAAACCGGAGGCTTAAATTCCAAACCGTTATAAATTATTATTGTTATAAGTTATAATAATAATTATAAGTTAGAACTTATAAATTATTATAAGTTATAAATTATTTATTAATTAATTTAAAGTTTTTTTACTTTTCTTTACTGGCTATCTAATTTATATATTAATTTACTTATCTTTAATTTAGCTAATTATTATTAGTTTACAAATCATTTGAAAATTTTAACTAGCTAATTTAGCTAGTAATTGTTATAGATGTGGATGCTAAGTTGTCATCCATCCTTTTCGAGTGAAAGGGTCATATACAATAATAGTGTTTGGAGAAGAAAAAAAACTCAAACAATATTTTTAGAAATTTTAGTCTAAACTTTAATAATTTTAAATTTTTAGAAATTTTTAAAAAAAATTTATACTACAAAATACAAAAAAAATCAAAAATGCAAATTTTCACAACTTATTTTTTGTGTTAAAATTTTTTTTTAACATTAACCATGTTTTTTAAACTTTTAAATTCCTCATAACAAGAAAATTTAAAAATATTAAAAATCTTAACATAAATATAAAAAAAAATTTAAAAATAAAACAAATTTTTTAAAAGAAATTTTGCCAAACATCACCCCAATGACCCATAAATGGAAGGCGTACCACCACCACCATCAGGAGTCCAGATTTTCAGGCAGCCACTATTCTTCGTGGGCAAAACTCAAAAGACCGATGAACTCAGGTCTCGGGTCGGATTTTGGGGGGCAGGGTGGGCCGGGAGAGGAGGGGTTTGTGGGTTGCAGACCGCGGCTTGGGTCCTATCTTAAAAAAAATTGAACTTGGACATTCTCAAATTTTTACCCTCTACAAGAATAGGTCTCGCGCAATACTCGGATTACTCGCGGAGTCTTAAACTATTTTTATACTCTTATTTGAATTCATGGTATGTCCGAAAATCACTTGCCACCTTAGGTGGTAATGATCAACTAATCATCAGTTGTTTTATTTTTGAATAAATTACACTAACTTCTTTTAAAATTTATAAAAATATTAATGATTTTTCGTGTGGTTTTTGAAATATTACTAGCTTTCTGTCTGATTTTATTTTTGTACCAAATTAGTCTAATTATCAAATTTTCGTTACTACTTAACAAAAAAATTATTTTTTAATATATATTCTTTATTAGAAAATAATATATTAAAATTATTTTTCATTAAAAACTGTTTTTATTATTATATAAAGAATAATATATTATTTTTTAATAAAAAATATACATTAAATGCAATTTTTTCGTTAAGTAGTAACGAAAATTTGACAGTTAAACTAATTTAATGTAAAAATTAAATTAAATAGGAAGCTAATGAAATTTCAAAAACTACATAAAAAGTAATTGATATTTTTGTAAATCTTAAGAGTGGTCAGTATAGTTTATTTTTTATTTTTTTATTATTAATTAAAATATCAATATATAAAAATAATAATATTATAATAATTAATTATTTTATTAAATTAGTATTTTAAATAATATGACAAAATTACAAATACCGATACAATAAATTTAATAAATTTTTAATACTAACGCTTTAATTTTTTAATATTATTATTCATAATCCAATAAATTGTAATTTGTAGGACCATAATTATTAACATTCATTGTTAAATAATTAACCTTCATCATTACGGGTTACGCCACGAGAAATAATACGGTAGTACACTTGCGTGGATCCGTGAAATGCTAGTCAAGGCTTTAAAAGGAAAGAGAAGCATAAAAGTCATTTGTCCAATAATAATACGGGTGAATACTTGTACGTACGACAATAGAGAATCAAAAGCTGACATGGCAGAGATTCTTTCAAATATCAAAAAGTAGAAAAAAATAAATTATTCCATCACTTCACAAGGACACTGATTCAATGCTTATTTTTTCATTAATTAAAGTCTCCACATGATATCCCTACAAATTTATTTTTTTATGAAAAAAAATAATTTTTAAATTAAAATGTATATATTAAAAAGTCAAATTATACTTTTAAATATAAAAAAAAAAAAGGTGTTATCACCCAAAATAGTATGACTCAAAATTAAAAGATAAAATATATTAAATATTTTAATAAAAATAAAAATATTATTTTAAATCAAATGTCCTAAACAATTTATATATTTTTTGTCTTTTTATATTTACTATCAAATATGTGATAAATTATACTATTTAAATTGATATAAATTAAATATTGTTCACTTAATGTGAGTAAAATTTGTCTAGAGAATAGGCCATGACCCACCCCAAAGAATTGACTCACAGTAGTGTTGGCTAAATATTTTGAAGTTTGCTTTTTTTTGAGATCTCGAGTTAAGATTAGTTTTTAAAATATTTGGCACTAATTCATGAGATTTTACCTTGGCTTAAATGAGACTTTACTAATGGACAATGAAATTAATTTTTTAAAAATTAATTAATATATGTGTAAATTGGCTCAAATACTATTACACATGAGAGCAGGAGGCCACAAGCCACATAGGTACATTCGCATTTTAATTTTAAACAATTAAAAGTGATTATATATTTATAATCATGTTGTTAGATAATATTTTTTTAAAATTTATTATTATTATTATATTTTAAAAAATAATCACTTATTTTTAATGACAAATTTATTCAAATTAAATAGCACCCATTTGTTGATTATTTTAATTTTTTATGAAAATTATTTATTTAACTAATTTTATAAATAAAGAGTTTGGTGGGTGACTCCACAGAGAGAGCAATAGGATCAATTGACTTCGTCATTTTTTTTTATTATAGTATTTTTTTAATTAGTGTATAATTGATTCCATTAAAAAAAAAAACTGAACCCATCACAATATATAAATTTTGTTTAATTACTTTCCACACATAGAACAAGATCACTTCACCTAGTGTTTTTACTTCGAAGATGAATATGTACATTAATCATAGTCCGAACATGAATGGGTACATTAATATTAGTCCTAGGAGACTACAACACAAAATTCTACAAATTATAAATTTAATTATATCACTATCTATTGAGGTATTCTACAAAAACATTAATAATAAAAATTCTTTAGCTTAACAACCACTTTACAAATTAAGTTGAATAACGAGTTGCTTTTTTTATGTGATTTGCATCAATAATTGCTTAATTGAATATATTGAAAATGATATTTTTAATCTTATTGACAACTATACTATTATGTATTTTAAAATGTAAAATCTCTTCGAATATAGTTGTAGGAGTTCACATCTTTATATATTTGTTCTCAAATTAAAACAATCGTATGTATATATTAAAAGTGTATATTTCACATTAATTGAGACATTCAATTTAGTTGTGTTATACTGATCATATACGATTAATTGTTAACTAGTGTAAAACTAATCTTATCAAATAAGTAAGATTGGGTGCGTTTAGTTGTATTTTTTAAAATTGTAATTTAAAAATTATTTTTTAAAATGAATTTAAAAAACAGATTCATAATATTTTAAAAAGAAAAATTATGTTTGGAGTACTACTTTTAGAAAAGTGAATAAAAAGAAGTGAAAAGAATGACAACAATTGAGACGCAAAGAGGGCGATAACTGTGACGCCACGTCCTCCGAACATGTTGGGACATACATAAATATAAATAAAGAGATATTCTATCTATTCATTTATATTTACATATGATAGTTATTACATCATAAAAGAGTTCTGAACCATTTAAAATTGCATAACTATTACAGTTTCACCAAGCAATTTAAAAAATTACACTAAGCATGAGAGAACTGATTATAAGAACAAAAGCAGAGGTCTCGACTCCTCAGAATGTATCAGCGGGATCCACGTGCTCTTGGAACTTATCATGTTCTTCAAACTCTTCTTTTTTCTCTGGGATGACTTCCTCTAAGAATTTCTCTTCACCTGTGGCACGAATGCCATGAGTCATGACTCAGAAACAAAATACTCTAACCTTCTAACTAATCTCACGACACAAAATTCACCACAACACATACCATACAACACCCAGTACAGTTTATAGTCAAG
>JAOTRH010000020.1:7520339-7551789 GCA_034768845.1 Heliamphora exappendiculata | reverse complement strand
GAATAATGTCAAAGCTATATTATTCACGATTTGATAATTATACTATATTTTTTATTTTCTCTCAATTATAGAAACTATTACAAAAAAATAGCACTTGACTTTTGAATTTTCAATTTTAATAAAAACATAGAATACTTTGGACGTAACCATTGGGTATTCTTCAGGTAAAAATAATTCCAACTTAAAAATTCTTTCTGCACAATTCACAAAACAAGAGAAATTATTGAACAAAAATATAACAAAAAACAAAGATAAACATATACTAAAAATACAAAAAACTTAAAGTCCCTTATCACAAATAGGCCAAATGTTAAGACAAAACAAATTTTAGTAAATCTCTAACTGTACAGAGACTAACTACATCAAATCAATATCTTAGTGCATTGTCCCATGAAAAACATTGCCCCATGAAAAATAAATTGAGGCAAGAAGTACGAATTCACAAAGGATAACAAAATGAAATGTTTCTATTTTTTTAGTCAAGGAGGGCATAAAAAATTATTTCACAAACGAAAACACATTGGCAAATTTTCTATTCCTGGCCACTTGGGGGCATCAGAGAACTACACATTTTTTATTTCGCTAATCAAATAAAGACACCATACAAACTACATTCTTTTGTAATTATGAAATTATGATTTTGATTGGCGAAAACAGAATACACCATGCAATAGAACCTAATATTATAATCTAGCCCAATCAAAGCAAGTTTTTTAACAGTTAAACAACTGAAAAAATCAAAAAAAATAATTTATTCTCTTCTCCAATTTTCTCAATAATCCAAACCATCTAAATGATCAACTCTAACACTTCAATCATTTTGAATTTGTTCTAATTTGGAATCGATCATGGTATACCAAAAAGAACCTGCCATAGATCTTAGACCATGAAATTACTTTGAAAAAAAAATACAAAAATGTTACCAATGACAAACCATGGTACCTGATAAATGATATTTGATATTTGGTATAATGTCATAATATTAGAACTTATAATTTAAATGTTCATTTATCATTTTAGCAAGAATTATTGATAAGCGAATTCAAACAGAGCAAAATACATATAGGTAACCTCAATCACCATTTTTCATTAACAAATTTATGAGTAACACCCAAAATTTAGAGAGAGAGAAAGAGAGAGAGATGAGACCAGAGGGGGAGGGGGGTTGTCGGAGGGAGAACAGCGGCGGTGGTGTTGGTCGCAGCAATAGTTGATTAGATTTCTTCTCTATCCTTTGTAGCCTATTTATGAACTTTTCCTCCAAAGATTTGAATGAGTAGTTTTAATTCGTGCGTGGAATTGAGGGTGTTTGAAAATGCCATCACTTGTAATTTTTAATTTTTAATTTTTTATTATTAATTTTAATTATAAATTATAATTATTTTTAAAATAATTATAATTTTTATTATAAATTATAATTTTTATTATAATTTATAATTTATAATTTATAAAATACTAATTTTAACCATATTAAACACAATTTCCAATGCATACTCCTTATCCTGGCATTTGGACATGATGGGTTTTTATCTCATTAATTGACGTGTGTCATACATAATTGCTACTCTTTGCAAATGTTTGTCCGCTTTAATTTTGAAATAACTGCATCAAACTTATAACTGTACCTGACAAACTTCTCGACAAGATATATACATTTACCCATTTTATGCGTGAGATAGGAACTTCGGTATAATGCATTGTACAGAAACAACATTTTAATAAAGTGTTGGTTTTAAATTTTATTAAAATAATATCATTTTAATAAATATTTTATCAAAATAACACTGTTTTAAGCACTGGCAAAAGATTCTCTCTCTCTTTACTCGTGGATAATTATTCTTAGATAGAGATGTAATTTTTGGGTGCAAACAGGGTTAATCATATTTGCTTGTGTTCACTTAAGCGTCTAAGTCCCACGTAACTATTTGAACCTAATGGGTCCATTTTCAAATTATGAAACAATTTTTTGGGACAATATTTTTTTATGATTCACAATATGATAGGGACTCACCAAAGACCTTTCAACCAAAAAAGTCTCACATCACCATCCACACTCCATGTGAACTCGGCCTGTCCTCTTTGTGCATGTGTGTGTATCGTGAGAGAGTATAATTATTAAATACTCTTAAAGCATCATGTAAGTTATGCAACGTGATACTCTTAATAAATAAAAAATTACAAATTTGACAACTCATATCATGTAAAGTAATTATTCGGTAATTCCAAAACACCACATGATATTACCTAAGTAGAGCTTTTAACCAATCATACAGCAAAAAACGCTCCATGTGATACAAATATTAGCCCATTCTTATTGGCTAGATATGACAATGATGACCCACTTAATGTGCATAACACATTTTTATTTTTTAAAAATATCATGTAGATAATAGTATCACATAATACTTAGAGAATACTTAATAATTTTCATATTATGTGAAATACTCTATGTCTGCTAATCACCTAACAAAAATAAATTATCGTGTGTTTACCATAAAATATATCGCAATAAAATTAAATAAGATCACCACATAAAATTATCACATGGTATTTTGACATCTCCGAATAATTGCTTGTGCTTGTGAGAGAAAAAGAGAAAGATCACAAGCAGGTAACAAAATTCATGTGGCTGTTAAGGAGATAACAAGTGAATAGAGACAGATAAGCAGTGTGTGCGTTTGGAATGCACGTGAATTCAATGCAAGTAGGGCAGAAAGCCCCAAAAATGGTGAAAAGGATACATTTGGACTCTCTCGTTGGATGGAAAACTCTTCGTAAAAGGTATACTAATAATAATAATGAATCGCTTCCAAAATCCTTTGCTTCATGTGATCTTCAACCACCTCATCAGAATTCTCTTGTTGCATTTATTGTAGATTCATTCATCCAATCAATCTATAGTCGTCTTTGAAATAGCTTCTTTCTTACCTAGTTTTAAAGTTTTTAATGATTCTAGTTCGAATTAAGAAAATTACAAAAAAGAAAACCAGAAATATTTTCAATTCTTATCTATTTTGGATGTTTTTAATGAATTTAGAAAAAAAAAATAGTTCAAGTTTTAATGCTTGTCCCCAAAAAAAAAATTTTTAAAAATAATTTTTTTATATTTGATTTTAAAAAATTACTTTTGCATTATGCGTGACAGAAAGATAAAAGACGTTGAACAAGATTTATATCAGAATCTAGCTCCCCACCCCCACAATTTTTTGTTTTGGAAAACAATTCCCTCTCATTTTTGTCATTTTAGTATGTAAATTTACAAAATATCCTTAATATTTGTAATAAATATATTGTTTTAAAGAATAATTTTGTAAATTCAAGACAACAAAAAGTGATTTTTTACAAAAGGGATGGATAAGGGGATGATTGCTTGTTAGCCAGTCTCCTCCCCGATAAACAGTTGATTTAACTTATATAGTTCAATCAACTGTTTAAAACTTTCAAAAAACAAATTGTAAGTGTCTATAACTTTTTAGTTTCTAGCTTCTAAACAAATACAAATTCAACTGTTTAAAGCTATAAATTTACAAAAATAACAAATATTTTTAATTTTTATTTAAATTTATATATAATTATATTTTTTTAATTATAATCTATAAATTTATAATTTTAACTCCACCAAACACCGTCTTAAACAAGCAAAAGCAAACATTACCCAAAGCTCAAAATATCTCCCATGCTAGACAAACCAAAGAAAAACAATAAAAACTCACATGTTTCAAGAAAATTATTAGGTATTCTCAAAATACATATAGATAATGTCACATACCACTTTCGATAAATAATAAATTATTTTTTATCTTTTAATCGTTTAAAATAAATAAATTATTATATTTTTACCGTAAAATTTATTACTATTATATTAAATAAAAATACTACGCAATTAAACTTTTCACGTAATATTCTAAATGCACCGAATAACTAGCTATTTCATAGCAAGTATTCTCCTCTTTACAGATGCACGTCCACCAACTTGAATTTTGTCGCCAACTCTTTAATTCTTACCTATTTGCTGTTAAAGCAGAATTACGGAATTACCCGTGCAATGATGAACAGAAGCACCTGAGTACTTCTCTGGACTGCCGAAGAAATTTAATTGCTTTAATGTCATCAGCCAGGCCGGCCCATGGGTAGGCGAGCACAGCCGCCGCCTAATGTTCTTAATTTTTTTTGGGTTAAATTTTAAAATTTTATTTATATTTAAATTTAATATAAATATATTTTTAAAAAAAATTTACTAATAATTTTAAAAAAACACAAGTGCTAAATTAATTTTATTTATATTTTTGGTCTCAAGTTCAAATTCTTTTCATTTTTTTTTGTTCAATTCATTTTAAGTTGTAATAATTTTAATATTATCAAAAACTACAAATAATTTTATAATGCAAAATAATATAAATAAAATATAAAAAATAAAATTTATGATTCATAATATTTAACAGAGTTCTACAATACCAAGTGTCGAATTTATCTAAATTCTCTTTAAAATAAGATAAATAGTGTTTACAAGATTCATAAAGCATTTCATGCATAATATGAAAATTTATGTATAATTTTAGAGTAAAATTGGAAATTTAAAATAAAAATATCCAACTAAATATATCAAGCACATTTCAAATATTCTTATCCAATTGTCAAGTATTCGACGCGAGTATTTTAAATATTTAGAAGATTAAATGTAACATTAGCAGTGACGGCACCCACAATGAACATATCGTTTCTTAGAAAATTAATTGTAAACGATGCACGAGAAAATCAAGTTGGATTTATTTCACTTTCTGCCAAACAAACTCGAGTATGCTCGCGCACTATCGAAATATCCGGTAAGTATGTTAAAACATTTTTTCAAATGTGAGTTTTTTCTGCAGCTCAATCAATCATCTGGAAAACCGAGAAACCTATTTATGAGTTTGGAAACTGGTTTAGCATCACCTGGAATATATGGAATGAGCGTCTCCAAATCCATACCCTTGATGGTGTGGAGGAGAGTTTGCGGACGAGCACAAAACAAATGCTTCCTCTCTGCTAGTTCTTCTGCAAGCTCGCTTTGGTGATTGTCCATCAAATCCTCATTCACCACCACAATTAAAGGTTTACCCAGCTTTAGCGTCTCAAATATGCTCCCAGAACCTGTACCAACGTTAAATTCAGTAGCTGAAAAAACACCCCTTCCCCTAGGCCCGTTTTTTCACACACTGGATTAACAATGTCCAAAGGAAAAGAAGGTACCTACATACCTTAAAACACCAGGATCCTGATTTTATATTAATTGTAACTCGCTCCAACAGTCTTCCTCAAAATGAGTGTTTATTACAGGTGATCTAATGTTAAAAGTTGATTGCTGAAAAACAGAATATAAAGCACCAAAATGGAGCTTCTAAAAAATTAGCATTTTCAAGTTGCTTCTGGCCCATAGCCGAAAAGCAGAAATTGTGAAAAATGCTGCAACACACGAAGCAAAACAAAAAAGAAGCTAAAATCTGTTGCTATTAAGCAGCAAAAACACCTCCTTTTGTTATTATCTTAGTTTATGTATAAGCATACAAATATATAAATCCCAAACAGAGTGCATGTTCTCCCTTTTATTTACTATTCCAACTCTATCATGGCGCAATACACCAGTGAAAAGTCAGGTAGCTTAAATAATCTGATAGCCGTGTCATTTCTAGATTCCTTTAGTAACTTTATGTACAGAATAATAATAATAACAACAACAATAACAACAACAAGCATTTGATAATTACGAAAATGTCATAATTCAGAAGAATAGACTTGTGTAGGTAAAGTGGTAAACATGGAACACATAGCATTTGGCAACAAATCTGGGAGTTGAATAGACCTCAAAATGCATCAACGTATGAAACAGCCCCATATGGTGATTCTTATATTCTTAATCGGCAACAAAAGAAAGCATATTGGAGAATAATACAACAAAGGGGGCACAACCCATTTGAAATCCAAAACATAAAAAGAGAAAAAAAGGAAAAAATACAATAACACTACACTCCTAATCCAATCCAAAAAATACCACCCAATGAGAAAAAACCTTCAATATTGAAAGGTAATATTGAAAGGTGCTTTCTCTTTATGGACTTCCATTTATCATCTCCATCTTTACCGATAACAGCAGTAAATGTAATGTCAAAGTCCATCATGAATACCACTAAAAAAAAGGAAAGAAAGAAAGAAAAAGCAGTGGGAAGATCATCCCCTCTTCCATGAGAATTTTCAGCTTATGTACTCATTGATATCCTTCTCATGACATAGGCCCACTAAAGTCTCACAACTCGTATGTTATCATAGTTAACCGCACATTGTAGCCTTCTAAGTACCTTCCCTTCCACGAAGATAATTTTTCCCCTCCCATTTTCTTCTTGGCCTTACGACTCCTTCAATTCATAGAATTCTCTCTATCACCAACTGCTAACATTTCCATATTTTTTTAACCACTTTGTTCAGATTGACCGTGCTTTCAACTCCCCCCTTACCATTCCAAATGGTAAACAATTCATCGTCATCACTGATCAAATCAACTTTCTTATGCATTAAAGAACCTACAACATAAACACGAAGTTCGCATTGAGACGGACCTTTTGGAACAAAGCTCTCCCTTATTCCAACTCAAACCAAACTTTCTTCAACTTCCTCATGACTAATACCAGACAAGTTCCCCACCTCAGGTTGCTAGGAGCGAGAGGGGGACAAGCCTCTAGAGGCAACACCTCCAACTCTTCGCACATCGAAGAATGAGAACAGTTTCAAATATTGCCAACTCCATCTTCATACTTCTCCACCGCAACTCTACCACCATCATAACAGAGAAACACTCCTTATCAACAAAATTAGATATCATTACGAACTTAGTACCTTCCTCCAACTTATTTAAGGCCTCTCCCTTGAACCCTGCTTCAGAAATACCCATCACCCACACATTGAATCATATCCCCCATCACCACCATCACTGAAACTTGAATAACAATATGCATATCAACCAGCATTGGCCCTCTCCTTGCCTCCTAAAATTGATACAGCTACCTCTCCTGTACTATCATAGTTGAGGAAGTATTTCACCAACAAAAGCTTCAATTCGTGAAATACTTTTGTCTTTATAATTCTCTGGAATAGAGTTTTTTTGAGCCGAGGAAAAATGATGGGGTACAAAGAAGGCATAGTATAACAAATATTTACAGATTTAGGAATCTAGCAATTATAACAATATTCTATATTTGGATTTTACTGAGATTTTTAAATTTGGAAACTTTAATCAAAATTTTCCTGAATTGCAGTATTTTATTTTTAATAACATTAATCAGAGTTTTCTTGAATGCCTATAAATAGGTCATTATGTAATAAGTTTAGGTAGATGATGATATTGAGTTGTATGAGTTTAGGCTTGATATTGAGATTAAAAAAAATTATTTTCTTTTGAGTGTGATCATTATTTTCTTTTATTTCATTTATTTGGATCCCTTTTTTTTTATTTGTTTGCAATCTTGCTGGATGTTCGGCATCTCCTTTCATTTCGATCAACAAACTACTAGGCTTCTTAGATAACCTTAAAACATGCCCATCCTTATCAACCGAACAACTCTACTCAACCAACTTCCCATGATGGAGATTCTTGAACTGCTAATCGCAAAGCCAACTATATTGAGCCTGTCGAGCCCAAAAACCCTAATCTGGAAGATGCCTCAAAGCCCTTAACCACTCGTTTTATCAAAAATGTATGCAAGCGTATAGGTGAGTAGAGATGCTATATGAGTTGCGTTGTAAAATTAAGCAAGCACGAGGGATTTGGCTGGGGAAAGGAAAATAATAGTAAAATTTCCATTGTTTCCATCGAAATACACCAAAATATAGCAAACGGTCACCAACACAAATGAAAAAAGGCCAAATCCTAACAGTGGCACCGGTCTAATGGGACCCATTATAGGGGCTTTATGGAAGATTATACAATTTTTTAATATGTATCCAATGTGATAATAATGACATAAAAAGGGCAATGCATCCCACTTTAAGAAGCACGACACTTCTGGGATACTATTCAAACACACCTAAATTTGTGTCGACACTTTTTAAACGTTTCTTGATTAAAAAATTAAATTTATAATGTCAAATATTTTTCCAACACTTGATGGACATTACAACGACCCTTCTTAAAATCTCTAAAGCACATTCTATGTGATGAATATCTTCATAGTAATAATATTTTGCATTCTTTGAAACTCAAATTATCAACATTAAATATGTTCTGAATTATTTATAAAATAAAATATAAGACTTTTTAATTTTATTAGTGATATATTGTATATTTTCAATTACCACTAAATATATTAACATATTCGACATATAATAAATATATAAACATATAAATTTTTAACGTGTTCCAAACGTGTCGTATCATGAATTTTTTAAAAATTGATGTGTCGGTACGTTCGTGTCGTGTTGCGTGTCCGTGCATATGCTACTTAGATCCCACTAAAAGAAGTCAACAACATTGCAAATGATAAATTGGTGAGCTAATTTCAATAAGCACCCAAAAGAAATTGGTTAATGTCCACAAGTGAAGATTGGAATGTGTTGGAAAAGTACAAAAGTATTATCTAATGAAACATGAGCATGAACCTTTTTAATAGGAAATGTTTTCTAAGCAAAGAAATGACCTTCATTTTCTATATAAATTATGCAAGTAAACCTCATTTTTAATATGAAAAAAGTCACTTTATCACAGAACATGGAGGTGGGGAGTAAAAAGACTAGACATTTTTGTCACCATGAAGGAAGGACGCCTTTGACAATTGTTGATCCTTCCAAAAGGAGCAATGTAATAGAGAATCTTAGAAATCTAGATATGAATATGTGTATCAAATTGTAAATGCCTTTATAATATTTTTCCACTTGAATGGCATGTCACCTTGTGTGTTGTAGATTGCTACTATCAATTGTTGTCTCCTTTAAAAAACCGATCTCAAATTGTCACTAAAGAGAATGAATAGTGTATTCTTTTCATCAAAGATTCTATCTTTCAGTTGGGCAAATAATGCGTATTGGTAAGTCACCAATTCCTAAAAACTTAAACTATCAGGAAATGGATTTAATCATGTATACCATCCTATCCAATATGTGTCATAGAGCTTGAAAAAATATCTATACGTAACCTTTTTACTTGGATTAGGAAAAGGCAAGAAGCCAATGATGCATTGGATCTTTTACATTATTGCAACTTTGCAAAAGAAGATTGTAAGTTTCAATATGCTTTTACACGTGATAAAGAAAGCTAAAGCATATATTTTGGCTTTCTCCCATTGTGTTGATTGATGCCAAAAATGTGAAGATGTAATTGTTTTCAACACTACTCTAAGGTTAATGGCAAATCAAACGCCTTTGGGATTTTTGTAGGAGTCACCATCATGAGGAATAAAATTCTTATTCGGATGTGCCCTTCTTCCTAATGAGTCTACAAGCACTTTCCAGCGTTTGATCGAGGCAAGTCGTTACTGTAGCTAAAATATATGTATGCTTTTTTTGGGTAAAAATTTACATTATTATTTGTACAAAATATCTTACTTTGATTTGTAGACTTTATATCTATAGTGAAAAAACCGTCTGAACCATTATAATTAATAAATACCAATGGATAATTGAAGCAATAGCCAAATAATTTCCATCCACAAAGCATAACTCTTGTGAATCGCACATCAACTCCAAATTTAGTGGTTGGTTAAAGATCATTTGCAAAACTAATACCAAAATTGGTGTGTTGGTTTTTATGGGTTATATAAATTGGACACATATGAAGGCTTTGAACATTCACGGTTTCAGGTTGTTGTAGAGTTAGTATAACTTGCATACTGACAAGTACCACATTGGTTTGTATGGAATCAAGCATTGGTGGGTGTCGGCTTATCTTCGTGGCTATTTCTTTTGAGGCACGACAACCATTGGAATATCAAGGAGCATAATATATGAACACATTTATAGAACGGTTTATTAGCACTTGCACAAAGTCGGCCTGTTTGTTAAACAGATTAGTAGACTTTTTGAGAGATTTTATAGTTCAATATACAAGTATTGCTTATCTAATGATTATGATTAAGTTTTAGGTTGATCTTGCTATTGAAGAGAATGAACAATTTAGTCACATGGCACACCAGATAAAGGTTCCTCATTGAGGCAAGTTCTTAGTTTTCTTACACCATTTTGATTCGAAATGTTACATAAAAAGTGTGGGAAAGCAACTTTATATTCATTACCCCGCAAGAACAGTCATGCGTGCATGCTAAACCATCAGAAGAAAACAAGTAAAGACATTATGTTTTGGTTCTTTGGGATGCTGAGACGGTAACATGTAGTTGCAAGCATTTTGAATTTCGGGGTGTTTTTTGCCGTCACATATCAAGTGTGTTTCTCCATAAGTATTACTACTCCTACAGGATTCTATCTCAGTATTTTCCATCACAAAATGAGGAAGGATTGCAACTTTGGGAGGAGAAAATGTTACGGGTTAAAAATACCGGTATACATAAAAATGTTGGTTGTCTTCCTATTTCGAAAATGAAGAGCTGCCCCAAAAGAAAATGAATAAAAAGGTGAAAGAAAAATAGGGCAGCAACCAATGATTTGTAGACTCTGTAATGATGTTCACCATAATTTTATCACATGTCCAAATAAGAAAAAATTGTTTTCTCCAATGGTTCCCAAAAGAAAAGGAAAACTACTTCCACCTACAGGTTTGAATCCCATATTTTCTTCGAAGGGCTGGCTAATGACTTTCAATTAGAAAATCATTCCCTTTTTCTGTATTTCTAAACTCTAACTCTGCTCTTGCTAATATTGTTGATTTTTTTTATAAAGAAAAATATGAGAGTAACGTATGATTACATTGAAAGCTAATAGAGATTTTGGCATACATCATGAGGCAGCTATCAAGAGTATGGTGCCATTACTCCAGTTCATCCATGCATCAAGGTAAAGGAGCTCTTTTGTGATTTTTGATGAGTATAAATTTGTATGCAGGAATGTTATTTGAATGTAGAAAACAAAGACCTAATAAACAGATATTCAAATGTTTGTCACATCACTATTTTTCCTGTTAATTTTTTGGGTAAATTACACTCACCTCCCTTGAGGTTTAGGAAAATTTCAGGAACCTCCCCTCAGGTTACTAAAATAACACTGCACTCCCTACTGTTTTAATTGTCAGTATCAAATTCTTCCTTCTATTTTAACGGCGTTAAAAACATTAATAGAACTTGATTACATAATCATTTTATTTTTTCAATATTCCACACATGCACTTTTTTAACTCTAAAAGCCATGTTCCGATCAGCCTCAATTTGGAAACCCAATCCATCACCACAAAACCACACGCCGCCGCTGCCGCCGAACAGCTCAAACCCAACCACCGAAGACTCAGATCAGAGTTCTCTCTCCAGAGGCCCTCAGGTACGTCTCGCGCTCTACGTAGCCATGGCCCACAATGGTTTGGCCTTCTCTATATTCATACGCTACGGTCCTTGAAGAATATCTTCGTCCCCTCCAATGAGTTGTGCTGTGTTCCATCCCTTTAAAAGGAATTTAAGAAACTCTCGTTGGGTTTTGGTCCGAACCCTTGAAATTAGGGTTCATGGAGACTTTATTGGCAGCCCCTGTTGCTATATTTAGGGTTTTGTGGGTACCCCCTCGTTGATATTCGCGATGTGTTTCAGGGTTGTTCTCCATAAGAAGAAATCAGATGTTGAGGCAAAATTGAAGTGCATTTTCAAAATTAGTTTGTTGGCTCTTATCATTTTAGGTTTTTGTGATGGCGTATCAGCGAATTGGGACCATCGGATATATTGTACTTCTTGTCCTAGGATTTATGTTCACTTCTGTTTCTGTTGAATCTACAATGTCCACCGTGACAGTGGTGACGATGATTTGATGATCAAAATGGCTATGGCTTCATCAACCCCGACGACAGCGGCGAAGATCTCTTCATTCATCAATCAGCGATTGGATCGGAAGGCTTTCGCACCCTCTGCGAGGGTCAGGTCGTCGAGTTCCTGATCGCATTGCAGAATGATCGCACCAAGACCGTTGATGTCACCGATCTCGATAGATCTTCCCTTGACAGGATCCGGCGAGCGGTGAGATGGTTATGGAGCCAGAAAAGGCAGCCGCATTGGTGGTTATGGTTTCCGTAGCAACAGTGGAGTGGCGGAGGTGGCGGTGGCAGGTATGGATTTAACTGCAGGTGAGTGGCAGGAATGGTGGCGGCAATGCTTGTGGTGGTGGTTACGGCGGCGGTGGATGAGAGAATGTGAGCGGAGGTAATAATATAAAATTAACATATCTGTTAATAGAGTCAAGTTAATAATACTGTCAGAGGAGGTCAGTGTAATTTTAAAAATCTCGGAAGGGGTCTTTGAATTTTCAAATAACCTCAGGGGAGGGGTAAATGTAATTTACCCTAATTTTTTTCTTCCAATCTTTTGGAGAGCATTCAGTTGCTAGGTGTGAATATCTCCACAAAGGAGAATGAAGTCACCGGAAAATAGTTCACATGTATGTTACCATATGAGAATCAGAATGCTAGAGAAGAGAGGCACGCAGTTTGAGAGAGAGAGAGAGAGAGAGAGAGAGAGAGAGAGAACATAGGATAGTTTTCAGGGCACAAGTATGAGAGTCCTGAAAGTGATGATGAAGTGAAGGTTTCTTCTTGATGCAAGGGAGTGTCATTCCTATTTATGATGAATGAGTCACAAGGTTTGCACTACTTCTTGAGTGACGTTTATGATGTCAATAAAATATCAATCCATTAAAATATGAGGTCACATTCACTTCGTTCAAAATCTTGATTCCTGAACCATCATGGTCCCCTCTCTCAGTGAACTGATTTAAGCCCACCATACCAAGTGAACCCTACCGCTCTATCCTCCAAGCCACATGAACCGGACTCCGCCAATGTGATTTTGGTATCTTCCCCTTGAACTCTCCTTATAAGACCAATGCTATGAATTAGTTTAATATTACTTAAAATATACATGTGTATATATGCTCTCCATGCCCATTAATTATGTATGGCTCATATGTTTGATGCTTGAGTGTTTTGTTTGTGTGGGGAATGATTTTTAGCTTTTGCGTGGTAATTATAATTCATGCTTGTTCATTACTGCAAGTTGTGGAATCGATTTGCATAATATAGTAAACAATGATCATGCAGTGGACAAATGACTCGGTATTATAACATATTATAACCACCAAACACTTGAAAAATATGGCGGTTGAGCAAACATTCACTTCCCCATCACGAGCTAGGCAGTATGGGGGCAACAAACTTATGAGAGTATATCTATGCCAGTAAGGTGATATTTTTATAATCAAGATGAACAACTCTAATTATGACTCTATGTGTTTTGTATGATTGTTCGGAAATCAAAAACAGAAAATGACTTTCTTTGTATTTTCTTTTCTCAAACACGACCATAATTTCTAGTTATTTTATAATTGTTTTCTTCATTGGCAAAAGGGGTCATGGAAGCATAATTCTGAAAGGTCTCACACCTATATCAAAATAATGCAAATTTGATATCTTCACACCATGGGTCCCAATCTTTACAAAAGGAATAAGGCTGAATAGAAAAAAGTACTGAAGACATTTCTTGGTATTAAAAAGTACAAATGATGCACTGTGGCACCCAGTTCCCACAACCCAATATATGAAGCTATATTTATTGCACCTTAACAAGTGCACCTGGGTCACTTGTTAGCAAAACGATGAAAAATGAAGTTGTCACATGAATCCAGAATTTCTTACAAACATTGTTTTTATTTCTCCAGTTATGTTGAGACAAGAAACACACAAAACAAAGATCAAAGATTTTGTTTGGGCAACTAAGCGCGCGCGCGCACGCACACGCACACACAAAGAGAGAGAGAGAGAGAGAGAGAGAGAGAGAGAGAGAGAGAGGGGGGGAGGAGAACACCGTGCCACTTAAGGTAGATTGAAACTCAAAGCTATGATTCTTAGCTACTATAGGTACAATTCAAGGCACCAGAGGTTTGTGGAAGGTTCAAGAAGGCGCTAGAAGGATCCAGAGTGTGGAAGAACCTTGAAGAGCCTAGAGGAGTCCGGAGGAGTCCGAAAGGTTCCAGAGCATCCTAAAAGACTTTGGAAGAATGTGAAAGAATCATCCAAGTCCTAGAGCACTGGAGAACACTCTAGAACATAGGAGAAGTGTATGGAAGCTTAGATAATTTTCTAGGAAGGTTCTGGAGGGCAAACCAAGTCCTTTAGATCAAATTGATCTCCACCGTCCATTGAGGAGTTGGAGGCCTGTACAAGGATGAGAGGTCTCATTTGTGAGATCATCCAAGTGAGTGATACTTAGAGAACTCTAATGAGAGTGCGAGTCAAGTGAGAGTCTACGAACTTGAAATCATTCGAAGGTAAGAGTCTTGTAGCCTTGTAAAGAAGCTTTGTATATCATTTCTTGTATAGTGAAAGATCCTTTACCCAGGTGTGCGTCTCTTTAGTGAGAGTGAGAGTGAGAGTGAGAGTGAGAGGTGAGCCTCTTGATCTTGAGTGAGGGAAAGGTTGACTTAGACATCCGGGTGCGCTGTCTAAGTGCCGCACGAGGTGCAAGTATACGACAAAGTCTTGGCCTGTGACAAGCTGCTTATGGAACAGATTTCTCACACCAGATTGTGAGTAGCATCTATTCAAGTTATATCAAAATTGTTCGCAAGGTTCCAAATTGGTGTTTGATTATAAGGCAAAATTTTCTCGATTTTTAGATCGCAACAATCTGAATGAGACTGGAGGTCAATAAATAGCTAGATACCTGGACGAGGAAAAGCCATCCATTCTAGAAAAGATTGGCTTGCAAATCTTATGAATCACGAAAGAGGCTCATAACATAGCTTTTAAAGCCGAACAGTAGGAGCAAAAGGCAACATATTCAGGAGATGTGCCCAAAAATCCAAGCTTCTACGTTAAGCCAACAACCAACAAGTGTTATAGATGTGGCAAGTCGGGCCTAAACTCTAATGTTTGTCCAGATCGTCAACCAATGAATTTGGTAGAAGAGGATGACACCGAGGCTAGAGATGGTGCAAAACATGAGGATGATCATTATGATGGTGTCGAATTTGTAAAAAAGAATGGAGGACGAGTCAACTGTGTATTGGAACAGGTGCTATTTGCGCAAAAAACAAAGGACTGCAGTCAACGTTACAATATCTTTCGATCCTGCTGTTCGGTCAATCAAAAGGTCTGTAATTTGATCATGGATACTGAAAGTTGCAAGAATTTTGTTGCAGAGAGATTAATAGATCATCTAAAGCTACTAACCAAACCCCATCCATCTCTACATAGTATTAGTTGGATCAAGAAGGACATGACGGTGAAAGTAACAGAAATTTCTCAAATACCTATTCAATAGGGAAGTACTACAATTCGTTAGTTAATTGTGATGTAGTCTATATGGATACAAGTCATGTATTTTTGGGTAGACCATGGCAGTTTGATATGGATAGTACTTATTAGGGGCTAAGATAACACCTACTATTTTACTTGGAAAGTCCATTAAGTTGTTATGGGTCTTTCAAATCAAATGGTCTTTATCAAGCCACATAAGGGCCAGTCGCTTCTGGTTATAATTAGTTCATAAACTAAACTCGGGAGACACATGGCTAATCAAGTTCAAGTAGTGCAAAGGCAGTGAAGCATAAACTAGTAGAGACAACTACCGAGTATAAAAAATCTCTCGATAAACATAAATGCACAAAAACGTTTAAGGAAGGAAATTCAGTGATTGTGTTCATGCACAAAGAGAGGTTTTCAGTTAAAATTTATAATAAGTTGAAGCCTAGAAAGTATAATCCATAAAAGTTTTGACAAAGATCAATGATATAATGCTTATGTGATTAATCTGCAAGCCTAGAAAGTATGGTCCATACAAAGTTTTGACAAAGATCAATGATATAATGCTTATGTGATTAATCTGCCCAAGGACATGAAGACTTCCAAAACTTTTAATGTAGCTAACCTGTTAAAGTATCATGTTGAGGAGCCGCTTTATTCAGATTTGAACTCGAGGTCGAGTTCTGTCCAAGTAGAGGGGATTGATGTAGAATAAGTGGCACACAATAGCTCTAGGACGAAGAAGAAATTGAGTGACGGGCAATATTTTGTTTATGGAAACGATAATTTTTTAGAAATTATTTTCTTTAAAAATTATTTTCTTTTTGGCATGTTTCTAATTTATTTTGTTTCCTTTTATTATTATCCTTGATTTGCAAGTAATTAGCTAAGTTAGGAATTATTCCTTATTCGAAATAGGTTTGTTCCTTATCCGAATTAAGAATTGTTCTCCTACTAGAATTAGATTTTTTCTATTATAAATAGGAGTGTAGGTCTAAGAGCTATTCAACTTTTAAACAATAATATTCATAGTTTGTTCTTTCTACCTTCGAGGATTTAAGGGTTCTCGTGAATGCGAATATTTATCTCGTTTGTTATAACACTATCCAACTTTTCATGATATTCCTGTTGCGTCAAAGAGGCATAACATTCAGATTATCAAAATCATTTGTTCTGAGATATGGTACAGGACATCATGAGTACCTGCATGACTGATTACAAGAGATGCTGATCTCAAATTGTCAGCAATGCTAGAAGAAAATGTGAAATAGTCAACAGCCAGGCACCCATCTTCTCCACTAGACTGCATTGATAAGAAATGTGTACCAACAATGAATTAAGAGGGGAATGTGAACTAACGAGACACAAGAAAATTTCACTGAAAGTAAAAAGAAGAATTCCCCATTTAATTTTGAAGTTCGTAATAAATTGAAGGCCACTCTTCAAAAGCAAATTTATCCCACCTGATAAACTTCTCAAACAAATCAACAAAAAGAAGCTTAAACAATCTTTTTAGCACGGATAGTAATTTGACTCAGAAACTCTGAGCCCTACCCAATCCCCAATGAGATGGATTTGGGGCTTAAATAATCCCCATTTTTAATTTTATTCTACTATAATTTTCTATTTCCTTTTATTTTGTTGCTGATATACTTGTCAATATTTATTTATTATTGTAGAGGTGAAAGAAGAAAATAGATGAGATTAGATTTCTTGATTCTACAATTTTTTTGATTGTCTTTCTTAAATTTTTCGAAGTCAACATTTTGAGTAGCATAGAAAGCCCATTCAGCAAATACATTCATTTAGATTATGGATAACTGTTAAGTCACCAATTATACTAAAAACTCAAGTTACTAGGAAATAAACCCAACAATGTATATCAAACTATCCAACACTCCCCCTTATGTACGATTGTGTCTCGCAAGTGAGGAAGCAAACAAACTAAACTGAACAGGTACACCAACACACATAATGCTCAATAACAAATATAACAGGGAAACACATATCACGAAACTTGAACCCAAGATCTCGTACAATCAGAACTCTGATATCATGTTAAGATACCAATTGTCTCAAAAGCATAAGGTTTTAGAAAATAGGCCAAACAATGTATATCAAGCTATCTAATAATAACAATCTCAACCCAGGTTCAGCAATAGGTAATAAGTTGATGTCATGATTGACAATGTCAAATTTCAAGATTATATATATATCCTATCCAACATATATGTATGTATATCTCTGTGTGTGTGTGTGTATATAGTCGTGCAAACACTCTCCATCTCCACCTTCTATCTCTCCATCTCTTAACTCATCAAAACCCAATCAACTTTCTCTCTCTCTCTCTCTCTCTCTCTCTCTCTCTCTCTCTCTCTCTCTCTCTCTCTCTCTCTCTCTCTCCTGCTAACAGTGAGACTCCATAAAATAAAACCTAAATTTTTTGCACCGAGCTTGCAGCTCTTTCTAAATTTTGCATCTAGTCTTACAGATAGATCCTATAAATCAATTGGCACAACTTGAATTCTACGAGAGTTTAACTCACCCCTTCCAGCAAAAACTAAGGTTGGGTTTGGATTATGAAATTGAACAGAGGAACTGTGGGTTCAATTCACAAATATCTAAGACTATTGAAAACAGAAATTGGAAAGGGATAGGGAAAGGAAAAAATCGAGCAAAAAAGAATTATAAAACTTTTTTAACATATACAATTTTCACCTTGGGAAAATTTTTATGTTATTTCTGAATGACAGCTTGCAATATTGCGATTTTTATTTTCCCAAATTTCTTTCAACGTGGACAATGAGAAACTTGGCATGAACACACACACAGAAAGATAGGTATAAACACTAAAGACATTGTATTGGGCAAAAAAGCAATAAGTGTAATTAAAAGTAAAACCTAGAAACCAAACCTCAAATATACCTTAGTGGGGATGTAGGATCCCCGGCCCATTTGAATGAGAAGATGGGTAAAACCTTCGTTCAACAATTCCTGTTTAACTTCCATCGTGTCCATCACTCTAACAAGAGCATCAAAACAAGTTGTTCCTACAGTCACAAAAACGATTCTCTCGGGCTTTATTCCATCACCAGTATCACCCATTTAAGGTTCTGAAAGTATTCTTAGAATCGGATAAAGCTGGGTGTTGCAACTGTCACAAGCAATGTCAAACTTTTACTGTGATAATCGTAATTGAAAACTAAATAATCGAACAGACATAACAAAAAAAGAGAAAGACGTAAAAGAAAATCAACAATAGATCTTATGCTGATTACAAAATAATAGATAAACCCAATGACAGAAAAGTTCTTCATTCTAGATTCTTTTAATGCTATGTAGTGATCATTCAGGATTTATATACACCATAGAACAAGATTGAACAGTTACAAAAGCGATGAAACAGAACAAGAATCATATGTCTAAATGGTGTCCTCCAAAAGTCCAGCTGGAAAAAATAAAAGAAAAAAAGATGTAATCCTGCAATCAACTGTGGAAAAAAATGTTAGAATTTTCTTCAGCCACAACATGATAGGGTTGGATATCCAAGTCGCATCAGAATCAAACAAGAGCTAAAACATAAATGAGCACTATGTTTCACAATTCCATCACCAAACTCTAGTTTTGACACCAAATTAACAGCTATGCACAATTATCCCACTCCCTCAATTCAAGAAACATTTGCATTCTACAAAGATATGGGACTAAAATTAAACTAGTTCAAAGAGATCTCAAAAATACCTGATCGGCTGATCTTGGTTGGTGGATCAGGATGCCAATCGAGCGTTCTCTCCCTCTCCTTGAGCTCTTCAATAAAGAATGGTAGCTCGGCACATATTTTAGAATTATGTAGGACACTTTGCCGAATTCCTTCTGCTTGAGAAGACCTTTATATGACCAGGCTTTCTTCAAGTCGTCAAGACTCAAGATGAGCACTTGCCTTACCCTTTTGATTGACGAGCTAACCCGCACAGAAAAGAGAGAAAAAATAAGAGGAGTCATGCAAGGAGCAAAGGTCGTTCAATTAAGAAACACAAATAAAGATAAGGACAAAATCTATTTTACCCCCGGTTTAATGTTTCGTGCATTACCTCCCTGGCACATTCAATAATAGCAGTGAAACGCCTCCTTATGGTCTTGGAATAAAATGCAACGTCCAGATTGTTAACGGCAATCGATAAATGACATTTCTATCCTTCTATTTCTTTATACTATTATGTTCCATCTCTGTCCCCGTCTCTCCCTCCGTTATCAATACTCTCTCCGCTAAATGTTCACCTAATTTCAAATTAAATCAAATATTAGCTCAATTAAACTTCAATTAATATCACATACTAAACTAATTTGTAATTTAATTTTTATAATAGTGTGTATAATAAAATAAAACACATTAATTACTAAATAAATATTCATTATGTGTATGTTTAACATATATTAATTATATTAATTTAATTTTATTAATTAAAGAACCCTCATATTGATCAAATTTATCAAGATTATAAAGCTAAATTTTCATCTCTTTACCTTTGATTTTTAATTAAATCATACAATAGTTCCATAGCATATATATACATGGATACAATATAATCGAAAGGCTTTTGGTTTCCCTTTTGTTTTTTCTTATCAACCATTCTCAATAATAAATAAATAAAACCTTTATTTGTTCCATAGTGCCAAAAAAAGGAAAAATCCACAGTTCTCCATTAGTGCTAACAAAAGCAAAAACATAATAAGTCAAAACACAAACCTCTCTGCTTTAAAAAAGTCAAGCACGAAATAGTAGAAGGTCCAACAAGAACAAACACTTGCAGTGTATGCACAATAGCAAGCATCGAACACTGAGTTGTTTTCATTAAGTCACCGAACACTTCTTTAGTCAGTCAAACAATGAAATCGTTCAAAGAACTTGAACGCCTTTAAACAATAAGGTGTTTAAATAGTAGAGTATATATTATAAAAACCAAATGTTCCGCCTGAAATTAAGGGTACAATCGTACAGTCCTCTGAAGGGCCAAAACCTGAATTGACGCCTAACCAGGGTTAACATCCTGCTGCCGAACACCCTAATTAGGATTACTCAGCTTGGAGAGCAAGTTGAAATCTTCTATAAATACAAGATAGAGACCTCCTGAAAAAAACACATGCACTCTTGCACCCAAAATTCTAACTGTTACTCTATAGAATACTAGAATTCTTTTGATAGGTGGCGTTTTTCAGTAGTTGGCTCTCTATTTTAGCTATAAAAAAAATAGCGAGTTTGACAAAGACTAACAAATTACACGACACTTCTAACATAATACAATTCAAATATTAATTTGGGACAATGATTAAGGATAGAAAAAATAAGAGCAAAATCAATTTAATCACAGTTTGAAAAATTTATTGGTGGGAGAATTCAGTCCACCACAAATAGTGTCTACATGAAACAATTGTTTGCTTTCCTAATCTTTCGTCGTGTTAGTTCCAAACGATCAAACAGAGCGTAGAAGTCAACACATTGCATATCAATAGAAATAAACATTACTAATCAAATTGTATCTCCAAAAGCACGCAAAAAATTCATAAATCAATATATACACATGCATACGCACAAGTACAAGCAAAATATGACTGAATCAGATACGGCGATTGTTAGTGGTCTCGAATTTGAAATGCAAGGTTAACATATGATTATATCATCAATCTTCAATATCTTCAATCTTCAATATAATATATGTGAACAACGATGCATATGAACATTTCTATGGATGTGTGTGTGGTGCGTGTAAATCGAATGATGATAAAGAGGAATAAGATGATTTACCGAGTTAAAGAAAGTATTGACCTGTTTGATTTACAGATTTGAGAAGAAACAACGATGGGGTGAACTAGGAAGAAGGGACGAAATGAGAGTGGCAATCGACTCAAACCAAAACGGCAAAACCAAACCGCAACTTCGGCTTTGATTAGGCTTGGGTACGGGTGTAATTTAGTCCCGGGTCAGGCCAAACCGAAGTCCAGCCGGATTTTTTTGGGAAAGGAAGGGGCAAGCCCATCCCGGGGATCTGCTGCTGGACTCGGGTCTGAACTGTGGGCCATAGGCTTCGAGTTCAAGTTTTTTCGAGTTTTTTTTAATAATTTTTTACATTTGTTTTTAGTTTTTTTATTATTTTTATATATAATAAACAATAGTATACTATGTATTTTTATATTTATTTTAATTTATAAATAAGTTAATAGTAATTATTTTTATTATTATTTAATTTTTATATATAATAAAAAAACAATATACTATTGGGCTGGGCCTCTAGCTGGGCCCAGTGTTGGAGATTTATTATTTTTTTCATTTTTTCTACGGGTTAATGGGTTGGGACTTGGGCTTGATCCAGGCTTTGAACCCGCAGGTTCGGCCAAGGTCTCAGCCTAGCCAGTGGCAACTCCAGAAATTTTTGTTGATAGGTCATTCAGAATTGATCATCTTTTGTTCGCACAATATAAACTAAATTAAGTATCTCAACTAACAAGTAAAATATACTTTTTCATGTATTCTTTCAGTTCCTTTTATCCATATTGTCTGAAGCCAACAAAAATAATAATAAAAGAAAATGTCAATGTAATTATTCATATTCAATGTACATAGTCAAACTAAGATTTCTACAATCAACAAATGTTTTCCTTAATTTGTCCATATTCGTACAACATTTTTTGCCCAATTTGCTAATTTAGTGATTTCTACAACAATTTATCCATATTTATAAATTCTTAATCTCTACAATGTCAATATACAACAATCAGACAATCTCACCCAATGGCCAATGTAAAGTAAGAATGCGGAAATTTAAACTTTTTTCCCAAATTAAAAATTATAAACCCTAGATTTTTAGGGTTTGAAATTCGAAATCATACCTTGGACAGGACAGCCGAGAGAGAGAGACCCGAGGGAGAGAAGCTGAGGGAATCAGAGAACCCTGGAAAAGTTCTGAATCTGAAGTAGAGAAGCCGAGAGAGAGGAGAGAGAAGCCGAGAGCGAGAGAGAACTTCAAATCTTGCTGGTTCCAGCAATGGCCATCAGATCCGGCGAGCGGTGGTGCAACGGAGACGTCGTCGGAGGGCGAGGGCGAAGATGTGTCGAGCGCGGCGGAAGCGCCGGAGAGACGACAATGAAGGCTGAAGAAGAGACGACGAGGAGAGGACAACGGAGAAGGGAGAACGGGAGAAGCAGACGCTGAAGGCTGAGAAATGTCCAGATTGTAATTGGTTCCGTTGGGGTTGGGATGCGTGTGTGAGGGAAGGGTTATAATTGGGTGTGGATGTGTGCCCGAAGGATTGAGTGTAATTTTTTTATAAATGTATAAAGTATTTGTAGATTATGTATTTAAAATTTATTTTTTATATTTAAATAATTTAAAATATATATTTTGAATTATATATTTATGGGATCAAATAAAAAAATTTTATGAATCAAATATTTTTAATTTTTATATATATTTCAAAGTGATGGAGTCATTTGGGCGCAGTAGAGCAGCAATGGCGTCGCCCCTACCTACCTGAACCCGAGCCAACCTTGGGAGGCCCACGTGCCTCAAGCCCATTTTACACTCTTAGGATTTTGCCATATTTTGGCTCAGACGGCTTCATTTTATAAATTTATAATAATTCTTATATTTATTATTATTTATTTTTTATATATAATAAAAAATAGTATACTATTAGGCTAGCTGGCTGGGCCAATCAATGGAGATTTATTATTTTTTTCATTTTGTCTGCAGGTTAATAATGGGTCGAGACACGGTCTCAATCCGAGCTTTGGGCCCCCAAGTTCGGCCAAGGTCTAAGCCCACCTGAGACGAAGGCCCATTGGGATCTCAAAAAAGCTGGTTTTTTTACACACAAATAAAAGCTAATTTCAAGCCATACTATATGCTTTCTCGAAAAAATTAATTAATTTTTTTTAATTACTTAATTCAAGAAAAAAAAACATAAACACATCCTAAACACCCAACTTTTCTTGAATTAAAATGACTATAATACTTTTACTTAAAAAAGTCAATTCTTCTTACAAAAATAAAAACAAAACTGGAACAATATCTTAAACGCTACAATTTAAAATTAAAAATCAATGGCATATAAGACATTTTAATAAAAAGAAAAAATAGCAAAAAAAACTACTATAAAAAATTATCCCAAACACTCTAACTTTTTTATTTTTCTTTTTCTTTTTTCTTAAAAAAAAACTAAATTCCTTAAAAATTAACTTTTTAGACATCCCAATAAATGGCGAAGCCAACTTTCATATAGGACCTGTTCAATTCTTTGCCATGCTAAAATCCTGTTGAAGACATCTAAAAAATAATTTTTTTAGGAATTTTCATTTTTTGTAAATTTTTTCAGTCTAGTTTTTGAAAAATATAGATCTCTCTAAACTAGAAAAGACAAAAGAAATGTCAAGTTTAAAAAAAAAATGTAACTTTTTCAACACATTAAAATTGCTTTACATTTTAAATCTCACTAATTGAGAATAATTAGAAAACTTAAAAAAATCCTCAAAAATTGAAAGTAAAAAGAAGAAAACCTTCTTTACAAATAAGGCTTTTTAAAGAGTCAAACAGGTCTGAGACTTGTGGCTCTTTTTGTTAAGATCATAAGATGTAAGAAAAAGTAGGGAAATTTATTCGTCACAATAAGAAAACTAAACTAGCACTAAGGTTTTGTTTGACAAAAGGTTTAAAATTTAGCATTTTGCTTTTTTATTTAAAGTTAAAAAAGCCAAAAATTATGATTTGGAAACTTGAAGGCTAAAACCTTTTAGCCTTTTTACTTTCTTACATAACAAAATTTAATATATTTTTTCAAAATATCATAACTTTTATTATATATATCTTGTTTTTATAAAACTTATATTTTTAAAATTTACTCGTCAAAATCTATTTGACAAAAATTATATTAAATATAAAATTATGTTAAAATAAATTTATAAAAACTATAATAATTTTTTTTCTACTTAAAATTTTTTTGTCTTAAAATCACTTTTAACCAAGCTTTTTAGCTTATTATTTTTTACCTTAAAACTACCCATACAATTCATCAAAGTAACTTTTTACTTTTTGCTTAAAAAAACTTTGAGCAAAAAGTCTGTCTCAAAACTAAATTACCAAACTATGCCTAAGTATGAAAAATCAAGATACTTTTTTGATAACTTTTTAATTTATCAAAAATACCCTAAAGTAATTTAATATTTTCATTATTGATGTTTTCTTTTAAAATCGTTATAAAGATTAAAAAAATAAAAAGAATCACTACAAATTCCCAATCATTGCGCAATTTCTACATGACCCACGCAGTACAACCACTAGCATATTATAAATTAATTCTATTAATGAAGGGTAATATCATCATTTTAATTCTATTAATGAAGGGTAATATCATCATTCTAAAATTAGAGGGAAAAAGTGACAAAATTTCTATCAAACAAGCATTTTCTAAAAAATACTAAAAAGTTAAATTCAAAAGAACGAACATAATTTTTGAAAATTTATATTCTCACTCCCTTTTAGTATAACTACATTCTAAGATTTTTTAATATATAAAATTCCAAATAACACACTTTTTAGTGCAAATTAAAATCCAGATTTTAGTGTCTTTATAAAGAAGTGCAATGGATATATTTTTCTTTTTTATCTTTTTTTAACTTTTTATTTAAAAAATTAAAAAAAAAAAACCAAAAACTTTAGACCGCAACCAAACCCATAATAAGCACCTATGGCATTATTGGCATTGTTTATTTGGCACTCTCATCTAATTACGTAGCGGAAAACACTCCGCATTGAACAATATGAACCTAGATATGAGACAAGTAAGCTCATTATCCTGCATCATATATTCTTATTTGTTTAAAATATTATGTATACAATGTCACATAATACTCTAAAAGTATTTAATATTTTTTTCATAATTTTGAGCTAAACAAATGTGACAAAATTGGATTTTAACCAACAGCCTTGTGCCATGTGGCACCAGTTCAATTCTCACATATGAGAAGTTGCGGTTCAATTCTCTCACTAATGACAAGAGCGTGAAGAAAGCTTATGATAGAATATTTGAAAGAAGGTTTAAAAAGAAATTAATATTTGTCCAAATTAAAATTAAACATTTTGTATAAGGATAATTTGTTTATGAACAATAGTTTTAAAAAAAATTAAAGAGAGTGATAAATTTAAAAGTAAAATAATAAATTATCACTTTCTTGCATTTTCATATTTTTTTGCAGAGAAATAAGTCAAGCTTGCATGAATATCTAGGTTATACTATAATTTTTTTTATCACTCTCAACTAAACTAACACACAAAAAAAAAGTTACTTTTTTTTCCCTTTATATCACTTTTTATCTTTCTTTTATTAATAAGCAAAAAAAAAAAGAGAAAAGAAAAATATCAAAGAAGGCGAATAAAAAAATTGGTAACGAAAAAGTTAGACCAAACACAAACTGAAAGTATTAGAAACATCGCTCTTGACTGAGAGGTTTTGAATGGCTTTTTTTAGAAAATACAAATTATTGTCCTAGAGTTTCAATAGAAACATGAAAAATGAAAATAATGACACACCATGTAGAAAATTTAAGAATATGTTTTGGAGGTTATTCCCCTACTTATTTCAATGTAATGACTTCTTTCACACTTTTAATTATAAAATTAGTAATATAATGTTAATAATTTGATGAAATATTTCATCAAAATGAATAAAGACTGTAAGCGGAATTCAAATAAAACAAATAGTGAAAAATTATACCCAAACATAACATAAAATACATAGACAAAAAGATTAAATATTTTTTCCAAAAAGTTTTTCAGATGAATTATATTGACTAGATCAATTCCACCATTTATCATTAGGGTAAATTATACTTAAACCTTCTGTATTTCTATCATATTTCACTATTAATTTACTCATTTCTTCAAAATCACACTACACTCCCTGATCAGTGACAACGTTTAATGACGAAAACAAAATGATCATAATACCCTTAACAAAATGGCCTCTCTCACCCCCTCTGCACCCAACCCAACTATGACGCCCCAATCTTTAGAAACATTAAGACGTACATATACAATAATATGGTTAATGTTAACGACTTGAATTATAAATAAAAGATAAATAATATATTCATAACTGTAATTATGTCTCGATAAGCATCACAAAATATTAGTAAGGTCATCCAATTAGTTTTAAAGAATTATACAAAAGAAGGGAAAGATGCTAACTATTTCAATTTCCACAAAAAATAACAAGGGATGGGTTTAGAATTTATCTTCTTGGGCCGCCTTGAGCTACTAGTTCCCTAGGAAATCTCCTGCAGCAGTGAACCATTTGTCCTCACTTGTGGCATCAAAGCTATGAGCCGAAATTCAAAAAAAAATTAAAAATTCCTATTAAGCTTTCTCAAGATACAATTCAATCCAAGTCACTATTCAATAACAAAATATCATAAAACTTCATAACAGGATAACAGATATCAGTGTAAATTAAATTCATTGAATAAGATGATGACATTGCGATGTATGTGAACAACCCAACACTCAATCACAAACTAACCACACGGACTCCACGTCGGGAGATCCAAGGAGTAGACTTTATTAGTCATTGACTACTTGAGCCACCACAATTGACCCTCGTTGTGAAGTAATAACTGCATTGCCAGGTTTTATACCACAACTGTTTTGTTCAAGTCACAACGGCGTGGGATTAGGTCAACCTTCGAATTCTCACCTTAAGTGTTAGTGGTTCCCTTAGGCAGCGTCAACCCAAAATTCAGGATAACAAATCAGGGATAAAATTTCGAAAGGACACGCCTAGGATATTTGCCGGGATTAACCCAAAAATATAACCACACCGGGGACGCACCCAAGGTGTATATTGAGAGTATACTCCTAAAAGATTTTTATACTCTGAGACGCTCCCGACAACAAATCAATACTCGAATGAGCAATCGACTCTGGTAAAAACATGCATTTGACGAACATGGTGAATGTACAACACGTGTAATGCCTAAAGTACAACGTATTTAATGCACAAGGTACAACCTATATAATACACAAGATACAACCCATACATTGCATGCTTCCCAGCCACAAACTAAAATTTAACAATCATAATAAGCATATTTTTTGCAATTACAACATAACACACATAGTTTACAATAATTAAATTACATTAAGTACATGCAATTAACAACTTTGGCTTAAAATTTCACATTTTTGACAGAATTTGTGGCATGATTTTGGGGCATCTAGATATCATAAAAGTTTATAATTTTTGGACACAAACTAGATTAGAAGATTTCATACAACTTTTATGAAGAATATTTATTTAATTTCTTAATAAAAATAGGTGATTTAAATACCATAATATTATAAGTCTAATCTGCCCTGAACCATATGCTAAAAATTCTTGAATTTAACTCGGTCAAGAAAATATGCTTGGGGCATCAACCAATCTCTAAATATCCTAATTTTTGAATATGTGATAGATCAAGATATCCTCTAGAGATCTTATGAAAGACACTTAGTCAAGTTCTTAAGAAAATATTTGAATATTAACCCTCACAAGAAAACAGATAAAGTCAGCATTTTAAACTTCGAATTTGTAATTTTTAGATTTAAAAATAGAGAGTAGAAAATTATTTTAGGAAATCAATTGAGCTTTAAAAATCACGAATTTTGGATAGAACCTAGATTATAATGTCCTCTAACTTTTTCATGAATATTATTTTTAAATAATCTTTCAAAATAGGTAAAATAGTCTTCCCAAGAATGTGTGATAGAACCTATCCAATGAGACATATTCAATCCAACAAACTTGAACATATGTTTGACATATCAAACAGTGATAAAAATGACTCATTTTTTGTGGGTAATAGACAAATGTGTTAGATACAACTTTTGTGAAGAAACTATTCTGGGATCAAACCTCTAAATTAGGGTTTTGGCCTTCGCAACAAAGGTTGATCAGAAATCGTCACGTTTGGGAGAAAAACATTATTTCAGAAATTTCACGTACAAATCACTTCAAACAAATTTTAGATGAGATTTAAGGAAATTCTTTCTCTGATCATAAAATTTGATAAAAGGAAATTTTTTTAGGATTAGTTATATGCGATTTTTTAAAATTAGGTTCAAAAACATGAGAAGTGCTGATGATTAAGTCTAAGCCACTTAACCTAGTTCTAGCATCATGCATGTCATGGATTCACACATTTTTAACATAAACCATTTTAAACACATTATAATCAAACTCTAGTAACTCCACAAAAATTAAATAGCACAAATTCCTCATCATATTTAAATCACAAATTTCAAACAAAACAAGCAATTCCTTAATTTTGGTTCTAGCCCATTTTTAACCAACTTTTCTGGAGTTTTTTATTTGGATCTTTAAAGAGTGAGTGGAGAGAGTTATGATTTGAGTCAAGAATAGAGAATTTGGTAGAATTTCTTATCTTTGAAACTTGATTTCTAAGATAGAAGACCAAGAACTTGAGCTTTAATGTAATATCCTTTCCTTTCTCTTTTCTCCTTTCTCCTTTCTGCTTTCTTCTTCTTTCTTTCTTTCTTTCTTTCTTCTTTTCTTTCTCCTCCCAACACTCAGCAAAATTCAAAATTTTGAAGGCTTAGAGGTGGTGTAAGGGTGGTTCGGCCAAAAGAAGAGGAGAGAGAGGTTTTCGTAACCTAGTTTTTATAGTGGAAGCAATCATCAAATGGTCGCAAATTGACCCAATGCATTTGCATGCAATGGGTGTTGAGATGACTACACACTAGCTTTTGGGGGGGGGTGGCTTCTATGGGAGGGTTGGCCGGCAAAGAGGCAAACCATGGGCCCTTGGTGGTTTTATATTTTTCTTGTGTATTTTATTGGTCCATGATGACATTATTATATTACATTGTTGAAAAAAAATCTTTAAAAATTGACTTAATGTATATTTTTAGTTACTATTTCTATGAAATAGTATTAAATTAATAAGTTTATGATTAATTCACTATTTTTATAATTTATACCTATTTTAGCATCGTTTAATTATGTATATGGTGGGTCATAGGTCAAATTAAGCATTTTTATAAAAATGTATCATTCAAATTTTTAATTAAAATTTGGTGTACTAGATTTTAATTAATTTAATATAAATCTTATAAAACCTAAATTGTAGTTGCATTTATTCATATATTTATGCATATCCCATACATGGGTTCAAGATTCATTAGAGACTTAGAGCATGAAATTTTATATTAGAATATAAAATACATAAATTAATAAAACACAACCCCGTGGCATGGCCAGCCATGGGGTCTTGATGTCTTATTTTATATACCTTTTTTTTTTTAAATTAGGAACAAAATTTTGCATGTGTCCAATTTTGGTTTTTTTGGCATATTTCTTCTTTGTTTGGGATTAAACGGTAATTTATCTTGTCATAGGAAATATTAGGGTTTATTTTATTTAGGATAATCTTAATAATTCTTTTTAGTTGAGAGGTTACTTTTTTGTCTTAGGGTTTCAGTTCCAAATTTTGGTTCTAGATTTAGTTTTCTAGGGTTTTTAATCTCATCCTAAACTCAAACTGGTAATTTAACTTCAATCGATTTATCATTGCTAATCAGGTGATTTAAAATCAGGCATTTATACCAGCCCCTCTTTCCCAATCCCAAGCCCTACTACCCCACGAGCGACCCCAAAGCAATCGTCGGCCACCACATCTCGACACCCCCACTCACCTTGCCCGGCCACTCTCTTTCCTTTCTCCTCCTCTGCTATCTCTCTCATGACCCTTTTACCCCCACTCCCTTTCTCTCAAACCCTTGGTTTTCCTTTCCATTTCTCTTCTTTCCTTTAACCCCTTGTTCTCTCTCTCAATCCTTGTTCACCCTCTCCCTCCCTTTCCCTCTTCATCTCTCTCTCTCTCTCTCTCTCTCTCTCTCTCTCTCTCTCTCTCTAACCTGGGATTAGGCTTTCTTAGAGGAAAAAAATTAAATACTAAATGGCCGATACATCGACTATGTTGCAACTCTATTATGTAATTTTAGATTTGTGGAGTTCATGGAGGAGCCGAACCATCAATTGCAATCGTTAACAACCAATGCCATCCCCAGAACTACCAATCGCAACCTCCAAACCATTAATTGCAGTTCTAGCCAATGCAGAAAAGTACTAGTCCTTTGGCGATCTCTTTGGCTGCTTACGACCTACAAGAGAGAAAATGGTGAGATTGGTTAGCAGATATTTGTCGAAAAACCCCATGAGGTTCTCCAACTATAAAGTTTTCTAAGTATTTTGTCTGCTCTAAGGTCCATTGCCTAAGAGAAGTTGAGTGTTGTTGGATTGTCGTGGAATACTAAGATCAATCTAGCTGCCATTCATGCATATTTGTATGGTTATACTACTACTCATTATTGATTTATATATCGGCCGCAATATGTCAATTAATACTCTCATGTTTGGTCACGCCATCATTAGTGGCCTTTAGTTTGGCCACACTACAGTCATTAATATAATCGAGTTTGGTCGTTAGGGTCATTTCTACATGTCGCCTGGCTAGGCTAGAATAAGGATTCGACTTTGCAACTCGGATCTTTTTAAATCTCGTCCTTGGCAAGTGTAGGCCTCATCGTTTGGGCCCAACCCTTTAGAGGTCGAGCCCCACCTTCATTAAGCATCTAGTCTGTTTTGGATTCGGCTCCCTACAAATAACATATTATTAAACAATTGTGCTTTTATGTTTTTTATTTATAAATTTTGATTTTAAATCAATAAACACAAGTTTTAATACTTTTTTATCGGTAAATATTTATACGCACTCCCATATCTTACACTTAACATTATAAACACAAGTTTTAGTTTGGCCACACTACAGTCATTAATATAATCAAGTTCGATCGTTGGGGTCATTTTTATGTGTCGCCTGGCTAGGCTAGAATAAGGTTTCAACTTTGCAACTCGAATTTTTTTAAATCTCGTCCTTGGCAAGTGTAGGCCTCATCGTTTGGGCCCAACCCTTTAGAGGTCGAGCCCCACCTTCAT
>JAOTRH010000020.1:7499983-7516194 GCA_034768845.1 Heliamphora exappendiculata | reverse complement strand
TATCGATATTAAAATATATTTTATAATGTGCTAAATTTATTCTAATTACATAAGTCAATTATTGTAATAAGATTTAATAAATATGTTAACATATTAAAAAATATTAAATAATAAATAAAATAAATTAAAGCGTATGAAATAAACTATTTTCTATAAAATGAGTGCGGACTAACAATAATACTATATTCAGATTTAAAATAATTTTTTCTATCCCATTAAACAAAATTAAAAACTTTAAATAATGATTAAAAACATTACAAAAAGATTAAGAGCTTTAACTTAGTTCTTACATTTTGTATATTAAGTTATATTGACTTATCAACTATTATTTATTATTTATTATATTATTTATAACTCTTATTAATATCACTCTTTTAAACTTTAAAAATTAAGAAAATTTTTATTTAAATCCTACTTTTATAAGTTATTTATACATAAGTTCTATTTTAAATTTTGTTTTCAACGCAGTTCTATTCTCAAATAAGATTTTCACTTTACCTCTGTTTCTCAATTGCTTCTCATTAACGATAACAAAATTGTAATATTTTCATTTCGGATTAATAACCAAACAGAGACATTAGTGCCCCCAACAACCCCCCGTCCTTCTATGGTCAAAACCCTCCAAAACCCTAATCCTAATATCTCCGCCTACTACCAGACGAGGGCGGCCCACCACGGCGTCGTCACTAGCGACTGGCTCTCCTAGTCCTAGGCCGCCGTCAACAGCCACCCTGATAAACTTTTGTCGAAAAATTCCTCATTTAAGGTTGGCGGTGATTTCGGTGTCTCACAGCCAGTGCTATCCGTCCCTCTCTCCGTCTCTCTGTCGTCACCCGCCGTGCCTAAACCAGATGCGAGGGAGGACGGAACAGATCTGGACGCCATCACCGCTCTTCGAAATAAATCTCGCTCGCCGTAATCGATCTCGCCAGAACAGATCTTGCTTTCGTGATTCAGGCTATCTTCTCATTTCTACGCAATGAATATTCTCACTCATTCTCATTATGCGGAGGAGGCGACCATGGTGAATATTCTCATTATGCGACGACGATGATGGCAAGTGCGAGAGGCGAGTGCGAATATTTTCATTCTCATTCTGCGACGATGGCGAATGTGAATATTCTCATTCTACGACGACGACGACGGCGAGTGCGAGAGGCGACGACGACGACGAGTAAACTGTCTCAGATCTGGTTGCTTGTTCATTAGATCTAAGTCACACTTTCTCTGTAAACTTCATATCCTCATTTGCTGGTGAAAACGAGAGAGAGAGAGAGAGAGAGAGAGAGAGAGAGAGAGAGAGAGAGAGAGGGGGGATGGAGAGCGCCGAATGTGAGACGGCAGTGGCCGGTGATGGCGCCGGTGGGGTGGCCGGAGGTGATGGCGCACTGGGGTGGCGGCAGTTGGTCGGTCGGCGATGGTCCCTCTGTTTGGTTATTAATCCTGAGAGAGAACCACTGTTTGTCTCAGATCAGATCTGGTACTTTCGATGTTAAAACAAGAGTAATATGGACCTAAAAAAATATGAATTTTAAAAAAAATACCTAAGAGAAATTTGAACTTATGAATATGATCCACCTCAAAAATATTTCTAAAAGTAGGAGCCGACTACAATTAACTCTAAAAACTATCCTCGAAATATCTCTGTCCCCATCCCATTCCCCGTTACTTCTCTAATATTTTTTCTTACTCCCACCCCAATTAAATAGGAGACGGGAATAAGAGAGCTCATTCCCAATTTTGTCCCTCCCCATTATTATTCCTATTAAATTCTTTTAACCTCCGTAAACATTACAAAAAAAATTAAAATTTTTTATACTATTATTGTAATTCATAATCTATATATGTAAACATTACTACTACACATTTATAAAACTTATTTCTATTTTTTTCTTATAATTCAAAATAAATAGCTTTTCATTTAAAATTATAAATAAAATTTTGAATAATCATATGTGAAATTGAGTATATAGTATTTTCAATAGTCCACCTAGCTCACATTTTGATGATTTTAATTATTTATATTATTATTCTCAAAGTATTAATCATTCTTATAAAAAAATTAAATTGATAAAAGTTATAATTAAGTACATAAACAAATTTTTTATCTTAAAAAAATGTACAATGCTGTCCATTTACTATTCATTTTAAAAAATAAATATGATTTTCAAAATAATTATGATTTATTCATACATTAAATGATATCGGATCAAATTATTTTTTACATGAATAGTTTATATAATAAGTGAAATAAAATAAATAATTTATATTATCAAAATAAAATCATGACAAATCTCACTCACCGCAATTGCATGATGGTGATGTTTAGTATCACTCAAACTAGTAATTAATAGACTTATAATAAAAATTATAATTATTTATTAAAAATTATAATTTGTAATTAAAATATAAGAAAAAATAGTTATAATTTATAGTAAAAATTATAAATATTTGATAATTATAACTTATAGTTAAAATTAATAGTAAAAAATTAAAAATTATTAATAGTAATTTTGACAAACATTCCTGATCATGGGCGGAGTTACATATGGTAAGAGGAGTCCAACGCCCCGGTGGATTTTTGTCAAATTTTATTTATATTTTTAAAAAGTTTAATAACTTACAATATTTGTTTCCTTAAATTTAAAGTTTTTTTTCTTAAATTATAAAATTTCTCATTTTTTTGTTTTTTTCTTATCTGTTATTTATAAATACTGATTTATGTATGTAAATATTTTTAAATTAATAATAATTTGATGAGTATAAATTGGCCCTGTTTGGGTGGCCTGCTTGTTTGCTTATTAGAAAAATAAGCTAGATTTTTTTAATTCATTTTATTTGGGTGGATTTGATTATTTGATTATTTGGCTACTCAAATGAGTTTATTTTCTTATTTTTTTTATTTGCTTATTTTTTTATTTGGCTACTCAAACGAGCTTATTTGTTTATTTCTTTATTTGGCTACTCAAACGAACTTATTTACTTATTTAGCTTATTTTTTTATTTTTAACTTATTTTATTACCCAAACGACGTGATTTATTTTTTAATTTATAAGTTAATAGGCAAATAAGCAACTTTGCCCAAATCGGGCCATTGTCTTATACCCTTCTAGTTTATTTGATGAATTTTTTTATTTTGTATTTCCTATTATAAATTTTATGAATTCAAATTATGATTATATATTATTTTGTAGAATTTTTGTAAAATTTTTATTTGAATGTCTAATTTTAATAATTATTATTGTATATTTAATAATATGTCTTATTATTAAATTTTAACTTATGAAAAAATACCTTTAAAAAGTAACACTTTAATTTAATTATTTTTTTCATTTATTAAATAAAAAATATAATTATTATTTTTGACATACAAACAAAAATTCTTGCTCCTCCTCTATCCAGATGAAATCTGCTTTCCTGCAGAGAAGCTTAACCCTTGCCCATATATAAAATTGCACACAACCCTCAAAAAAGGAGGTAGATAGGTAAGAAAGCTTGAGTGGGAAGAGTTTTAAATCTCTCCTCTCACACAGCTTGAGTGGGAAGACTCTCTCTCTCTCTCTCCCAAATCTGAACCTCCAGTATTCTTGCCTAGACCTTCAAGCCAATTAGTTTTTTTTGGATCCTACCACAAGCAAGAACAAGAAACTTGGATAGTTTTCTATCCTCTAGTCAACCGCTATCCTCTTCCTTTCATTCTGCAGCTAAGATCTCTTCTCCTCCATTCTCTCTTAACAAAAACAATGAGCAAACAAGATTTCTTGAAGACTCAGGTACCTTGCTTTATACAAATCACAAGTTTTGGGCTCTTTTTTTTTTTTTCTTTGTTCTTTTTAAGCTCTTCCAGGTCTATTTGAGTGCTCAATGGATGTTCCAAATCCCTTTATTATCTGTTCCTTACCAGAATGTACTGTTTGTTCTCATTTGGGATCTTGTTTCTTTTTCTTTTCCTCTCTCAGCAGACTTGTGTTCTCAGAGTGAACATACACTGTAATGGATGCAAGCAGAAAGTGAAGAAACTGCTTCAGAAAATTGATGGTAACTTACCTCATTTTCTAACAACCTTTTTTTTAACCTTCTATGTATACATACAGTCTATACATATCTATGTGTGTGTATGGGCATATCTGCATTTGTTTTTTTGGTCATTTCTATTAATAGGTTTAAAAGCTTAAGCTTTAGAAGAGGGTTAACTTTATTTTTTCTGTCCACAATAACTGAACTTCAGCAGGTCCATTTATCACTGGATTTGAAGTTTTGCACTTCAAATTTTTATTTTGTTAATTTTGGGGCAAGCTCCCCAAAGTTTAAGACCCATCAAGACTCGATTTTGTGGGGTCGGGTCTCCGGGCGACAACAATACAAGATTCTGTGGCAAAAATTTAGCTTGATGCGTGAAGAAATCACATTTATTTTACAAAAATGAATCATTTTGGTCTAAAATAAACTATTTAAGTTTAAACTGCCTATTTTAGGAAACAAAATATGCTCAAAATAAGATTGGTTCTTATATCTATCGATATCTGGTCAAACTTACTAATTTTTGCATAAGATCCACTCCAGACCCACAAAATTGTGGTCAGTGTTTGTTGGTCCAGAGGAGTTTGATGCAATTCTAAGTTTACTTAATTATTTATTTATTTATTTTTGGCTAGGTGTGTATTCTGCTACTGTAGATGTGGAACAAGGGAAAGTGACAGTGACAGGACATGTCGATCCAGCCACACTCATAAAAAAGCTTGGGAAGTCGGGGAAACATGCAGAGCTTTGGGGAGCCCTCCCAAGGAGTTTGAACCATCTCAATAACCAGTTTCAAAACATGCACATTGAGTTTGGCAATGGTGGAAAAGACAGTAGTAAATCCCAAAAGGGTGGGAAGCACCTACAAAAGGGTCAGGAAGAGCAAATGCAAAATGGCAAAGGATCTAAAGGAGGTCAATTTAAGGATCTGAAGGTACCCACCATAGGTCAGAAATCTGTCAAGTTCAACTTGCCTCCTAATGATGCTGGTGATGATCAATACAATGCAAGTTTTGATGATTTTGATGAGTTCGATGGTTTTGGCTTTGATTTTACCCATAAGCCACCCAATAAAATGATGCCAAATAGGGGTAATGGCCATGGACCCCATGAGCCAAATGGGATGATTAGTAGCCAGATAATTAATGGACAAAAGGGTGGTGGGAATGCCAAGAAAAGTGGTCTGCCTATTCAAGGAAAGGGGATGGGTGTACATGGTGATGGGAAGAATGGCAATGGAGGAAAGAAAGGCGGCGGCGGCGGCGGCGGAAATATCAAGGGAGGAAATAAAATTCAGGCTGGTAAAAATGGTGGGGGATTACCAGAAGATGGTAAAAATGGTAGAAGTGGAAAAAACGGTTGTCTTGGCGGTGGCGGCGGTGGGAACAATAGTTGGGGAGTGAAAGGAGGAGGGAAGAATGATGGGGGCCATATGATGAACAATATGCAACCTGGGTTTCATGAGTTTGATGCCAATCATAAAGGGGTAGGTGGTAGAAATGTGGGTCATATGGGTCAGATGGGCAATTATCCGATGGGTCATGTAGGGAATATTCCGCCAGCACAAGGACAACCTGGGGTGGGCATGGCCGGAAACGGTGGATATTATCAAGGCATGCCAACAGGCAACCCTTACTATAACCAACAATACATGCCAATGATGATGAATCAGGCTGGGCCGAACGGGAACGACATGTTCCAATCAATGATGCATGCTGGGGCACAACCCGCAATGGGTTACGGGCCACCGCCAATGCCACCTCTGGTTGCCGCCGATAATTTCACCCACTTCTTCAGTGATGAGAATACTAGCAGTTGCAGTATCATGTGAATTGGGATACCGATGAGTTTGTTTTGGTTTGGCTGTTTTGGGCTTGTGTCTCTGTAAGGATGAGAATGCCTAGGCCTATTGGCTATTTTGCTTCTCTCTGTCTCCCAATCAAACTCTTTTCCTTTGCAAATTAAGTTGATATTAGAGCTGTCTTTTTAGATTAAAAATTCAATTGGATGTATTGAGGTGGGTTATGATGTGCTCGTCTCTCCAAAAGATCTGAAAAAAAAAGAGATGTTTTTGGAAACCTATTTTAGAATAAATCCCATAAAATATCTTCAGTTTTTGTTTTTTTTTTTTAATTATTAATTTAAAAAATTTTTCCAAAACATTCGAATAAAATAATGATTCATTTAATCTAGCCTACTTAATACGCATGATCACATCATCTGTCATAAATATTTTTAATTAAATAATAATCTAAAGCAAAACTGCTAAAAAAGAAATGAACCAATCATATTATGAAGCATCTGGGGACATTAGTTTAGTCAATGGAGGGGGTTTTCCCCTGTTACCAGCCATAGAAGGGGGTGTTAATTTCAGAAACCTGTGGGGTCTACCTGTAATTGTTTGAATTATATGGGTTATTTACTATTTGGGAAACAGAAATGCCACAAATTTATAGAACTTACTCACGAGATAAATGCTATAAATTTATAAAATTTACTCATAAATTTAACTACACGTTAAAATATATAGTTCAAATTTAATTAAATTATTAAAATATAGCCTAAGTTACAAACAATTTAATTTATACTATTCCTTTAAATTTGTATCATTCTTTTTAAACCCTTGAATAAATTTATTAATAAATTTTATAAATTGAGAGTACTGTTATTTGGGAAGGGTGATGTTAGATCTAAGGATTTGTGTCTCAAGCCTTTGCGACCGAATTAGCACTTTAGTCCAAGGTAATAATTAAAGAAAACCAAAGTAAGGGTTGTTTGGCAAAATTAGCAATTTTAGTTTTTTATTATACTAATTTTAGTTATATGTTATAAATTTTTTTAAATATTCATAATTTTTATTATAATTTATAATTATTTTTTTAATTATAATTATAATTTATAATTTTTATTAAATAATGATAACTTTTACTATAAATTATAATTTTTAATTTCTAACTATAACAAATAACACCAAAATAACTTTAGACATAGGGATCAGATTTATGGCCACTTTCCAGCGAGTATACACACCCCAAAAAGGAAAGGCTTTCACACAGCATTACCAACGGCCAAGTATGTTTTTGGCTTTTTTGGTTGGTTTGCTTTTTAAAGTAGGAAACTTAAATATTAAAGTGACACACCTTAGTGATTTTTAAGACAGATAGGTTGGTTTCTCAAGATATATTATTGCTCTTTTTCTTTTTTTTGTTTCTCTTTTAGGCTGGCTTTTAAGGCTATGTTATGTTGTTGATAACGTTATGCGTGAAAGTATTTTATTAAAAAAGTAAAGTAAAGAAAAAAATTTTTAAATAAATTAGTTTTCGTCACTTATTCAGTTTGTAAGAAAATTGATAAAAAAATTTAGTTTTTAATTTTTTTGCGATGCCATGATCTCATAAATTTTATAAGATTTGTTTTGTGGAAAAATATTTTCTGCAAGAAATGTGTTTTTTCAATACTTATATTTTTCTGTATCAATTGAATATATATACAAAAAAATAAAACGGTAATTTTTTTTTCTTTTCTTTTTTTTTCTGTTAAACGAACGAAGCCAGAGTTTCGAGTTGCTAAGCGAGTTTGTAATATAAGGCAACAAAATATATTTTTAGTTATGTCTCAATAAAATTTAATTTATGAATAAAAATTAAATACAATATATTACTACTTCCATATCAAATTTCTAAGCTCATGTATCATAAGCTTTTCAATTAATAAAATATCTTTTTGTATTCATGCCTTATAGTCTGATACATACTCACACTAAAAGATGCTATGTTCCTTGTGAACGGGGGGCCTTTCAAATTAAGGCATATATGCGTACTACAAAATAGGGTCATGTTTAGGCTAATTTTTGGTTATTTTATTTTTGGTTATTTTTTTATGATTTTTTTTTCATCTTGTGATTTTTTTAAAAACTTTTTCTGATCTTTTTTATGAAAGGAACCAAAAAAAATAAACGATCTCATAAAAAAAAATCTAAAAAAATTATTAAAAACAAAAATAAGCAATATACAGCCTTGATTCCGAAAATTCTAAAAATTTAGCTTATTTTTGTCTTTTTAGAATTTTTAATCTTTTGATTTTTTTTTTTGAATCGTTTAAATAGGATGAATCTAAAAAGTAAAAATAAATTAATCAAAAGAAAATAAAAATTCACTAAAGATGAAAATAAGCAATATAAAATTATATTTATTAGCTTATTTTTGTCTTTTCTAAATTATTTTAATATTTTGATAAAATCTTTTAATATTTTTTTAGATTATTTTGATAAAATGAATCAAAAAGTATAATAATTTGATAAAACGATAAAAATCATTCACTAAAAATAAAAATAAACAAATAAGAAAATACCACAAACAGGGCCAAAATATAATTTTTTGGCTTTTTTTGATTTTTTTTTTTGATTTTTTTTTAATAGTTTGTTCAAAGATTCCTACTTATTATGCCAAGAAAAAGTAAAATAAAAAAATAAGTAATTATTCAAAATAAGCAATTAATAGGCTCTCAAATTGCTTTCAACTCCTCACTCTTTTTAGGAAAGCTTACTTTTGTTGACAATGACATATCTTTGAGTGAAATGCAAATAAATTTTCACTAAAATGCATTTACCTCATTTTTTTAACCTTCTCTGAAACATTTCTAATGACATCCAACCTGACAAAGGCCCTGTTTGGGCTAACTTTGGATTATTTTGCTGATTTGTTTTTGTTTTTTCTGAATTATTTTATCTTTTGACTAATTTTTTTTTTATTTTTTCGAATCGTCTTGATAAGATGAATCGAAAAAGTAAAAAATTTTAAATAAAAAATTAAAAAAATCACTAAAAATAAAAATAAACAACATAAATTTTAGCTTATAAGTTTATTTTGGCCTATTTTTATTTTTTTTGAACTTTTTTATATTTTGATCAAAATAAATTTATTTTTTTGAATCGTCTCGATGATAATAGTAAAAAAGTATAATAAATTAACTAAATAATAAAAAATATTTATTAAAAACAAAAATACACCAAATAAAATAAATAAATAAACAATTAATACGAACGGCGGCAAAAATTTAGAGATGCATCCTTTTCTGAGCTACACCTATTTTGAATACCTAATTTGAATACCGTTTTTATAACCTCTACTCTTGAGATTTTACAAAATAAAATAAATAAATAATTATTTATTTTAAATAACGGTAAAAATTTAGAGATCTCTCGCATCAAGTATGCCTACATAAATTAAATATAATATTGACATGATATGCACCAACTTCCTAAGAACGACTAGAATATTCTAAGTTCAGTTTGGGCTAATTTTTAAAATTTTTGCTCAATTTTAATTGTTTTGAACACTTTTGGGGATTGACTGTGGTCAATTTTAAACGAAATCTATAACCACTTTTGACTTAATTATTTATTTGTTTATTTTATTTTATTTATTTATTTATTTATTTGGACTCTATAATATTTTGCATTTAAACTGAGCTAGGCCCAAAAGTGAATCTAGGCTCAAGAAGGGACTTTGCGTATTAATCCACGTCTGAAGAGACCAATTTCATTAAAAGTACAACCTTGCATAGACTTTGGTGAAGTATTAATAACAATTTTACTAATCGTATTAATTCTAGATAAATCCATAATCAAACTCAAACTACTTAATTATAGGCATCATTTGGCGATTTCCTTGACAAATGTTTGGAGTGGATGAGACAAGTCACTTATGATGGTATTCAAAAATCAACCTTAAACTCCTCCATAAAAGAAAACTAAATCCTTTCAAATAGGTACATATACTTTTTTTTTTTACCAAAACCCTTTCCTCTGTAAGTTCATATCATATTTCCTTACAAAAATACTAATTTAAGCGACAGGCATCAACGGGTAGTCTCATCTCTTATTTTTTTTGCAAATCGACTTGAACACATGGTGTTTAAAATTATTAAAATAAGTAATTTATAAATTATAACTTGTAATAGAAATTATCAGTGTTTAATAAAAATTATAATTTATAACTAAAATAAAAAAAATAATTAAAATTTATAATAAAAATTATTAATATTTAAAAAATATATATCTTATAATTAAAATTAATAATAAAAAATTAAAAATTAAGTCAAAAAACTTAATCCTATACCCCCGAAGGAAGTTCCCAAATATTCGCCCCCTCTCTCTCTCTCTCTTTTCACTCTCCCCAACAAATTTACCCTCGTGCAATGGCTAAACTAGATAACCTAGGTAGCATATTCATTAATGGCTTATTCCCATTCCACACATCTCCCGAATGGAATTCTTTTTCCATCACCAACGAGCACGTTAACATTTTCAGAGAATATATATATATATATATATATATAGATATATATATATATATAACAGTTGTAAACAACGGATCAGGATTAATTTGTTGTACCTTCCAAATCTTGGATACATTTACACACTTTTTATAAGGGTATTTTAGTCAAATGACTAAAAAATAAGTTTTAACACGTAATGTTCATTAATAAAAAATTTAACACGCAAGGTTCAATTGCGTGATTTCTTCCAAAAATACCTTATAATCAGGAAAATTTATTTATTTTGCATAACAAAACAAATAAATTTATTTGTTTGATATTCATCTGTTTAATATTTAAATAAATAAATTCATATGTCTGCTTATTTATACCTAACAGATAAATTTATGTATTTACATATCAATACAGATAATGTAAATAAAAAAATTTATTTGTCTGCGTATTTATACCTAATAGATAAATTTATCTATATTTTTTATAAATATTTTGAAAATGTATAAATAAATTTATTTGTATTTTTTTAGTACTTTCAATAAGATAGATAAATTTATATGTGTTATTTACACGTGCTTTCAATAAAAAGATAAATAAATTTATCTGTATTCTTTATACATGTTTTGAAAAGTCACAGATAAATTTATTTATTATAGGATATTTTTGTCTCAAAAGAATATTGCGCGTTAAAATTTTAATAAGGATGGATCTTACTTGTTAAAAAATCTTATATTAGATGAAAAACAGTAAACGGCTTATAAATTGAATTGTCCACCAATTTTTCGTGAAAAACGGTTGATAAACCCGATTAATCCTAGAAGGGGGGTGAATAGGTTAATCCACGGACAATTTAAATATTACTAAGATTATATAGCATTTGAAAGTAAAAAATCAGCATCCATGAATATTGAACACAAGATATAACGTGAAAACCCTAGAGAAAAACTCCGGGATGAAAACCACGACACCAACACAAAAAGTTCTTTTCACTATGAATCAAAAAGGTACAAGCAGAAATACAAAGGATTTATACCCGTTACCCAATGACAACCTATCTTTCTAGCTATTGATAACTCCCCGAGCTCCTTAGTGATTCCACAGATCAAAGCTGCTTCAACTCCTCGATCCAAGTAACTCAACAGCTATCTTCTGATCCGAGCAAGTCTGCAGTGTGAGTGTATGACCAAAAATATAATAAAATAGAATCTGAGAGAGTATCACAATCTAGGTGATGTATATGCACTTAAGAAGGATATAAGGCTATTAGATTGGTACTAGGGAGTGGACAAAGTTTGACAAGATGTATGAAAGATAATGTGAACTAAACAGTCACTCCTAACTCTCTCAGAAAATATTTGGTTAAATAAAAAAAAAAACTGTCAAAAGCTTATATACAAAGCAGACAGTAGGCACAAAATTCGTCTCAGGGCGCTCGAGCGCCTTGCGGCCGCGTGCGAGTGCCTCAGCGCCCAAGCGCGTCGCAGGCGCCTAGCGAGCGCCATAAATGGGATTGGACTGGGTTAATGCAAGGGCGCTCAAGCGCTGTTCTAGCGCCTATGAAGCGCTCGAGCGCTTCTCAAGCGCCTGGCAAGCGCGCCAAGAGCGCTTGGCGAGCGGAGGCTACTGGAAAAACTAAGAGCCAAAGCGAAGGGGCCCAGCGCTCGAGCGCCTCTTGAGCACTCAACGAGCGGAGGCCACTGGATAGGCAGGCGCTCGAGCACTCAATAGGCGCCTAGCGAGCGCTAGCCCAGCGCTCGAGCGCCTCACGAGCACTCAACGAGTGGAGTCCACTGGAAATAAAAGACCAGGCAAGCGCTCGAGCGCCCAACAGGCGCCTAGCGAGCGCTATAAAGCGCTCGAACGCCTAACGAGCGCTGGGAAAAAAGGAAGGAAATGCATGAAAAAGAGGAGCCTGCAACAATATGATGAAAACAAAAGCGTCCCAACCAAAATCAAAATACAGACACTTAGTGGTTTTGTCAAGAACCGAACAACATGCCAGTTACATTTACAATCTCCCCCTTTGACATTTCCGAGACAAAACCCCAAAACAATCACAGAGTTACAGGGAAAGAAATATAAAAACATCCTAAACTAATCACTGAGGCAGATGATCAAGATCAGAAGATGAGGATGCTTCCAATTCCTTATACATGTGATGTTAGAAACCAAGCATCCCTAAATTGCATATGTAGATAAAAATTGAATCACATGACAATAATTAGCAACTAATTTTAACACATGCATTTGATCCATCGAAACCAATCTGATATATATATATATATAACCATGAGAAACATTTGCATACACCCCATAAAAAAACTAATATAATAGGAGTTTTGCTACACATATGTATACAACCAACAGATATATAAAAATTAACCCCCAAAATAAATACATGTGTAGAAACTTTAACTCTCCCTATCTATATAACAAAAAGAACAACACCAGGAGGATCCCCCCCTTTTTGTCCTAGAAAAGCTAGGCACCAGAGGGACCAACACCAGGAGGATCACCACCATCGTTGTCGTCGTCACGAGCTGGACTCGGATAATCTTCCTTAATGCGCCGATTGAAGTGCTGCACCTGAATCTGAAGCAAGGCGACATGGGAGCCAAGGTCGGTCATCCGCTGCTGCAAAAGATCATGACCGGAGACAAACTGGCCGCGGAGGAGCTCCTGGCCAGAGTTGAGATCCCGCATGCTAGCATCGAGAGAGTCAAAGCAGGTGTTAAATCTCTCCAGATGATTCAGAATGGTGATGTAAGCATCACCACTGAAGGAGGGACCAAAAGCGGAGAAAGGTCCAAAAGATGAGGGACCGGGCTCAGAGGGACTAGGTGGAACAAGAAAGGACATAGTAGGATCCGGAGGAGCAGCAGAGATAGCCTGAATAGGACGTACAAAGATGCTCGGGAAAACGAACTAAATGGGGGGAAACTCGGGATCCGGACGAAGATGGGCAGGTAGGATGTCCAGATCAGCCGAGATATGAGCATTGCTTAAGTTCTCAGACTGAGCAGAAAAGTCGCCTTTCAGGAAGACTGAAGGCTCAGAGGGAAAGGTGGGGATAGAACGGGCATTGCAAAGACGGGTGAGAAGAGAGCAAAAAGGAAGGCCCGTAGTGCCCTGAGGCTGGTGGGAATAAATTGCAATCTGAATCCAGATACGTCTGGGAAGGTCATAGGAGAAACCATGCCCAATGGCGTACAAAAGCTTAGCCCGAATGGGCGGAATGTCAAAAGTGTGACCGATCGGGTCAATGATCAAGGCAACTATTTTGTTTAGTGCCCTATATGGAGGAGTGAGGTGGGCCTATTTGAGAGTGGGCTTGTGGCAGTGGGCACCACCGATGAGCTCCCGAGTGACTTCACGATGGATTGGGGCCACCGCCTCGTCAAAAGGATATTGGGGGTCCGAAACAAATGAAGCCCCCAGTAGGGTCGCGATATCCTCAGCAGTGAGGATAAACTGCCGACCCTATATCCATGAAGTCAGGGTATAGGAGTCAAAGGATATATCAAAAGTGTTGGCGTAGAATTCCCGAACTATCTCGGGAAACTCGACCCCATGACCTTGGCACGCGCCATTCCAGCCACGCGCGGTGAATTGGGCAGCGAGGTCGTTATCCACAAAAGTGTGGATATGAACGGTCCGCTCCACCAAAACACCCCGATTGGCTAAAGCAGCGTACTACTTCTTAGCCCAGGTCGAGATGTAGGGTTCGTACCCGAGGCAGCTCGGGCGTTTCCACCCCCGAGACATAGTCCCTGAGGGCTCGTCGGCCAAGAATACAAAAAGCCCAATACAGGAAACGAAAAGACAAGTCGCAAGAAAAGCATAGGAGAGAGAGGAGAGAGAGAGGAGGGAGAGAAATGAAAAAAGGAGAGAAAAAGAGAGATACCCATGATTTTGAGCCGAGGAAGACGATGAGACGCCGGGAAAGATGGCCAGAAAAATGAAAGGTCGCCAAAAAATGTCGTCGAAAAGCCACCGAAAAAGGCAGAGGTTGTCGGAACATATGTTTAGAGAGAGAAAAAGAGTGAGGAAGAAGAGAGTTGGATGAGGACCCACCCTAATATAGGTGACAGCGAACCAGCGCTCGAGCGCTCCACATGCGCGTATTAGCGCCTGAGCGCTCGAGCGCCTAGTGAGCGTGTGTTAGCGCCTAGGCGTTTGAGCGCCTAGCGAGCGATCAAGCGCTCTGCGAGCGCCTGGCGAGCGCAAGCCAGTGAAGAAAAATGCTTCCCCAAGCAGCACCCCAAACTTAAAAACAGACAAACATACAATCATACAAGCACACAAGATCACAAAGAGTAAAGATATATATGAGAGAATATATGTGAAGGCAAACAAGATGATCCACGAAACTTGCACGATAAGTTAGTAAAGATGTGAGATCTCTGAACCAAGGCTAACATTACCCAAATATGTTCACATGAAATAGAATACGAAATCAAGTTCAAGCTAACTAAGCATGGAGTAACAAGTGCAAGAAGCAGTTTCAAAACCAATGCATTGAACGTGAACATCGGGACACCTGGATAAATAGGAGCATGAGACTTGAAGAGAAATAAGGAAAGACACAAACCAAAGACCAAAATACCACAACCGACAAGAAGACATTGAAGTCAAACCGCCTAGAATTTGGACCTTGAGTTTTACGCACAAATCTCAGTTAAGAAAAGAGAGAAAGCTAGGCACACAGCCAACATGATTTCAATACTTTTATCCTCTCTTTTTTTGCAAAGAAAGAGGAGGCGGAGAGAGAATCCTTTCAGAAGACGGTATCACTTAGAGGAGATAAGCACAATCTCATAGGCCGTCATAGACATAAGGATTAGGATAAAGACAGGAGGGAGAGCAACTGAAGGTTAACCACAAATATCGGTCAATCAAGCAACCGATTGATGGATACAAAAAAAATCAGTTGAAATCTAGCTTACAGATCCAACAGGACATCATACTCCGAAAGTGCGTGTGTGAATGCATGGAATACACAAAACTTAATTGCCTTGAAACAAACATGATTGACTAGTCTGACAGATAAAGTACAATTACTCATGAGAAAGTATTAAGCCAAGAGCCAGATCATAAGATAACTTACGATCACAAGATTATCAAAGTAGAATTTTATAGATTTCTATAAGCCAATCACAGGCAAGCAGATGAAACAGGCATACAAGCATGCAACCTAAAAGAATATAAACAACATTTTTTTTAATATTTGAAAGGAAAAGAAAAAATACAAACAAAACAAAAACAAAAAAAAATATACCAAACCCATTAGACAAAAGAGATTAGGCCAAGAGATAGCTTAAGAGATTCAAACCTCGAGAAATTTAAGGGTTTGGTGAAGATATCTGCTTTTTGATCAATAGTGAAAATGAACTTGACAGAGACGACACCATCTTCTACAAGATCGCGGATGAAATGATAATGAATGTCTATGTGTTTGGTGCGCGAGTGTTGGACAGGATTTTTGGAGAAATTGATAACACTCGTGTTATCACAATACACAGTCGCGGTGCTTTGAGTGAAACCATAATCCTGAAGCATCTGTCTCATCCACAGCAATTGTGTGCAATTGCTACCAGCAGCAATGTATTCTGTCTCGATAGTAGACAGAGAAATACAGTTTTTCTTCTTACTGAACCAAGCGATCAGACAGTTACCCAAATAAAAACACCCTCCAAAAGTGCTCTTGCGGTCATCTTCATTTCCTGCCAGTTCATTTCCTGAACGAGCGGAGTCCACTAGAAATAAAAGACCAAGCTAGCGCTCGAGCGCCCAACAGGCGCCTAGCGAGCGCTATATGTTGGGAGAATTTCCAACGCCGAAATAAAATACATGCTCGGGGATCCAGAAAATACATCTTTATTAAACTTTCAACAAATTACATAAATCTGAAATTTACA
>JAOTRH010000020.1:7458342-7499883 GCA_034768845.1 Heliamphora exappendiculata | reverse complement strand
ATATTTCCAGACACTAAAATTTTGTAGGATAAGTTTAAATGCCCTAAAAAGTGCAGTAGAAAACATTATTGAAAGGAGAATAATTTGAAATTTTTAAAAAATATATTAAATAATATTTTTAATAGAAGTGTTAGTGTTAGTAATATTATTAAATTTTTAAAAAAAAGTAAACTGAAACATAAGATAGATACGAAAATAATATAACATAAATTTGGTGCCTCTTGTAAGTATAGACAACATGTTGACTATTATTCCTCTAGAATTTAAAATGATGGTGTGAAAATAAGTGCGCATGGAGCTAATTAAATTGACCCACTAGGGAGTTAAAGAATGTCCTAATTAATTATTTTTTATTCTTTTTTTATATGAATGTAAAATTTAGTAAATAATTTTATTATTACTTGAATTGAATAGCTGTATAGTTATCACATTAATATTTACAATTCTTCTTATATAAATTATGAAATGATCTTTTAATTACAAAAATAGTACTACAAAAACTACAAATAAGATAAAATACAAAATTTTAACTAAAAGTGATTAAATTTATGAAATTCATTGTATTAATTTGTATTATATGATATGAAATTGTCAATTATGTGAGTAAATTACTCGTGATATTTAGTATAATTACGATTTTATAACAACAACGTCATACATAATTTAATTTTAAAACAATTTATCCAAAATAAATAATTGATAAAATTACAATCATTAAAAATCCAAACTTAAACACTACCTGTGTATAATACAAGTAAACTATAACTGTGAAAATGTAATTATGATTTTAAGAATAAGTTACAAGTATTTATTAAAATTATGAACTTATAGTTTCAAATAGAAAAATTTATGTTTATTAATTTAGAATTAAAAACTATAAACAAAAAATTATAAGCAAACTAATTTAAATATTATAATTTTTTGTGTTGAACTATAAATTAAAAGTTAAAACTATGCACAAATAACACCCTCTATGCACTGTAGGGAAAGAATTCTCTCCACTCTACTATTTGAATTTGAGAGTGACCAATCACAATTGTCCTAAGAAAATCAATGGTTTTTTTTGGTAATAAATTTAATTAAATTTTTGCATATATAGTTTACTCACACAAGCTTACAAAGTGAATCACTTGAAATAATTAAAGTGAACCCGTGATGGGGTTCAAAATAACACAATAACACGCGACATTTTAGAAGTGTACTAGAGAGAATTCTTTTCAATATGTTGAGTTTATTTTGACTCATAATTAATGAAAATAACTTACCTACTGTTGAGATTTCTAACAATAAAGTGTTGTTGGGACTTGTAGGGCTCACGTCAATTTAAATTTGATAATTTAAACTGTTTATTTTGTAATTTAAATAGTTCATTTACAAATTCTAACATGTTGATCACTAACATAAAAATTTAAAAGTAATTAAATATTATTAAATACTTAAGAAATCATAGTTGCCTTAACAAATCACACCACTGCCACTCTCAGTGCAAACTCATTCCAAACTAGTAATCAGAAAGATATGACGATGCCTGGCCACTAAGGAAAGCATTAATTTCAGCAAGACTACTTGGTTTAGTCAATTTCGTTCGGTAACTACATTTAATGCTTCTCCCACAAGGGATGTGATACAAAACATACTCAACAACACTGGATATGAATACCACTTTTCTATAATTTGGATTTTAGGTCGATGATTACGAATTCTCGTAGCGCTAACGGTGCCTCTCCTCTCGAATTTTGCAGCTCTTCTGATTTGTCTATTATTTCGCTTGACTTTGAAACATATATAATATGAATATTTTGAAAAATAAAGTAAAAGAAGCGTATTCCATTATATATGAGACATAAAGAATACACGACATTACAAAACCAAGAAACTTGCTCGATAATTGGACTCTATTTTGTACCTTCACCCAAAATAAAAGTCAAATAGCAGCTAAGTGAAAGAAAAGAAAAAAAGAAAAAGAAAGGAGGATGACCGTGTAAAAAAGTGGTCCATCCATAACCAGATTTAAGGTTTCGGTGTAGTTGTAAAATTAACGTCAGCAATTCCAGCAACAAAAAAATATCCTGAATTCTGACCTAGCTACTTATTTCCCTTTTATCTGGCAAGCTTAATTAATTAGAAACTCCACAGGAATGAATCTTCTGAGAAAGTATCATCGCAATTATGCGCTCCGTAATCAACACTTGGAATTGGTGGTAAGTAAAAATCATTAGTGAAATCATCAAATCCCGGGTAAATATCAAACGATCCAGGCTGATCAGTATTTTCTGCACCCATGGTGGCAAAAAGATCTAAAAATGACGCATCCGGCAATGTTTCGCTACCCAATTGAGCCGCCAGCCCATCCGAGACTGAAGGAGAGAGGGACTCCACATGTATCTCCGACGACGACGACGACAACGAAAATACTAAATGATCCAAATGACTCGTTTGAGGCCCCGAATTTGCGTAATGGGCCGCGGCAACCTGAATTTCAGAGGGAGTGAGGGACCTCCCACCGGGGATGTCCGGCGGGTTGTTGGGGAAGTTGAACTTGGCGGAGGGGCCGCGCAGGCAAAAGAGTGCAGCATCGAAAGCCCTGGCGGCCTTCTTTGCGGAGTCATAAGAGCCGAGCCAAATTCGCTCCCGGCTGTTGGGCAGCCGAATCTCGGACACCCATTTCCCCCATTTCCTCTTCCTCACACCCTTGTACTTGGTATCGTCGCTCCTCTCAGCTGATTTTCCGCTCTCCCGCTTCACCATAATTGGTCGTTGATTAATTGGTTTTGTGTATAAGTTAAGGATGGGATGGAAATGATTGGTAGTCTGGAATCTCGATTACTACGAGTTCTTTCGTTTATTGTTGGAAATGGATAATTTGGAGAGCGGATGAAGATTGTGTGTTGTGTTGGGTTGAGCTGTGTAGATAATTGCGGAGAGAGGGGGAATTGGCGGCTCTGTATATATAAGTGTGGGCGGGGGAGTGAGAGTGGGGGTGGAGAGAGGTCAACTGAGCGTGTTGATTTGAATAATTGAATACACTCGGACTCGGAGAGCAACCGTGGTGGAGGATAGTAGGGTTTAGTTACGCGGTGGAGTCGTGTGACATAAAATCCTCGTGTGTACAAAACAGCGGGGTCGACGAAACCCACAACAACAACAACAGGCATCATGTTCCGTTCCCATCCAAACCTATCATTTTCCCAACAACAGATGGCAGACAATGCCAGCGTGGAAAATAGTACAAACTGCACATGATTTTTAAAAAATAATAAAAATAAACTATGGAATACTCATAAGAGTAACGTTTCTCTTACCAACAGTTACGTTTCGTTTATTTCGTTATTTCATCAAAAAATAATTTTTAAAAATTATATTCTTTATTTTCTAATATTTGGTACAATAAAAATTAAAAGTAAACAAAAATTATTTTTTAAATCAATAAAAAAATAAGATAATTTTGGTAAAAAAATATTTTTCATTTTTTTAAAGTGAAAGAAAAATATTTTTCATTTTTTTAGAGTGAAAATTATTTTTCACCCTTATCAGCAGGGGTCTGGGGTCGAGGGATGGGGATCAAGGAGTTGGGGGGTTCCGAGATTTCGGGGGTTCGGAGTTTCGAAATTTCGGGAGTCCTCGGGGTTCGGGGGTTCAGGGGTTTTAAGGTTCCGAGGTCCGACGGGTCTAGGGGGTCCGAGGTTTCGAGAGCTCGGGGGTTCTAGGGTTTGGGGATTATGCTCCCAAGGGTCTTGGGGGTCCGACGGATTGGGGTGCTAGGATTCTAGGGAACAGGGGTCTGGGGTCCTGTGGTTTGGGGTCCGGGGGTCATGAGTCCTGAGTGTCTAGGGGTTCGAAAGTTTGGGTCTCCAGGTCCTAGGGTCCTACGGTATGGGGATCCAGGGTCCTAGGGTTTTGGAAGGTTGAGATCTCAGGAGTTTGGGGGACCAAAGGTCCGTGGGTCCTGGGTTTCAGAGGATCCAGGGGTTTAGGGGTTCCAAGTTTTCGGGATTTAGGGGTTCGGGGATCCTAGGGTCCAAGGGTCCGGGGTCCTGGGGGTCTTGGGATTCCGACGGACCAGGATTTTAGGAGTCTAAGGGACTAGGGTCTCGGTGATCCTGGGGGCCTGTGAGTCTCTACGGTCAAGGGGTCCACGGGTTCGGGGGGTCCCGAGGTCCGGGGGTCTGAGGATTTGGGGTCTTAATGTCAGGGGGTCCGTGGTACCGGGGGTCCCGGGATCTAGGGGTCAATTGGTCCTAGGGATTAGCGGTCTCGGATGTTTGGGGATCCTAAGGGTCCAGGCGTTCTACGGTTTGAAGGGCTGGGGGTTTAAAGGTCTCCAGGTCCCGGGGATTCGGGGGATTAGAGGTCTTGGGGTCCTAGAGTCCTGGTGTCCAGGTTCCTAGGGGTTCAGTGGATCGGGTCCCAGGAGTGCTGGTGTTTGGGGTCTTGGGGGTCTCGAGAGTTCAAAAGATTAGGGGTCTCGGGGTCTAGGGGTTCAGGGATTTCGGGGGTCCTAAGGTATAAAGGGTCTCAGGGTAAGCGAACTGAGAACTCGAGAGTCTAGGGAACCCAGGTCTTGGTGGTCCCGGGGTTCGTGGGTCTTGGTGGTCCGAGAGTCCCGGAGGTGCAGGGAGTTCGGGGGATTGAGATCCGAGGGTTCGAAGGTCTGGGGTCTTAGGGATCTGGTATCCTAGGGTCAGGGGGTTCGTGGTCCCAAGTGTCCCAGGGTCTGGGGGGTCCGGTGGTCCTGTGGGTTCAAGGGTCTCAGGGGTCTGTGGTTCCCAAGGGTTCGAGGGTCCAGGGGTCTTAAGGTCCTAGGGTCCTACTGGTCGAGGTCCTCGGGGTCTGTGGATCAAAGTCCTAGGGTTCTTGGGGGTCTAGAGATTCAGTTTTTAGGGGCTCTAGGTGTTTGGGTTCTCGAGGTCCGATTTTCAAGGGTTCAAGTGTTCGAGGTCTCGAGGTCTCGTGGGTCCAAGAGATCTGAGTCTCGCAAGTCTTAGGATTCTGGGGATCCGGCAGTTCAAGGGTCCAAGGGACCAAAAATTCGAGGTCTCGAGGGTTCGAGATTCAGAGATTTCGGGAGTCCAAGGTCTCGAGGGTCTAGTACGTCCGTGGTCCAGGGGTCCAGGTGTTCGGGGTCTCTAGGGTTCGGGGTCCTGAGGGTCTTTGGGGTCCCGGAGGTCTTTGGATCCCGGAATCCTATAGTTCAACTTTCTTCAATTATTAAATTATAAAAATAATGAGTTATGAAGTATTAATGATTTTCTATGAAAACCAAACAATACAAAATATTTTTGGAAAAATATTTCATATCACTATCAAATACAAAAAAATAAGTTGTTTTTTCAAAAACATTTTTCATGGAAAACATTTTCAACCCAAACAAACAAGGCCTTAGTCTAAGATCTTACTAGAGCTGTTCACAAACCCGCCTAACCTCCCCGCATCTGCGCACACCGTACTAACCCAATCAAATTAAGAGTAAAGGACAAAGCAAATTGGGCAATTGAAAAAAAGACCACACATGTTGGTTGATGGTAGCGTTTTCAATCACTTCCACCCACTATTCAACCGATCCGCCCATTACTTAATTGTTTTTTATTTTATTGTTAATTTGTAACTTATAACTTTTAATCTAATCATTAATCTGTAAGACATAAATAGAAAAGTAAAAATTAAAAATTCTAGATCTCAAAATTTCATATCAAAATATCTTTCTAATTTCTTTAACCCCAAAATATTTTTAATTTTTAATTTTCTATAACAGTGAGTCAGTGGCTTCGTGAGCCATTGACCTATGTTTATTTATTTTTTTATCTTTTATTTGGTATTTACTACCTTATATCATGAATATAAGATACTTGTTTTTGTTAGTACACAAATGTATTGTTAGAATATTTTTTTGAGTTTTACATGAATATTTTATTTAAACTGACGAAGTTTTTATTTTGATGTTGGATTAACTGACATTTTAATAAAATACTTATTTAGTTTTTAAACTGTCAATCCGTCATTGCAAAACTGCTAAAAAAATAACTAATTTATCGATTTTATAAAGCGGATGGTTTGACAGTGAATTGAAATTTTTTATACCGCCATAAATAGTTTGATTAATAAATTTTCACTTCATTCGCACCGTGCCAACCCGCGCACACCTCTACATCTTACACTTTTGATTGTGCTGAATTTGGATTGAGATTCTCTCCACTTTGTAGAGAAATAGAGGTTTCTCAATTTTTATCTAATTAATAATAATTTATGTGGATTAATTTTAATAATGTAAAAATATCGGCAACTAGATAATTTGATGACATTTATTGTTATAAAATTATATAGTTTACTTTTAAAATTATATTTTTTGGCCTTTTTTTTTACAATAAATGACCACGTATTAAAGAACGGGACTTTTAAGCACATCACTTTTTTGAATGTTTTTTTATGATTGGATCCGTTTATTACGTAGAGTTCGTTGAGTTGATTATATATATATATATATATATTAAAATTTAAATTGATTCAATATCTATAATTAAGTGATTGAATAACATTTGTTTAACAATTTTTTCTCAAAATTATAATTTTTATGTATTTATTTATAAATTAAGATTATGCGATCACTTCATTACAGGTATCGAATCAACTTAAATTTTTATATGAATAACAAACTCGATGAGCTCTACGTAATGAACAAACTCGATCATAAAAATACATTCGAGAAGATACTGTGCTTAAAAGCACGCTATGCTTTTAAGCACAGCACCATCCCCCCATTCCCATGTATTATGACCATGTAATTATTGATGTTCAATTAACTTAATTTTTTGTACTTATAATTTTTTGATAAATCCTATAACATAAATGGGTCAAATCCTCAAAGTCGATTTTATTTTAGATACCACTATTTCTTTAAGAAATAAAGATAATCTCGATCAACTGAATTGTTACCAATAGCTCTTTTTTAATCGTCTTTGTTACACATACCTTTGAAATGATAATATTCATTACATTTGTTATGGAAGTAATACATATGCATGGAGAATGAGGATCATCTGCACAACTATGTATTATACAATACATTGTATAATACATGATCGTTGAATTAATGCATTACACAATAGTTACATTGCAGAGGATCCTTATTCATATAAATGTCACCCACTTATTGTTTATAGATTTGTAAAACTCTATCATTATACATTAAATAAATATTTTATAATGTGTTTAGAACAGTAATTTTTCTTGGTTTGATATCCCAAATTTTGGTATCCATGCTCCGTAGGACGTTCGAACAGCATTAGAGGACTGAAAAGTGGGTCGATCAGTCTAACAGACGAATCGATCAGTCTAACAGACGAATCGATCTAGGTGCAGCAGCAATTTTTTGCGCGACGATTAGGATTAAGTTTTGACCAATTTGGCTTAATAAATAAGGGTTTTATGTTTCATAGAAACTTAAGATCGTCTATACACTTAATAGGACTCAGTAAAGAGGCTAGAGAGAGTACAGAGGGACAGAAAGAGGCTCAAGTTTAAAATCACAGATACAGTGTGAGTGCGAGATAGAGTGATTATAATCCTTATTGATAATAGTGAATTCTTTTCTCTTATCCCTTAGAGGTAAGTAGTAAGCCAAACCACGTATATTCTTATTCTTGTTCTAGTTTTTCTTCTTTACTTGCTTTGTGTGGATTGAAACTTACCTTCTTATTTTTCGCTACGTTAGGGATTTAAGACCTTAAAATCCCAACAACTGGTATCAGAGTATTGGTTATTGGTTTGATCACTCAATTGCAGTAAAGATGGTGAACATCATATACAAAGTTGAAAAATTTACCGATAAGAATAACTACTGTAACAGAGACGAATGAAGGATCTGCTGATCCAGTAAAGGGTCTCTAATGCGTTACTCGGCAAGGCAAAGAAGTCAAAGAAGATGACCGATGATGATTGGAAGGACATTGATTCCATGGCCGCGAGTTCGATTCGATTGAATCTAGGAAAGGATGTTATTCACAATGTGCTTAATGTGGAGACAGCGCACGAGATTTGGCATAAGCTGAAAGGTCTCTACATGAAGAGAAATCTGGCTAATATGTTGTACGTGAAAAATCAATTTTACGAACTACAGATGAGAGAATGTATAAACTTTTTGGAACATCCCAACGTGTTTAACATGCTCATCACACAGTTATTCAGATTTGAAGTAAATGTTGATGATGAGGATAAGGCAATACTCCTATTGGCATCATTTTCAACATCCTATAATCATCTAGTGACAGCTTTGATGTACGAAAAGGGCATTCTAGAACTTGAAGAGGTTATTGGTGCTCTTTTATCACATGAAAAGATGACGAGGGATGGTGAATCAGATGTAAACGGACTATTGTTGACTAAGTCTGAGTCAAGCAGAGAAATGAGTAGATCCAGTGAAGAGGGTTCCAATAAAAGGAGATTTTAATCCAAGTCACGTGCAAGAAAGAACGTGAAATGCTTCTATTGTCGCAAAATTAGTCACTTTAAGAGCCAATACCAAGAATTGAAACAATATCTGAAAGAAAAGAAGAGTAGAAAAGCATTTGCAAAATTCGTCAATTTTGTCGAAAAATCATCAAACAGTGAGGTAGACAGAGATGCACTTTCAGCTTTTTTCATATTTTGATTTTATGTCAAAGTCATAGATATTAGATTCAGGATGCTCATACCATATGTGTTCAGTTAGAGAATGGTTATAAGTATTGCAATGGGGGTACTGTTCTAATGAGGAATGATTCGGTATATCAGTCAATTAGAATAGGTACAGTCAAAGTCAGGATGTTTGACGGGATTATGAGGACTTTGGCGAATGTCAGGCATGTTTCGAGATTAAAGAAAAATTTAGTTGCTTTAGAAACATTAAATTCTCTAGGTTATGGGTTCACAGCAAATGATGGAGTATGAAGATTAGCAGAGGGGCTATAATAATCATGAAAGGACATAAAGTGGATGGTCTCTACAAATTGATAGGGGACACGGTGGTAGGTGGAGTTACCGCTACCACGCAGACAGAATTCAACATAGATGGCACGAGACACGGATATTTGGGGTTTTGTCAAGCTGACAAGCATAGTATATCAGAAAGTCAGAAGAAGAGTGTAAAAGTCGAGGTGGAGTTCTGTTAGAAAAGTTTACCTAGAAAATTGGGTAAATATGATTTAAATTAACAGCAGCAGAAACAGAGCACTGGAGAACCTTTAAGTCATAGAAAAGCTACAAGTAGATCAGGTAAAAATCAAAGCACGTAGCAGTGTCAGAAAAGGTGAAGTCACCGTAAAAGACCGAGACTTAGGAGTTTGGAAGACTGTCCAAGAACGAGAGGCTAATTGATTACAATAGGGTCAAGTTCAAGTGTGACTTGAATTTGATCCAAGTTCATTCAGATTGATGAATAAAGATGGTGGAGCATCCATACCCGTGAATGGGGTGTAGGACGAGACAACAGACAGTTCTTCAATATGGTGATGGTTCAAAAATTTGAACCAATGTGAAGATTGTTGGTTTGATGTCTCGAATTTTTATATCCATGCTCGATAGGACGTTCGGACAACATTGGAGGACTAAAAAGTAAGTCACCATAAGCGCAAGATCTCTGCAGTAGGTAGAGAAATTGAGACCTGTTAAAGACGTATCGATCCGTCTAAAGACGGATGAATCGATTTACCAAACGGATTGATCGGTCTAAAGATAGATCGATTTTTCTGGGCGCAGCAGCAATTTTCTGCGCGGTAGTTAAGGTTAAGTTTTGATCTAATTGGCTTAATATATAAGGGTTTTATGTTTTATAAAAACCTAAGGTCGTCTATACACTTGAGATGACTCAGTAGAGAGACTAAAGAAAGTATAGAAAGACGACAAGAGACTCAAGTTTGAGGCCACAGATACAGTGCGAGTGTGAGAGAGAGTGATTGTAATCTCTATTGATAATAGTGGATTCTTTATTTTTGCCCCGTGGAGGTAGGCAGTCAGCCGAACCACGTATATTCGTGTTTTTGTGAGTATTCTTCTTTTTTATTTATTTTGTGTAGATTAAAACTTACATACATGTTTCCGCTACGTAGGGGATTTGAGACCCTCAAATCCCAACAATTTTTTTATACAATTTCTTTATTGTTTCAATGAACTCTTTAACATTAGCGCAAGGAGATATACATTTTAAATTTTTTGTCATAAAAAATTTGAAAATTAAAAAAGAGTGATCAATGAATAAAATAAAAAATCATATAAAATGAAAAAAAGGCCCTTAAAGGTTTTTTAGTTGTTTTTTTTTTAATAATTTGATTCAATTTTTAGCCCGAGCATACCTACTTCTTTAAAATTTTCTCATCTCAAAAGGCTAGGAAAAAAAATTAGATCAAAAAGTGAAAAAAAAAAAAAAACACAAAAAAGTCCACTTAAGAAAAAAGAGAGAACCTACTGCCATGTAATGTTTTTATATAGTGTTTGAAATGACATCATTTTAGTAAAGTTTAAAACTAATATTTTATTAAAACGATATTATTTTATATACTGCATAATACATGATAGAGGATTTTGTCCCCAAAAAGAAAAACCCATCCCAACGAATAATTAGGGCTTAATATGATGGGTATTTCTGTATTTGCATCAGTATAAATAAAAAGCTGAATCCCAATCTTAAGCTGACTTGATTTACTTTGATTTAGAGAACCCAAAATTTGAGATCCCATCTTGAATAAAAGAGGCTTATTGACTTATGTATAAGCCAAGAAAATAAGTATTTATATTATTATAAATTGGGGACAAAAATACAACTTATTGAAGGATAAGCGACCTATATATTAACTTCTTGTAACTGAATACATATAAGTCGTGTTTATTTTGGCAGATTAATAGTTCGTTCGGACTATTAGTTCAGAGTATAGTTTAATTTCGCGTTTGTTAAGCTTTTGGACTAATAGTCTGGGTGGACTAATCGAGACTATTAATCCGTCAAATGGAAAATAATTAGTGGGGGAGAGGTGTGGAATTAAGAATGATTGAATTAATGTGTGAATTTAAAATTTTTTAAAAATAATAAAAAATATTAAAATATTAAAATAAATAATATAAAATTTAACAATAACATAAATTTTAATTTATTAATTTATTTAAGTTAATTTAAAAATAAATTAAATTAATACAATGGTAAATCATTATTTAGTTCGTTATTTAATTCTATTCAATTCAAACACAAAAAAATTAATTCTACTTTATTACTAATCTCACTTTATTGCCAATCCTAGCTCACTACTAATTTAATTTAATTCAGTCTGATTTATCAAGTAAGCCCTTCAAGTAATAGAAATCTGTGTAGCCATTGGTAAGTTGATTTGCGCCCAGCGCACATGGTAACCTTTGACTATCATTCATTCTCCTCTTCGTGATTATAAATAGAAATTTATATGCCATTGCCAATCTGTTTGTTTAATGGTTTTTGAAGATTGAAGCCAAGTAAATTTTTCCATGTTGAGTACTGATTTTTTCATTAGTTGGAAAATGACAGAAAGGACCTAGGAAAAAAAAACATATATGGCATAATGTGATATTACTATACAATTGATGATATCACATAACTCACTCATCATTGCTTTATAAAGATCACATTCTCACATCTTCAAGACTTTATAGTTTCTGCCAAGTTATTATTAATTAATTAACTGTGGATTTCAATTATCAGTAAACTAGAGTGTTGATCACATTCTCTTTCTAAGTTCTGTCAATATTTGTAATACTGTAGTCAAGTGAATATTGTATTCCTTTGACCCTAAATGGAATAGTGATCGAGTTCTTTGTTCTTGTAGGTAATCAAAGTCCACGAGGAGTTGTTTCTTCCAGGAGAGGTGATAATGAAACCGGGAAATGTGGTACATCAGTTTTATTTTGCGTGTCATGGTATGCTGATAAGGTACCACCTTGTATTTGTTTGTATCAATATTTACTTGATTACTTTTAGTTTGGTCTTTCTTTATTTCCTTCTTGATGAAAAATGAGTAGCTGTAGATATCATCTTAACTAGTATGCATATATATATATATATAAAATCTTGGAGGATTGATGAGATATACCCTCACTTGCTAATAATGAGATATTCTGATTGATGCAGCCTAAAAGTCTATCACAACTCGGGGGAAAGATTTATGAGATGATAGGGATAGCTTTATCAAATAAGTGAAAAATACCGAGTATCATAAACCACCTATAAAACTCGACATTGCAGAACCACTAGAGGCCAAGGTTGTTGAGTCAGTTGAAACTAGTGGTTAGAAATGAGCAGAAAATTTTAATTTTTTTGGGTACTTTTATGTCTAATGAAGTTTTATTTAACTAGCGGTGATTTAAGTGGCTAAAGGTTTTTAAGAACATTTATAATTGTAGAATGGATGGTAGATTTTTATTAATCTTTGTATGAACAGGTCAACAGGTCACAAGTTTATTTTATGAATTGTTAATAGTTTGCTCTGGTATGACTTTATTGATGCATTGATGAACAAGTATTATGTATTATTTTGAATATATATAAATTATTTATTACAGGTTTATTTGTATATAGATCACATGTTTATTTCGTAAATTTGTAATTATTTGTACTAATTAGTATTTTTTTTATGCATTCGTGAATTATAGTAATTATCGTTGTCAATGTAAAACTCATGTTACATCTCAGCCAAAATATTGGGTCGCATAAAGAAACTAAAAATTTTTGCCGACAACAATATTTGGTCGCAAAAAATAAGCTTTGCCGACCAAATGTTTTAGTCGGCAATGGATCTTTTCTTTTGCCGACCAAACACGAGTTGGTCGCCAAAGTTTCATACTTTTGCCGGCCAAAATTCTTTTGCGACTAACCATGTTTGTCAGCAAAAGTGTGAACCTTTGGCGACCAACTCATGTTTGGTTGGAGAAAGTCTTTGCTGACAAGTTTTTGCCGACTAATTTGGATATTTGGTTGGCATAAGGTTTTTGCGACCAAAAAAATACTATTGCCGACTAAATTTTTGGTCGCCAAAAGTGTATTTCCTAGTAGTTTTGTTTTCTTAAAAATTCAATTCTGATTTTAAAAAAGAAGAAGCTAAAATAACTATAAGAAAGTGTTAATAGAAATTTATGAAAAAGAAGTTTTAAACAAAAACTCAAATGATAAATTTTTTATAAAAATTAGGAGATTTAAATAAAGAATTCTACTATTGAGACTAAAATAAAAGATTTTTATTTTTAAGATTAAGCCAAGTTTTAACTTAGGTACTTTTATATGAAGAAAGTAAAAATAAATAAATGATGAAGTTTTTCTTAGTTAACGTTTTAAACAAAGTTTTTAACTAAAATATGTATAAGTTCAAAGATTTTGTTTTAGAATAAAATAATTTAAAAGAATTCTTTGTAACTAAGTTTTAAAAGTTAACAATTTAAATCTTGATTAGTTGGACCAAAGAGTTAAAGTTTTGTTAATAAACACTTAAGTATTTTATGAAAGAGAATAAAACAAGATTTTCTTATTTACAAAATTGTGAATATCGCACTAAAAACTAGTATGGACTTTAAAAGGGGCTTTAAAATAAAAGTTAAGATTTAAAGTCTTAAATTAAATATTTTGAAAATAATAATAAAACAGAGTTTTAAAATTTGAACTACAAGATTTTTCTAAATATTATAACAAAACTATAAGATTTTTATTAGTATTTTTGCATACAAAATTCTATGCTTAAATGACTCTTTATGATTTTGTCTTTTTATCATACATAATTGTTAAACAAACTTTGTATCTTAACTTATTTTACAAAATCACTATCATATAATATGAGTTTGTATTTTAAGATGAAATAATGAACTATGAGAAATTTTTTAATATTAATATTTTGTGTGTTGCTTTCTAGATCAGAAATTTTTGGACGGAGATTAATCGGATCAATTTTTTATTTGATTGGTGAGTTTACGAATATTTTGATTTCTTGATTTTTTAAACCTATTTATAAGATCTCAAAGTGTTAAGTTAAGCAATGAATGTCTATTACGTTTTGTTCGGTTAATAAACTTCTATATGCATGAGTTTTACTTACGACATGGATGTATAGAGAAAGGTTCTAAAAGTCCCAACGCTAGGGACAATAAAGATACTGAAAGGTTCCTATTCGGGAGGACAGGAAAATAAGATCAAAGATCCCTACTCTAGGGGATAGGAAAATAACATCAATGGTCCCTGCTCTAGGGGATAGAAAAACAACACTGGAAAGTTCCGATTTAGGGACAGAAAAAATATTGAGAATTTGATGAAATAAGGATGAAAGTTATTATTATATTTCGTGTAAAGTAGAAAGATTTTAACTAAATAAACTTGAACTTTGATAGTTCATAGCAAATTAGAAATCTTTATATCTATCCACTCACACTACCATCGTTAATGATATTGAAATTAAAAATACAAGTGACACATAGTTGGAAATTAAAGGAAAGCAGGAGAAGAATTTCATTTTGCTATCTTTTTTGTTATGTAAATCATGAACAATGCCATTCTTTTGGTTGTATGATGTAAATGAAATATGAATATTGCATGAATGCACCTTAGTATACTTTGAAACTTTATTTTAAAATGAGATCCTGGAAAGCTTAAATGCCAAAGTTAAGAATTTTAAATAAATCGTCTTCTCATTTATTCTCGAAAAATTTTCCTAACAAAATTCTCTTTTATAAATAAAAAGTTTTAAAGTTTTGAAAAAAAAAAATAGAGATCTCGGGTGGATTTTGGCTCATTGGTCGGTCACGGACGCTATTATCAAAAATGGGTCGTGACAATGTTGGACTTTTTGAATAAATTTCTCATTTATAGATCATGTTAAATTGGTTGCTGGTGTTGTGGTACATTGAAGGCATTATATTGCTTATGATATAAGACCACCATGATTCACATTAATGAGTTGTTTAATTATGATATTATGATGGTCTAATTTGAATAAAGATAGATGTGATTTATTGTGCACCTATGTTAATCTTATTAAATTATTTAAGTTATTATATGAGCCATGTAAAAGAATGTTAGATTAGATATTTATTTAATCTATAATGGATTGATAAATATATAATAAGATAATTATTAATCCATTATAGTTATCCTTATTTAATTTAGATAACTGAGAAGTTGTTTTCAAGTAAAATTATAATGAGGCTATAAAACTGATCATCTCTTCACTTATAAAAGTGTATTCAAGAATCCCATCTAGAGACCAAATATTTGATAAACAGAAAAAGAGCAAGAGAAAGAAATTATTATTCTATTAATATTTCAAGTTTGGTGTTCCTAAAGCCAACAGCAATAATGAATACATATATATTTATATACTTTTCGCATTATGGATATGAAATTGTGAAAATCATGATTATTTTAGATCCTAACAAAATTTTGTTACATAAAAAAATTAATTTGCATTACATGCATTTTAACATTAAAATGATCATGCTAACTACCGACAACTCGACGGTAGGGAAGACAATTTTCAACCCTCGCCTTCACCCTCATATGGTCACAATATCCCCCCCACTACATTTTTACCAATTTTTCATGTCTCCAATAAAAAGTGGAGTGGAGATGAAATTTGCTTCTTTTGTTATGTTATTTCTACCCTCGTCCACAATTCTATTTATTGAATATATTTTATATATAAATACTTGAAGAGGTATATTTTAAAGAACTTTAATAAAATTAGAACACAAAAATATTAATTTTATCCTTTTTTTCACTTTTAATTTTTATTTTCCATTATTTAATGGTAATGTACAGTTATTCAAGATTATTTCTCTTATATCATATACTCACCATATTCTATCATATTGTCAGAACAAATCTTTTAGAGATTTTGTTTTTTAGAAATAAAATATATAAAATTTTAACATTAAAAAATAATAGATCAATATCTAAATAATAGAAAGTATGAAAGTTAACAGTGTGTCTCTATAGTATCATGGTGAATTAAGTTTTGATCTAAATCCTTTGAATCAGAATATTTGTGACTTTAATCCTAAGAGTTGCCTATGTATCCAATATAGAATGGGCCGCATTAGAATTAAATTAAACGTAGTTTTCATATTTTATTTTGAATTAAATTTTATTTTAATTAAATAAAAATTTGATATTTACTTAAATTGCAATTGTATTTTTAAGGGTTGTTTACGTATTCAATTGAACACGAACTCACTTTGAAATAAAGTTAAACGTAATTTGATATTTTATTTTAATTTTAATTTGTAAATAGAAAAATTATGCAAATAATTTTTTATTTATAACTTTAAAAGAGTAGTCCCTAGACTTTAATAGATAGAGTTAAAAAGTCAAAGTTGCATTTTCATTTATTGGGGCAAAATTTAAGACCGACATTGCTACATAAAATTTAAGACTGACAAGGACTTGTTTAAATTTGAAGTCGACGGCGGCTAGATAAAATTAGAGTCAATAGCGGCTAAATTTAACGTCAACAATGGCAACATAAAATTTAAAGTCAACAGCGACTAAATTTGTATTTAAGCCAATAGGGACTAAATTTAATACCAACAATGGCTTGGTTAAATTTAAAGTCGGCAACAATAAGATTAAATTTAAAGCTAACAATGGCAAGATTTAATTAAAGTCAATAACGACTAAATTTAATTTAAAGCTGGCAATAGCTAAATTATAAAAATATTTATTTTTAAAAAATGAACTATTCAACGGTTTTTATTAGGGTTGAATCAGATTCTATATTAAAAATATTTATTTTTTAACATGAACCATTCAACGGTTTTTATCATGGTTGAATCAGATTATATATATAACAAACTTAATAATATCTAGAATACTATTCGACGATTTTTATCACGGTTGAAATTGATTTTAAAAAGATATTTTTAGAAAAGTTAATAATATATAGAATATTATTCAACCATTTTTGTTATGGTTGAATCAATTCTAATATATATATATATATATAGTAAGATTAATAATATTTACAACATTGTTCAACGGTTACGGTTAAAACGAGTTTTAAATAAAAAAAATTATTCCCAAACATATTTTGGGGAAAAAAAAAAGGATGAGATTAGAGATAGCTGAGTTGACAACATTTTTGCTGGAGAGAGAGAGAGAGAGAGAGAGGGGGAGAGAGGGAGAGAGAGAGAGGGATGTGGAGAGAAGATATAGAGAGAGAGAGAGAATAAGAAAAGATAGATAGAGAAACATTTATTTTCTTTCTCTTGAGTATGGAGCTTTTTTTTACTCCTCCCAAAAGTCTTATCTTCTCTCTAAGTTTTGTACGCAAATTGATTTCTAACTCCTCCTCGAATGCCCCTTTCTCTGATACAACAAGGTTTATATGGAGAATGGCTGGGTGCTCCCTACTTAAAGTGGGTAGTGGGACCCTAGGCATGAAAATGGTGGGTTGTTGACCAACCCCAAGTGGAAAGAAACAATTCAAGAAGAGCTAAACATATGCTCCGGTCATAGATGCAATCACATTCAAATATTTGACTAGTTTGGTAGCTACAGAAAATTTGAATATGTATCTCATAAATGTAGTTACTGTTAGATTTTAAATTTTAAAAAATTACATTATACTATCAGATTAAAGTAGAAATAAATACCTCAGCGATATGAAATTAATTTCAGAATTAAAACAAAATTAAGGTATTCTGTTTTATTAAAACTGAATAATACAGTAGATATTAAATCCTAATAAAATCATAAACAAATGAAAAATTTTTAAACCAGTATACTATTTTGAAGATTTTTCTAAAACTAAAGCAAAAATATTAAAATAGAAACAGAAAATAAATAAAGTACAAATTAAACGAAATAAACTAAATGTAGTAAAACAAGTACTGTAAAATAAAATAAGCACTAATTTTAAAAATTGTAAGGTTTAACTAGTTAGAATACTGTATAATTTAAGAAACTAAAAAACAGAACTGAAACTGTAGAAGGAAAACAAAACCAAAAAAAGTAAAGCAAATAAAGCTTACAGAACAATCGAAAGTTTGCAATGGAGTCTAGTGTTCAACATTGTCTCCTTAAGACATATTGCATCCCGCCTCGGTGCTTGTGTTGTATCGGGCATCAACCTCCAAGATGAAACGATTGTCGTGTGCAGATATAGCACGGCAGTCTGCACACCAACGAGCGCTGCTGTGCTTAAACTTTCTCAAAAAAAAATGCAGACGATGTGAAGCAACAGAGGAACAGAGCTTCGGCAATGGTAGGAAGAAGAATTGTATGAAAATTGAATGAATAAACCGGGTGCATGAACAGCCTATTTATAGGCGTTTGAAGGTGACGGTTCAGTTTAAGCCGAACCGACACAACACCGGTTCGATCTGTCCCAGCATATGCGAATCATAACGGCACCGGTTCGGTCTGTCCCAACATATACAAATCATAACGGCACCGGTTCGGTCTGTCCCAACATATACAAATCATAACGGCACCGGTTCGGTCTGTCTGAACAAATGCGAACTAATCCTGACTCCAATGGTTCGGTTTAAACGGTAACAGACAAATTTAAAATTTGAAATTTTAATTAAATAAAATTTTCATAAAAAGATAAGGGTCGACCCGAGCCCACGGACCCAGACCCAGCTCGGCTCGGCATGGCCGACCGGTCAGACGGGCAGGCGGCGGTGCGCGCGTGCGCACGTGTGGGGTTTGGGTCGAACCCACCGTTGGGTAGGTTCTCCCCTGTCCACAAAACTGAGTATCCCCAAAGGGCATGCCCCTTAGGCTAAACTTGGCTTATATAAAGCCACTTATCCACGTTTCTCTCAACCAATGTGGGATAGGATAGCCTTTTATACTTGCTTAGACACCCACCATTTTCTCTCCCAACCAATGTGGGATTGGACTTTGTTACCATTATTTTGCCAACTTCAATGGCACACTTTTGGAGTCAATTTCTCATTCATCCATTAATGGTTCTGAATTTCACAAAATTCATGATTACTCTACTAATGGAGATAAACAAATTAGAACTTGAAATCATCAAAAAAGATTAATCCAATACAAAGAAAATTAGCTTCAAAGTTTACTAAAAATCATGTTTTAATTTTATTCAAAACTCAATATTTTTCCAACAATCCCCCACATGAATGGAATTTGACGGAAAAGAAAATGTAACAAGATGCAGACACTGAGAAAGTTCAATAAGAAAAATTTTGCATAGGATAGGTAGCTTTTGGCTTTGAACCTTCTTTTGTGAAAAACTATCGGACTTACTAGCTAATCAGTGGATGCGATGCCTTGAACTGTTCAGCCATTTGTGTAAGCCAAGATAATAGAGTTCACATAGAATTTTCCTAAACACAGCTAGGTTCTTACGGTTGTGCCCATTTTGGCCCTAGGCAAATCTTGGTTTCATAAGTGCTGTTAGACAATGTAGTTTAGCATTCTCACAGAAGTGGTCCATTCTCACTCATATAGGTGATTTTTATTAAGAGTATCCTGCTATACCCTACTTGAATTTCAAGATATAAGAACCATTAAAAACATAACTTAAGCTACTAACGCTATAGGTATCACTGTACTATCATAGGAATTGGTAAGAGATTTTATCTCTACAGTGATGGCACTGAGTCACACACAATTCGGTTATCCCTTTGAACCTAGATCTTGGGATCTCCAATCAGTTAGGTTGGGTTTCCATTGAGGTGACTCTTAATTCATAGGCTGTAATCCCATTCCTCTCGATAAACGACTAACTTGCTCTCCGCTTAAACCTTTAGTTAACGGATCCACTATATTGTCTTTAGATTTTATATATTCAATGGAAATTATTCCACTCGAGAACAAGTGTTGCACGGTATTGTATCTGTGACATATATGTCTAGACTTACCGTTATAGATATTATTCTGTACCTTAGCCATTGTTGATTAACAGTCGCAATGTATGCAGATGGCTGGCACAGGTTTAGGCCACATATGGATATCTTCTAAAAATTAACGGAGCTATTCTGCTTCCTCTCTAGCTTTGTCTAAAGCTATGAATTCAGACTCCATTGTGGACCTCGCTATACACGTCTATTTAGACGATTTCCATGACACAGCTGCTCCACCTAAAGTGAATACATATCCACTCGTGGATTTTGAGTCATTAATATCATATATCCAATTAGCATCACTGTACCCTTCCAATACAGCTGAATATCTAGTGTAGTACAACCCATAGTTTTTTGTGTATCTTAAATATTTTAGTACTCTTATGATTGCCTGCCAATGGTTAGTCCCATAGTTACTAATATATCTGCTCAATTTGCTCACAGCATGTGCCAAGTCGGGTCTCGTATAATTCATTAAGTACATGGACTCCCAATGATACGGGAATATTTCAACTGTGATATGCCTTTATCTGCATTCTTAGACAAATGTAGATTTATATCTACAGGTGTCCTTGCAATGCGGGTATTACCGCTATCAAATTTCTCAAGAATTTTTCTAACGTAATGGAACTGAGATAAGGCATATCTATCAGATGTTTTAGTATTTTTCATCCCTAATATAACATCTGTTATTCTCATATTTTTCATGTCAAACCTCTTGTTCAGCATATTCTTGGTAATTTTTATCACAAAATTATTATACCCAAGATTAGTATGCCATCAACATACAAACAAATAATGACATATCCTCTATCAGTGTCTTTTACATAGACACATTTTCACACTAATTTATTTTAAAACCATTTGACAGCATTACACTATTAAATTTTTATGCCATTTTTAGGTGCTTGTTTAGCCCGTAAAGGGGCTTAACAAGCTTACAAACCTTCTCCTGTCCTGGAGCTATAAAACCCTCAGGTTGTTCCGTGTAGATTTTTTCATGTAAATTTTCATTTAAGAAGATTGTCTTAACATCCATTTGATGTATTTCTAGATCAAATAATGATACAATAGAAATTAACATTCTAATAGAAGTTATTTTGGTCACAGCCGAGTAAGTATCAAAATAGTCCACCCCTTCAGTTTGCCTGTATTCCTTAACTACAAGTCTCGCTTGTATTTCTCAATTGATCCATCTGCTCTCATTTTTCTTTTGAATATCTATTTATATTCAAGAGGTTTACAATCAGGTGGAAGATCCACTAGTTCCTAAGTATGATTTTACAAGATAGATTCAATTTCACTATTGATTGCCTCTTTCCACAGTGGTACATCAGGGGAGGACATTGCAGTTTTAAAAGTTTGAGGCTCATTTTCTAACAAAAATGTTAGAAAATTCGGACCAAAGGATTAGGATGTTCTAGCTCATTTACTACGTCTAAGTCCATCATCCTCTTTCAGTCCTTAATCCCCATCTTCCACTTCCACATGACTACTGCCTACTGTAGTCTTATAAGTTCTTTTGAGAGAACTTATCTCTTGTGTAGATTTGCACGGAAATACATGTTCAAAGAACGATGCATTTCTAGATTCAATGATCGTGTTCACTTGAATCTCAGAATTATCACTTCTGTGTACTAGAAATCGATATGCACTACTGTTATTTGCATATCCTATAAATATACAATCAACAGTTTTTGGTCCAATCTTGACCCTTTTAGGATTTGGAACTCCTACCTTAGCTAAACACCCCCACACTCTTAAGAATTTATAGGAAGGCTTTCGACCATTTCATAATTCATACAGAGTTTTGTTCATTTTTTTATGGGGTATTTTGTTGAGAATATAATTAGCTGAAAGTATCGCTTCCCCCCACATGTTCTGAGATAACCCTAAACTAATGAATAAAGCATTCATCATTTCTTTTAAAATTTTATTTTTTCATTCAGCAACTTCGTTTTGCTGTGGAGTATAGGGAGCTGTGGTTTGATGGATAATTCCATGTTGTGAACAGAATTAATCGAAAGGTGATTCATATTCACCTCCCCTATCACTCTTTAAGGTTTTAATTTTTCTACCAAATTGGTTCTCAACCTTCGTTTTATACAAAATAAAACTTTTTAAGATTTCATCTTTACTCCTTAGCAAATACACATAACAGTACCTAGTGCAATCATCCATAAAAGTGATAAACTACTTTTTGCCTCCAAGTGTTTGAACAAATTTCAAATCACATATATCACTATGGATTAAACCAAGAGGCTCGGTACTTTTTTTCACATATTGGAAATGCGCTTTAGATAATTTAGCTTATATACAAGTTTCACATTTATGATTTGAGTTAATTTCAAATTTAGGCAAATAATCCATGTTAATTAATCTACGCAATGATTCAAAATTGACATAACCTAATCTACCATGCCACATATAAGAAGAAAATGTAGTAGTTTTATTAATAGTTTTAGGAACAACTGTAAGTACATTCAGTTTAAACAAGCCGTCTGACAAGTATCCTTTCCCAACAAACATTTTCTCTTTTGTCAGTACAAACTTGTCAGACACAAAGACTAGCCTGAACCCATTTTTTCTCAACAAAGATCCTGACACTAAATTCTTTAGAATTTCTAGCACATGCAGGACATTAGTGAGGGTCGCTCCTTTTCGAAGGTCATTTTCAGCATAACCTTTCCATGTCCTTCCACCTTTGCAGTTGAAGAGCTCCCCATAAACAGTTGTTCTCCACTTGTACTGCTTGATAAGTGGTGAACTTTTTCTTATCTGCACACACATGTCAGGTTGTACCGGTATCCACCCACCACTCTCTTAGGTTGGATCCAACCATATTGACCTCAGACACCACTGCTGTCAAGTTCATCTCAGACACATCAGATGAGAGGTTCTCTATTTCAGCAACATTGGCCTGAGATTGCTTATGCCTTTTCGAGGCATTTCCCTAGTCTTTGCGGCTATGATAGTCTTTCGCTCGATGGCCCGGCTTGTCACACACGAAGCACTTTCCTTTGAACTTCTTAGAATCACCACCCTTGGCCTTTTGGTTGTGATTCTTCCGCTTCTTCTCTTTCTGGGCTTGTTCTACCACATTAACCTTCGCCTTGAACTAGAACCCATGTGATCATTTCTTTTCGGCGGTGCGGTTATCCTCTTCAATCCTGAGCCTGATAATCATGTCTTCAAGCTTCATTTCCTTGCACTTGTGCTTCAAATAGTTCTTGAAATCCCTCCAAGACGGTGGTAGTTTTTTAATAATGGCAGCCACTTAGAAGTACTCACTCAGTGTCATGCCTTCAGCATAAATCTCATGCAAAATCAATTGAAGCACTTGGACCTGACTGATGATGGTCTTCGAATTCACCATAAGAAACTTGAGAAATCTGTCAACGATAAATTTCTTCATTCCGTCATCTTCCGTCTTGTATTTCTTGTCAAGTGAATCTCACAAGTCCTTTGTCATGTTCAGCGAACTGCACACGTTATATAAGGTGTTATCCAGATCATTCAAGATATAGTTGCGGTACAAAAAACCAGCATGCCACCATGCATCGACTGCAGCCACAACCTTCCTGTCACCCTCGTTCTCAGACAACGAATGAGCATCCTCTTGGAGAAACCGCACCAGATTCAGTGTCGTTAGGTAGAACAGCATTTTTTGCTGCCACATCTTGAAATCTGTCCCATTGAACTTTTCTAGTTTCTCCCCATGGCTCACAGGAACTATAGTAGGAATCGGGGCCAGAACATAAGCCAGAATCTGGGCCAGAACAAAGGCCACCACAGGAGTAGAAGCAAGAGGAGTAGGGTCCATTCGGTTGTCGGTTTCGATTTTTATAACTGCAAAAGTCAAATTAACACCGAAATAGAATCCAACAATAAGTTGATAACACTTATACAAAAATTTAAAATTGCAATAACAGTATTAAATAAAATTAATTTTTTTGAAACTTTAAAACAGTGTATTAAAATACTGTATCTCAAGATTAACAGTACGACTACTTGAATTCAATACTGACAGTAAGCAATTCCAGACACTAAGTATGGAAATAATAATCAATCTGTCTTAAGAATGTTAGATTTTAAATTCTAAAAAATTACATTATACTGTCGGGTTAAAGTAGAAATAAATACTTTAGCGATATGAAGCTAATTTCAGAATTAAAACAAAACTAAGGTATTCAATTTTATTAAAACTAAATAATACAGTAGATATTAAATCCTAATAAAATCATAAACAGTTGAAAATTTTTAAAACCAGTATACTGTTTTGAGAATTTTTCTAAAACTGAAGCAGAAATATTAAAACAGAAATAGAAAATAAATAAAGTACAAATTAAACGAAATAAACTAAATGTAGTAAAACAAGTACTGTAAAATAAAACAAGCACTGATTTTAAAAACTGTAAGGTTTAACTAGTCAGAATACTGTTTAAGAAACTGAAAAACAGAACTGAAACTGTAAAAGGAAAACATAACCGAAAAAAGTAAAACAAATAAAACTTACAGTATAATCAGAAGTTTGCAATCGAGTCTAGTGTTTAATACTGTCTCCTTAAAACATATTGCGCCCCGCCTTGGTGCTTACGTTGTATCGGGCGTCTACCTCTAGGATGAAACGATTGCCGTGTGCAGATGTAGCACGACAGTCTGCACACAAACGAACGCTACTGTGCTTAAACTTTCTTTAAAAAAAATGTAGACGATGTGAAACAACAGAGGAACAGAGCTTCGGCAATGGCAGGAAGAAGAATTGTATGGAAATTGAATGAATAAACCGAGTGTATGAACAGCCTATTTATCGGCATTTGAAGGTGATGTTTCGATTTAAGCCGAACCGACACAACACCGGTTCGATCTGTCCCAACAGATGCGAACCATAATGGCACCGGTTCGGTCTGTCTCAATAGACGCGAACCAATCCTAACTCCAACGGTTCGGTTTAAACGGTAATGGACAAATTTAAATTTTAAATAAATTAAATTTTAAATTCAAAATTTTAATTAAATAAAATTTTCGCAAAAAGATATAGGTCGACTTGAGCCCACAACCCACAGCCCATAGCCCACGGACCCAGACCTGGACCCAGACCCGAACCCAAGGCCGAGCTCGGCCCGGCTCGGCTGGCAAAGGCGGCGCACGCGTGCCCGCGTGTGGGGTTTGGGTCGAACCCACCGTTTGGTAGATTCTCCCATGTCCACAAAACTGGGCACCCTCAAGGGACACACCTCTTAGGCTAAACTTGGCTTATATAAGCCACTTACCAGTGTTTCTTCCAACCAATGTGGGATGGGATAGCCTTTTATACTTGCTTAGACACCTACCATTTTATCTCCCAACCAATGTGGGATTGGATTTTGTTACCATTATTTTGCCAATTTCAATAATACACTTTTGGAGTTAATTTCTCATTCACCCATTAATGATTTTAAATGCCACAAAATCCATGATTACTCTACTCATGGAGATAAATAAATTAGAACTTAGAATCATAAAAAAAAAAGTAATCAAATACAAAGAAAATTAGTTTCAAAGTTTACTAAAAATCATGTTCTAATTTTATTCAAAATTCATTATTTTTTTAACAGTTACTGCAAATTTATATGATTCTCTTAATACCAATATCTACATGAATATTTCTAAAAAATAGTAGATATCTAAAGTATGTAATTCAAAACCTATAAATGTTTATTCGATCAAACTGTAATGATTGTTATATGGGTTAAACCAATTTGGGCACATATGGTATAATCAACTCAATGAATATCTGATTAAAGAGGGATAAGCCAATGATCCCATTTATTTCCGCGTCTTCATTAACAGGTTAGAATCTGATTTTGCTATTATAATGGTATATGTAGATGATTTGAATATTGTTGGAACTCCCAAAGAGCTGAAAAAAACTGCCAAATGTTTAAAAAGTAAGTTTGAAATAAAATATCTTAGCAAAATAATTTTTTTGGGGTCTACAAATTGTGCTTCTACCAATAGGGATTCTTGTACATCAGTTAACATATACAAAAAAAGTTGTAAAATATTTTTCTATAAATAAAACTTATCCCTTGAGCATGTTATGGTTCTTCAATCACTTGATATAAAGAATGATCTATTTCATCCCCAAAAAGATGGTGAAACACTTCTTGGTCTTGAAGTATCATATCTAAGTGTAATTGGTATCCTTATGTATCTTACAAACTGCACAAGATTTGATATTGCATTCTCTGTCAATTTTTTAGCAAGACATAGTTCTGCACTAACTCGAAAATATTATAATGAAATCAAACATGTATTACGATACTTTTAAGGGGCAAGAGATCTAGGTTTGGTATATTTAAATGGATCAAGGCAACAACAAATTCGCTATATAGATGCTGACTATCTTTTTGATTCGCACGAAGCTCAATTACAAACAGTGTATGCATTTACTTATGGTGATACAGCCATATCATATCGTATTGGCATTTATGAAACAAATCTGGAGTGTATTTGGTTACAGTCAATGATTTAACATGTTTGAAATAAAATGCAAACGTTTTTCTTTTAAACCCACTCTAATAATATTGTGTGAAAATAATGAAGCAGGCATTATACAGATTAGAGGAAGCAATATCAAATTTGACTGAACTAAGCATATTTTTTCGAAATTCTTTTATATGTATGAGCTCTAAAAAAGTGGTGATGTTCAACAAATGTGCTCAAGTGACAATCTGGTAGATTATTTACAAAGGCATTACCAAATGCAACATTTAAAAAATAAGCAGAGAAAATTAGAATGCATCAACTTAAGAATTTGTCATACAAAATTTAGGAGAGATACTTGCTCAAAGAAAAGTTGCAGATTGTACTCTTTTCCCTTTATCTACCTTTTTTTTTCATTAGAGTTTTTTTAGCAAGGTTTTAATAATGGAGGCATCCTACGCTATTCTAACGGATATCAAAATACTATATTATATTTCCTTCACTAAGGACTTGTTTGATACCAGTAGAACTAGATTGTGAATTCGGTACACCATTGTTTGTTAAGTTTGCTTGCAAAGTTTTTGGCCCGGGCTAACAACCTATTGAGAGAGTGAATCCCACGAATTGGTAGGAATAGTAATTCCTAATTTCACCCGTTACTGGTATTCTAATCCGGATGGGTGGGATTGACTTTGCCGATTTTACCCTCGGATGAGTTGGGTCTTCTTTCTAAACTCTGGAGCATCCAACAAAAATCCTAGCAGACAATCCACTCATCATTGACAGCAGCGGCGGCAAATTTCTAGTTTAATTCGTGTTTGCTCCTCTTCCTGAACTTCATCGGAATCGAATTTGGAGTTTTATCTCAATCTCGATCTCTTACTTTCTCTTTGGAATTCAAAATCGGAAGGAGCGAGATCAAGATTTTGTGGGGATTGTAAATGGAAATAAATTTTACAAAATTTTGTGGGGGCTGTGGATTTAATATTTTTTTTTAAATTTAATAAAAAATAAACTTACAGAGAGAGAAGGTCAAAGGTTGAAGAAGAAGAAGGTCGAAGATGTTCCAGTAGTTTGTTGATGGCTTTCTCCATTTCTCTCATCTCTGCTTTTCTAAATGAGAAGATTATATATATATACGCGCACACACGCATGAACATTGATGAACTTACTACGGTTTTATTAACATTATTTAATGTAGGGGTAATTTTGAAATTTTGTAAATTTAATCATATCCTACGTTATTTAATTCTATCCAAATCAAATATGAGTTTGTATTATCTAATCCTATCTAAATCAAACATGAAAAAATTAATCTCACCTCATTACTAATCTATACATCAATCCTACGTTAATATTAATTTCATCAAACCTACACCAGTTCTATACCAGTTATTAAATGGCTTCTAAAGGTTTTATTCTACGTAGTTTTTCTTTATAAGATTTTGCTCAGTACATTATCATGCAAAGAAAAGTGTTATAACTCCTTGCCTTCTTAATACATTCTTAAGTGCTTGACCACATTAGTCAAGGAAGGGGCATAACTATAGAAGACATGGGAACAATACAATGGATGCAATATTGTAAATTTTTAATACTTCATCTTCATCTCTCTTATAAATTAAAGACAATCAGGATTGATCTGTAAGAAGAAAGTGTTGTGAATCGTCCATCGTTAGCTCTGATACTACTTGTTGGGATTTGAATACCAATCTCCAAATACAAACAAAATCACACATCCATGCGCACACCAAAGAAAAAATTTACAGAAATTTACGTAGTTCGACAAAATCAACGTATGTCCACGGGTGCGCGAGTAATAATCCATTATAACTATAAAATGTGCAATCCCGATATCACAAATACCCCAAAACTTGACACCTACAACCCAAGCCCTGAAACAAACTCCGTTTTCCTATCCAAAGTTTACTCCCATGCCCACAGTATTTTTTCATCTATCCCTACATCTCTACCCTCATTGATTTACTCTCTATACAAATAACTAAAGTTATAAGGTCCTATTTATAGGAAAATCTTAAAATTCTAACCCCATATAATTACAAAGTCTTACATATATTAGACTCTTTGTGGATTTATGACTCAAACCCAACCTAAATACATGTAAATAAAATACCAATTATATGGTTCTACAGAATACAAAACATACACCCAACAATCTCCAACTTTGCTTGAATTCTGCAAATCACGCTGAAGATAACCAGTGTCGATGTCGATTCTTTCATCTTTGCTAATTTGCTACACTCAAACTAGTATGGTCCATACCTCTACACTGAGATGCCTGACACATATTCGTCGAAGTTTCCATCGTTACTCCACTTGTTACTCCACTTATTTACCAGGGTGTAATGGTTATCAATCATCTGTCGAATTAAAAAATTACTGTCTGACTTGACTCTAGCTGCAACTTAAATTCTAGCTGCATCTATTGATGATCAGTCTTTCACCATTGATTGAACCAGATTACTCCCGATTACCTTTGATCACCCGCAATCAAATTCAATTGCCCATGATCAAACCCGATTTTGAGCTGGATATGTTCAATCTCATTTAACCATTCAGAATCTAAAATTTTAGACCGTACCGATGAATTCGCATTACCGAAAAACTTTAGAAGATATCTTTTTTTAAAATTATTTTGCTATATATACAAATAAGTATAGAAAAATAATTTCAAGCCGTTGATTTCAAAAGTCTGTTGTCTCACTAAATCAAATCCAAGATTAGAAGATCAATCACCTAATCCTTATCTCCATTCACAAAATAGCCTCTCCATCAATGACTTGCGTACGGAAATCGAAAACAATGCCTCTTAGAAAATTTCATCCTATCGGAATGAATCAACCACTGTGTCAATCTCTTTCACCGACTTAGTTTATTGCATCGCCGATGATTTCTTTTTTTTTTCTTCTTTTTCTTGTGCAAATAATAAATTTTTATCTATATCGAATCGAAACAAAAAATAATACATTGCTTCGATTACCCACCACGACTTCAAATCGTCTATCATTAGTTCTGATACTACTTGTTGTGAATTGTCTACTGTTAACTCTGATATCATTTATTGAGATTTGAACACTAATTTTTGAACGCAAATAGAAGCAAAAACCAAGCACAAAAAGTAAAAAATAATCAATATTGAGGATTTATGTGATTCAGCACAACTAATCTACGTTCACATGTGCACGAGAGATAATTCATTATAATTGTAGAATATACAATTCCGATATCAAAAACACTCCAAAATTCGACACCCATTACTCGAGCCTTGAAACAAATTCTGTTTTTTCACTCAAAAGTTACTCCCGTGCCCCTATATTTTTTCATCTCTTCCTATATCTCTACTCCTTTCATTTACTCTCCACACAAATAACTAGAGTTATAAAGTCCTATTTATAGAAAAATCCAAAAACTCTAGTCCCATATAATTACAAAATTATATACATATTAGACTCTTTATGGATTCATAATTCTAGTCCAATCCAAATACATGTAAATAAAATACAAATTATATGTGTCCACATAATATAAGACATACACCCAACAGAAAATAATGATGTTTGAAGAGAAATATCACATAATATACACTTGATCTTAAAGATCACTTATATAATTTTTCTTAAAAAATTAGTTGTATATTTTGCATTATTAAGTTCAACACTTTTATTGCAAAGTTCTAAAGTTTATACCTTGTTTGGGTAAGATGGCTTATTAACTTATTTGGCTTATAAGCCAATAAATAAGTTATGTCGTTTGGTTTGTTAAATAAGCCAAATTTTAAGACAACAAGCCAAATAAGTCAAAAATATGCCAAACGAAGTGACTTATTTAAGTAAATAAGCCAAAATAAGCCAAATAAGCCACACAAAATGACTTATAAGCAAATAAGCAAATAAGTCAATTATCACCCAAACGAAGTGATTTATTTATATTTTGACTTATTTACTAATAAATAAATAAGCAAATAAGCCAGTCACCCAAACAGGGCCAATATTATTTTTACAACATTACACAATATTTTAGATAAAAAGAGAACTAAGCATGATTTTGCATAAAATCTTATATTGCATCTATAAAACTTCAATTTTTTTACCACAAAAAAATCAACTTTTAAGCTATATAATATTTGGTTTTTCTAAAAATTTAATTTATTTTTTTATTTTTTTCAAAACAAATAATATAAATCTCTAACACTCTATATATTTTTAAATAAAATAACTATAATACTCTCAAATTAAAAAATTAATTATACTCTAAAAATATAAAAACATCTTACTATTATTCTAATTATTACAACTTATAAAAACATATTAAATATTTTAATAAAAAATAAAAAAATAAAACTAATTGTCTAAACAAATTATTTTAAATAATTTATTTATTCTTTTTAAAAAAATTATCAAAAACAAAACTTTTTACACAGCTAAGATTGATAATAGCTGAAAATAACCCGTCAGGATCATAATAATATAATAATAAAGACGGTGTAAAGTATTTTTACTAGGAATAATAATTCAATGTTCTTAGAGCAATACGAAATTAGAACACTACCTAAACTTGTTCCAAGAATGTTGAATATTTGTTCTTTTACTAGAGAATGTCATGCTATTTAATAGTATTTTTTTCAGATATGCTAAGGGTTTAATCGGTAACAAACTTAAAAGTTAAATTTTTTTTGTTTTTTTTGTATTTTTAGTTCAAAAAATTAAATTTGGCTCAAAATAAATTTAGTAACTTTGCTTTTAAACTGTCTTTTTTAATGTTGATAGTTTGGATAAAAAGTTAAATTTTTTTATTTTTTGTTTAAATTAGAAAAATTTTATTTCTATATATTAGATATTAATAATTATATGTAGTTGGTAGTTGTAATAAATAAATTTAAAAAAAATAATATTATTGTATTTTAAAAGTAGTTAGTTTAAATAAAATATTCTAGGAGTTAGTATTTTAATTTGACTTTTTAATTTTTTAATTTTTTTGTTTTTTTTATCTAACATGCCATGTTAACTTTTTTTACATTTTTAATTAAAAATAAAAAAATTAGAGTTGCCAAACATGCCCTACATACACAAATAACTAATCAAAGACTACCACGAAAATTGAATTGTGGCTATTTATTTACCTTGAAATTTATTACACATATCAATTTTAATATAATTTTTTTTAATTAATTGTCAATGTAAAAAGCACTTTTCAATTTATTTTTCCATGTCCGAATTGATCCCAATCCACTATAAAAACCGAAAATCTTATCGAACGAAATCGTATTGTGATTTATTTTTCTTCGCAAATTTTAATATAATTTTTTTTAATTAATTGTCAATGTAAAAAGCATTTTTCAATTTATTTTTCCATGTCCGATTTGATCCCAATCCACTATAAAAACCGAAAATCTTATCGAACGAAATCGTATTGTGATTTATTTTTCTTCGCAAACGCGGAGGTGGAGAGGCAAAATCTGAGAAGAAGCAATAATAGTGAGTACAAGAGAGAAAACAATGCATTCGTTCGGGTACAGAGCCAACGCCTTGCTAACGTTCGCCCTCACGGTGTTGGCCTTATTATGCGCCATGGCTTCTGTCTCCGATAATCTCATCCCTCCCTCTCCCTCCGCTCAAGTTCAGGTCTCCCTCTCTCTCTCTCTCTCTCTCTCTCTCTCTTCCAGATCTGTGCAAGATACCAATGCCATTTTTTTTGAAGTGATTGATGGATTCGCTCGTCTGTGATTCTAGGTCTTGAACGTTAATTGGTTCAAGAAATCCACACAAGGGAACGACGAGGTATTTCAATTCGTTTCTTTCGTTTTTTTGTTTGTTTGTTTGTTTTGAGTGATGATGATAAAAATTAGATTCACTTTTGCCTTACAACTCGGCTACTTGCTAAGCTGTTGTATCTCTGGGATTTCGTAGTTGTTGCAGAACTCTGAATTTGGCGATTTAATGTTGGAAAATGTTGTGCGCACATATGCAAAACAAAGAATTCGATATACCCCTCGTGGGTGGGTCCCACTTCGTGTGAGAGGGGTGTTCGGTTCTGTGCTTGGATTTGTGTGCATGTATCAGAAGCTTGGATTTGTGTGCATGTATCAGAACTGTTTTATTTTTGGTGCATACTCAGGCCGATTTGATTCGGATACGTGATGAGATTTGGTTTATTATGTAGTTTAAGCTGTGGAAAAGCTGGTATTTCATCTAGCGAAACAAATTTGCGGAATGTTTTTTCCTATATGTTCTTTGTGTTTCAATGTTTGTGTGTATAGAAGAGAGGAAATTATTGAGAAGAGAGGAAATTATGTATATAAAAGAGAGGAAATTATTGAGAAGAGAGGAAATTATGCATGTCCTTTGTATGGCATTGAAACATAGGGTATATCGTAACCGCGAGCCACGACCATCTATGTTGATCAGTGCTGTCTCGGATTTATCTCTTCCGTGTATGGCTCTTATTATATACATCTAGAAATGGGAATCTGTTAGCAACTGTGCAGGCTGGGCTTTCACTTGTGCGATGCTTTGTTGTGGGAAGATCTTATAGAATTGCCCAAAAAACAAATATTTTTTTATACCTTTGGTTATATATATATATAATTTTTTTCTTTTTCTTACAGAAATGGGAGTCTGTCTCGGATTTTTTTGCGTTCCAGTTCCATTATAATTATAATGCTGAATTGGACAAAAGTGATAGTGAAGAGCTATGACGATTTTTTGTTTGGGGGGGGGTGGCAAATTACATTGACCTCCCATTTTATATCTGACAAATACAAGGGCACCCTCTCATTTTTTTTAAAATTACTGTGCATTCTGTTGTGGTTGGGATGACACCGTTAACAAGTAATAGTTTACTATTTTACCCCTACAATAAGATTATTTTTTTATGTAATCTTCATCCAAAATCCAAATACTGTACTCTCTTTTCTTCATTCAAAATCCAGATCATACGTACACATATAAAATACATACAAAAATAAATACATATTTATAAAGACCTTCCATTTGTATAGCTTGATACATGTCACCGCAATCTCCAACCACCACTAGAGCAACTACAGCTCATCTTTGTTCCCTCAACTTTCACCAAATCAATGGGTCGCTAGGATTTTCGTGTTCAGGTTGCAAAGGAGGGAGCGATTCTTTGATTGGAGTCATCTAAGGCTCGTCGTTACTGCGGAGCTCTCGAAGTCCTATGTGAGCATTAGTTTGATTCTAAGGTGCTATGCCATTATATTATGCCTTAAAGGGTTTTATGGGATCAATTCACCATCTTACCAGTTATTCTAGTGCATTGAAAACCCAATTTCTCTTGCGGTGGCTTAACCGAAACAATTCGCCATTTTGGGTTGTGGCCAATTGACGTGGCAAAGGGATGGATTGGGGTATCGATGGCTGGTGGGTGATAAGCAATGTGATGGTAGATTCGTTGTGGTGGCTGGTGAAGGTTTTGTGGTGGTGAAGGTGTCTGATGGCGTGGCATATGGTGGCAGCAAAGGTGTGTGACGACAATTGTCTATGATGGCGTGAAGAGGGTTTTGCTGCTGGTGGTGCCTTTTTTTGGGGGCGATTGCAGAGGTAGGGTTTGCAATGGCAGGAATTATAGTAACACTAGGGGCATCCATCATCTTACAAAAAAAACTGCAAATATAAAAAATCTGAAGGATGAGAGGTTAATATGAATCATTCTACATTGTTCTTAATTTTATCATTGTATCCCATGTTTTTTTTTTCCAAACTAATAATGTGTTTCACTTGTATTTAATGATGAATATGTGTCCCTCGGGTGTCTGGTTTAAAAAAATAAAAAAGGCATGTTTGGATGAATGTCTAACACTTGTGAGGGTGTCCAACAAGCGTCCGTATCCAACATGGATATGTGACCTTCATAGAAGTGCCCATTCTTCTAGCTTGTCATCAAGGGTCTTAATCACTTTCTTTTTTTTTTTGAGTTCTGTTTGAGATTGTGTTGCACGATTATCCATACTCATGTCATTATTCTGCAACTTCATGTATGCCACTTCTTGATTGCTTGTTATTAAGTGGCACCATGGAAGTCAGTAAGCCGCTTGTCACCATCTTCGTTGTTGTTTTTTTCCCCCTTTTTGATTAAAACCTTATCTGTTATTTCTAGTTTTCTTAATTTGCAAGGACTTCAGACGAAGTAATTGGATGTTCTGCATAAAGGGTTGCATTATCCTTTTTGAGGATGCTTTTTAGAGAATACAAGATGTAGCCTAAAGATTCCAGCAATAGGAATTGTGGTGATTGTGGCTTTCGAATTGGAAACTTTTAGTGTTAGGATTCTAAGAGGATGAAGAAAGAGTTTAGGGTTTGAGAGGAATGAAATTGGAATTTGTCTTGATTTTTATGAAGCCAATAATTGTGTTTATTAAATTAGTTGCAAGAATTCTCTGCATAGCTATTATATTTGGGGGCTTTAGTTGTTGATTCAAAGGCCCAAAGGTTGGAGGAATGTAGAACGATTGCTTGGGAATGGTGTTTTGGTGCTTGAAAAAGGGATTTTTCTAGGGGTATGAATAGAAACCAGACAATAGTAACTTTCTGTTTGATAAGAAAAAGACGATGAGTAGAAAATCCGAGTAATCTCACCTAGAGCTCCCAAATGATTACCAAGGTAAGGTTGCATAAAGCACCTCACAAAATTCAAAAGGTTCATACAAATTCTCAAAATCTTTAATCTAATGATTGGAAAGATTACAGAGTATTTAGAGACTTCAGTTCTCCCAATTCTACTCGGCCTAGCAAACCAAACCAAACCAAACCAAAACTAAGCCTTTGTCCCAATTCTACTAGGACTATGACTCCAAAATAGTGAATAGGTGATTTTGAAGACCCTAAAGCATAACTGGACCCTTAAAAGTTAAGATGATCCGTGGGTGATTTCTGTAGCCTGTGTACGACAATTTCAGAATTATTGAAAATTCAAAATACCTCTAACAGTATAGCCTAACTACTAAAACCTAATAAAAGGCTAGTAAATTCGTCCAGCAACATTCTAACCTTAAAAGTATATTCAAAAAATAAAAATAAAAATCCTAAATTGCATTAAGCCCAAAAAGTTTTCCATGTGAGTTCCAAACTTGCCTCTATTCTGTCCAATTACGCATCAATAAAATTTCATATTTTGGTACTTTATTGGAACTTTGCTACTTATGAGGGCTTGGCTTTTAGCCTCATGGCTCTTGGAATTCAAGCCTTTTTTGTTGGATTTTTGATTTGAAGTGTTCCCATTTTCTGCAGGTCAAATTGACATTGAATATATCAGCAGACTTACAGTCATTGTTTACATGGAATACAAAGCAGGTTTCCTACGCTAAGTTCTTTTGTTCTGATTTAGTGCTGATTTTGATGGTCGGTTACTGTGCATAGGATGACTCTCTCTCTCTCTCTCTCTCTCTCTCTCTCTCTCTCTCTCTCTCTCTCTCTCCATGCATAGGTAGTGGTGGGTGCCTTGGGTTGGGGGGATAGGGAAATAGTGATGGTGGGCATGTGGAGTCCTCAACAAAAATGGAAGAGGGGAACGGAGAATTTATAAGAATGGAAAGGGATGCAGAAGGAAGAGAAACATTGGTGCGAATTCCATGGGCGTCATACTATAATGGGGTCATACCAGTTTTCTGTTCAGTGTTTTTGTCATATTGAATCTTGTTTAATATTTTGTTTACATCTCATTTTCTAATTGCAGGTTTTTGTATTTTTAGCTGCCGAGTATGAAACTCCAAAGAATTCCCTGAATCAGGTAAGTTTTTTTTCCTTTTCAGTATCTTGTGGCTTGCACTGCTTTGTCCTGAGGGTATCTCAGGCACTGGATATCGTATCACGTAGCCTTGAGCTTCAATTTAATTTTCATGAGGTTATTGTGGAGCTAATCAGTTTATTTTCACATCTCCTGCTGGATATATGCATTTTTCTATCATTGTTCCATTTCGTTGGCCATTCCTAAGTTGGATGTAGTTTAATTGACAAAGTACTACAACCTCATGGTATTGTTGCTTGAACTGGAGAACCTAGATGGGAATAATTGCTTTTTATATTATCTGCTATATTACCTATTAATTTTAGCTATTGTAGTAGGCTACTATAAACTCTGTTGCAAATTGTCAAATCGTAATCGTATCTCTGGTTGTTTTCTATATGTTTTAATTTTTTAGCATCAAAGAAATTTTATTAATAAAAAGGAATAGATACAAAAAAGCGCAAGAGGATATGAAATCCACTGAAAAAGAAATTAGAAAAACAACTTACCTATCACAAACAGCTTTTCCATCTCTACTAACCAAAAACAAAGGAATTCCCTTGAAAGTAGATGTTGCCAAAGCCCAGAAAGAATCCAAGGAAGAGATCTTATTCCATAAACTCCTTGTATCCTCGGATTGGTTCTCATAGCATTAGCTTGGCCATTGATTACTCTGCCTTTGCCCTTTACCAGGGCTATTGGTGAATTTATAGTTGATTGCTTTCCCTTGTTCATGCAAAGTTATTGAGCAGAGGGAATTTTCTTGTATTTGGTCTGCTTTGCTTTGTCTTTTCCACCTGGAAGCAAGAGATAGAATTTTGCTGAGAAGAAACTGGGTATAATTGAATAAAGTGGAGAGATACAATGGGGGAAGGAGCAGTCACATATAGCTTCCTCTACTTGCTTCTTGTTGTAGCCACTTGGTGAGAAATCGGATAGGTAAATCATGTTGTGAATTGCCGAACTGCAGGTTCATACTGAAGAAAGGTGAACCAGTTAGCCTGTGGCAGTTCTATCATCATCACTAGTGATGAATGCAATCTATCTTCCTTCCCGAATTCAGACAAGAACACCTAGGCACATTGTAATTGTGTTCTATCAGCATCATTCGTGATGAATGAAAAATCTATCTTCCTTCCCAAATTCAGGCAAGAACACCTAGGCACATTGTAAGTGGATTCAAATTTCTATTTATTTTTCACATGTTCTTTGTGCATCATATAGACATAATGCCACGTTGCTATGTGAATAAGAAAAGTGAAGGCCACTAACTTTTAAGATACAAATTTTAGTTCCTTTTTCCCTTCAGTTCGACCTTCAAATACCAGTGTATGAAATGTTGGTTGGGTTTGAAACTGAAACATTGAGAGGTGTTTTTTGAACTGTCAGTTTGACCTTCGAATGCCAGTGTCTGAAATGTTGGTCAGTTGTCCTGATTGGTGATTGAGCTGTTGAATGTGCACGATACCTTTGTTGTGCCATTGTCAGGCAATTCAATGAATTGAGTTATAGGACATAGTTTTACAGAAGTTATTTGACTATTCTGTATATTGTTCTCTCTCTAATGTGTGCATAACTGCTTATCTTGTGGTGTCCCTGTGCCTGAATTTTGTGGAAGCATCTATGTGTAACTAGCTACACGTCTATATTGGAATGCAACATCACTGCCATTGTCTAGAAATTATGGGTTTTCCTTTTTGCATTCACTCTAAAATTACGGGTTATGAACCCAAAATTCAAATCATGGACTTCAAGAAATGGACAGCTTTGTCTGAAACACCTCTAACTGAATCTCAACATTTTTAACGTGTCACTGGCTCCCAAGTTCTTTTAAATCATGTTGTTGTATCATTTCAATGAGTAGTTACTGCAAGGCATTGTTGATTTCTGCACTTCTGATAATGGCGATACTATTTCCCTTATGGAGCTAGTGGCCTTTAGTGGAAAATTAGTCGACCTTAAAGAAGTTGGAAGTCTTGAAGAAATGAAATGTGCTAATATTGAAGTTGTTGAAGGGTGTCAGTGCTTTCTGTTTTTTGTTTTAAAAAAGAAAATAGAAAAAGCCCGATACTGCTAGGTAATATGTGGTATTATGATGAAGCTGCAATCAAACTTAACCTGGAAAAAAGTTATCCTAGATATCCTTCTGCATTGAAGCTAAGAAATTCCTTGGTGTGGTGACTTATGGGATGGCTGGCTGTAAAGGTTATTGTACTACCCTAACTGAACTTCCATCTGCATTTCTAGTCTGACATGGCAGGCTCGAGTGGTTCAACTATTCTTCTTCTTCGTCATCTTTGTCGTCATCTTCTTCGACTCTTTTTTTTATGCATATTCTTTGACTTTTTAAAAAAAAATTTCTGCAACATCTATGATTAATTATCGACTTAGAGGATGGATTATTAGAAACTTGTAATAGTAAGCATGCAAGGTGGGTAATTTCTTGGATTTCTGCAATAAACTCATCTTACATGACCCATGGCAGATGTCCCTGTGGGATGGTATTATACCTTCAAAAGAGCATGCAAAATTCTCGATACATACGACAAACGAATATCGTTTCACCGATCAGGTAAACCCCTATTTGCTACTTGCACCTTTATTTTCTCCCTGGTTGTTTGGGTTTTATATTCTTCTTTCTTTCATGTCTAGGGAAGCAATCTCCGGGGTAAAGAATACAACTTAACTTTGCACTGGCATGTCATGCCCAAGACTGGCAAGATGTTTGCTGATAAATTAGTTATGACCGGTTTTCGCCTTCCCGAGGAATACAGATGAGGATGTTTTTGCTATGCATCACTTAACTCTTTACTTTAGCCTCAGACATTTTTTTTTTCCCCTGAAGAGAGACTAATACAGAAAACAGAAAAAGCGCAAAATCGATGTTTGAGAATGTTAAGAACAAGGATATTTATGCCTTTTTCCCGATCAATAGAACTTCCAATTTTTGGATTCTGAACTGTTGCTTTGGAGCATGTTTGAGGATATCCCAAGGGCAGCCCAATACATGATGCTCTTGCACGACTGCGTCTGTAAACCCCACCTCCTTCGGTTATGTGCTTTGTAAAAATGGGTTGGTGTTTGCTGAAAAGGATCAAAACTTACCAAGCTATTTCAGTGGTTTAAGGTTCGTTCATGATTAGGATCGACCGTAAACTCGGAAGTTTCACTGGAAGCACTCTTGACTTAATTAATATTTTGTGATTTGTGAGTCGTTGCAATTAGCCAAAAGTTTACCTTTTTAAGGATGGATTCTGAGGACCTGCCTCGAGGGGTAGAGACCAAACTATTAACCATAACCTCTTCTATGATCATGAGTGGTTGGATATTTACTTGGATAACATACCCAAGATTTCCTATTTCCTTTCCCTTCACAATTTTACTTTCCACTTGGATGTTTTAAATGGAGGGACATGAGTAGGAATGGTGGTAGAGCGAGCTGGAGCGGGGATGTGTTCTATTTTGATTGGAGTTGGGACAAGAAGAAAAAAAAATAGAGTAGCAAGGGCGGGATAGGGACAAGAACATATTGAGAGTAGTTTTGTAAGCTTTAAAGGGTAGGTGATACTAATAAGAGATGCATAGTAATGTGACAAATTAAAAAGAATGGTTGAGAAATTTTTATGTAATTGGAAGAGGGGACAAAGCTAGATAAGATAGGACAAAAAAAGAAGCAAATATTGCTTCCCCCTCCCCCATTTCTTACTGGGAATAAGAAAAAATTGTACACAATGAGACAGATGTTAAGAGAAGACTGAAAAAATTGTCATCTCTAAATATGGGAGTTATAATATTGCGCAGAGAACTGTTGGAGGTAGGTTTGAGAAAGCTACAAGAGAGGAGCGTAGATAATAATACATTTTAGCAGAAGCATTGCACAACTAATGTCCTCCCAATAGGATTTCAAATAACCGTTCCATTTGGTAATTCCAATGGCACACATTTTTTATTTAAGCACCTAACTTATTCATTGAGGCACTCACACAGATACATTAATAATTAATACTTTAAGTCTTAATTGACAACCTTGGTTTTTTTACTTTTTGGTTTACCAAAAAATGCGAAAAAGTTAAGAGTGCCAATTTAGCAAAAAAATTAAAAAATTAAAAAAATTTAAACAGTCAAATCAAAACACAAATTTTTAGAATATTCAGTTTAAATTTTCACAACTTTTAAAATATAATAATATTATTTATTCACAATTTATTTACTATCACTATCAATTACATATCATTGTTGATATTAAATATATAAAAAGATAAAATTATCCAATTTTGAGCAAAAAATAAAAAGTTAACTTTTTATCCAAACAACTAATTTTAAAAAAATTAACTTAAAAATTAAATTACCAAACAACTTACTTTAAACTTAATTTAATTTTTTTTGCTAAAAACATAAAAAAGCAAAAAAAAAATTTAAATTAATTGCCAATTAGGGCCTAAACATAAGGGTTTCCAAAATAATAGTGTGTGCATTTAGAATCACTCGTACCCTTTTTATCTATACTATTTTATAAAAAGGGAACTTTCATTTAGTGTTTCCTAAAATTAAAATGGTATAAATTCTGTGTTATGCTTAAAATGCCTTTAAAAAAATTATCTTCTCTGTTTTTAAAAATTAGCTATAAATGTCCACTTCCCTCTCTAAAAAAAATTGTTAATACTTATTTCTTCCCAATTTATAAATATACTTGCACTAATTTATATTGCTTTTGATTTTTTTCTGTGATACGCGCAAAACATGGACCCTAGTTTCAAATAATAAAGCTAAGCCAACTATCTCATCTTATTACATTTTATTTGCCATCTCTTAGTATTATTGTTCCATTAGTTTAATGAACTGCACCATTCCTACTCGGTACTAATATAATCGTGACAAATCACACAATAAAAATTAAATTTTGGTAATTTATTATTATTTTTAATTATATATTTTTTTTATCGACAAATACTTATCTACTCACAACTTTCATACTTTACACTTAGTAAAATTTGAACTCCCACTTTTTAATTGTAGTTATTGCTGTATTTTAAAACCATTGCCATAAAAGCTCTCAAATTCAACTGTGAAACCAATAACCCTATGTCCAACCCATTATCCTGCAATGATCAACTTCAATTCCTTTCTATTCAAATTCATAAACCCAGACGCAACCTTAGTAATTTTGGCATTTACCGTGCACTTGTCCTCCATTTCTCTCTATTTAAATTTTAATTTTTTTCTCCCACTTCACTTTAACTTCAACTTTTTCTTTATCTTTAGTCAAAAATATGTTTTTACTATGTATGCATACATGTAATTCGAAAAATATAACTACTTTAGTATATTTTTTAGTGAAACTAGGAGTCTAAGGTGAAATTATTAAAAAATTTCCACTACATTATTTTTCTTAATATAAAAAAATTATTCATTATTTAACTTTGATTTTATAACAGAATGATTTTTTAAGTACTTTTAGGCAGAAAT
>JAOTRH010000020.1:7442613-7455982 GCA_034768845.1 Heliamphora exappendiculata | reverse complement strand
CCCGCCCCCAACGGGGAGTTCCATCTCCGTCCCCATCCCCGATCCCCGATCCCCAAAAAATACATACAAAATAAAAGGTATTCAAAAATACCAAGTCTCTGCGAAATCGGTCAAAATTTATACAAAAGTTAGATAGAAAATTTAGTGCTCTTACCTAAGATTATCCATGAGGTTTGCTAAATTTGGTTGCCTTGTTGAACTATTTAATCTACTGCCTACTAGCCACTTGAACATGTATTAAATGATGATCAAAACACAAGTTAATCGGAACACTGGATTATCAAAAATAAATGGATGAACAAAAAGCTCCAGCCACATTGTAGAAACTAAGATTACTTGAGCACAGTAACAAAAATAAATGGATGATCAAAAGCTCAAGTCACATTGAAGTCCTATAATTGCAAAGTTGTAACAAAACTAAGTATCCTTAAATTCTTACACATTAGAGAAACCGGCCAATAAGCACAGTAGCACACAATTGATGAGGAAATAAATGGACTAGTGGAAAAAGTTGTTCACAAACAAAACTACTAATGCACAGTAGCACACAATTCCAGAATTCAGTTGTCCAAACATCAACTGCCCCAGTTATGAAACCAAATGCCTAGTAACATATCAAAGCATCAAAATTCCAATTAAAACTACCAATGCTAGATTTTGTTTCTCAACATTAAGTGTTAAAAAAGGAAACTTGTTCAATGTTCAAAACACAGCTCCATGATGGCAAAACAAAGCAGATGGGTTGGTGACAAAACACAGCAGTCAGTAAGATGGCAACAACAAAAATTGGGAGTAATTGGCAACACACAGCAGTCAGCAACATCCTTGATGGCAGCAACATCAACATGTAAGGAGCACTACATAAAAATAAAGAACAACATCGGTACCAAAAAATACTAAAACCAAGTGATGAAAATAAAAGAAAATTCTTACCTCATCTGTCACTAACATTTATCATGGCCGAAGACTCGTAATCATCAACATCAATATCCATGTCATCATCATCTATTTGCATTAGAAGTTCACCTTTAAAAAAATTATATTTGTCATACATTTGTGTATAGGCATTTGATATTAATATAAACTAAGACAAATCAATGTGAGATATTTAATTACCTTGATACTCAAGAGCTTATAACCAACTTTGAGAACACATCAATGCCTCCGAAGTCTTGGGATGAAGCCTACTACAATGTGGAGTGACCACTCTCTCGCTAGTGTTAAAAGCGGACTCTGATGCAACAGTAGATACAGGTATGGCTAATATATCCCTAGCAATGGCTTGCATAGTTGAGTACTTCAATCCAATTGATTTCCACCATGCTAAGATATCAAAATCTTGATTTCTTGGTAAAACATTCTCATCCAAATAATGATCCATTTCATATTTCACAGTCAATGTTTTATCTTCTTTTTTTTTTACTGGAGATGAATGCATCAAATTCAGAGAGATCGTCTTGACCACCACTAGTCAAGTATGAGTAGTATGAATGCTCATCTCCAACATGACCAAGTTTAAGTTGGTACTCATTGAGTCAGTCATAACAATGCTGTCGAATCCTCTCTACCTCAAAACAAGAATCATCCTCATAAATTTTTGAAAAATAGTACTCAATCAAAGTCAACTTATACCTTGAGTCCAAAAGAGATGCAAGCCCTAAAATACCATAAATCACCGACCAATACTTGTCAAATTTTTGTACCATGTTTGATGCCATTGTCTTAACCACCCCATTTGAACACAAGATCAACTAAGATAATGCAATTTTGATCTCACAAACCTTTGAAAAAAACAAATTTATAGTTGGATATTTTCTACTACTAAACAATTTAGTGACATTGTAAAATATTTTCAATCTTTCACAAATTTCTTTAACAAACTCCCAATCACTCTCTCTCAGTAAACTTCTATATTGGGGCTCATTATGTTTTAGGCGAGAGAAAATATTTTTGTATCCTATGGCGGTTTAAAGCATCAAATAGGTAGAATTCCATCCTGTAGCACAATCAAGAGACAATTTCTTAGAAGATGTAATGCGCAATTGACGCCCAGCTTCTTCAAGCTTCTCCTCTCTTTTTGGTGTTGATGCCCAATAAACAACACTGTCTCTAATTTTTTCAATTCCTTCCTTGATGACTTCTAAACCATCTTTCACAACTAAGTTCAATATATGAGCAGCACAACGTATATGAAATGAACTTTCACCAGACAAAAGAGAACCAGGATCCAACTTATCTAAGAGAATTGGAATCATTGCGTCATTACTATAACAATTTTCAATAGTAATGATTGAAAATTGTTGGATCCTGAGCTTTCTATTAACATTCCAATATAAGATAGTCTCCATAAACACGTCAGATAAAACTTATGTTGTGTGTGGACAAGGCACATATCCAAATGTAAATAAAAAAGTTACAAAAATAAAAATTAACAAATGAAAAATTAATAACTAAAGCATAAAGTACAACCGCAGAGTAGTAAATTAGTAAATTACCATAGAATACGACTTTGTAATTTTCATGAATCGTCAATGAAGTGGCCGGTCACAACCATAAATCCTCTCTTCTGATTGCTAGAAGTCTACATATTAGTTGTGATAGCAATTTTACTTTGATTTTTTTCAATCACCTTTATTGTCTTCGCCTTCTCAAAGTCAAATGTTTTGAAAATATCCCCCTTAATGGTGTTTCGAGAAACCATTGTAAATAATGGTTGAAGAGTTTGTGAATATTTCTTAAAACCAATGTGGTCGACAATGAAAAGAGGATATTCATGCATAATTACCATATTAGCAAAGCTCTCTTCTAGCAAACTTTCAATCGAAAGTGTAAGGCTCAATTTTTTTCTTTCCCTCTCCTTTCATAAAGTTTGCTGTTAAAACTTTTTGACCCATATCACCCACTTGCCTCCTAGGACAGCTCTTATAATGGTTATGTAAATATATAGTCCCATTTTTAGATGAATCCCTCAGTTGGTTTTTACAATAGTTACAAATGGTTTTATCCATTCCATTAATATTTTTTTTTCTCAAAATGCTGCTAGACAACACTTCTCTTTCTTTTTCCTATGGCAGACTGATATTCTTCTTCCTCAACACCATTTTCATTTGCGAGTGCAGGATTATTAGTTTGTGCATGTGAGCTTTCAATAAGTGTTGGTGGTTGAGTTGATTTTTAGGTAAGATCAACTGAAATTGTTGTGGAGACGCATTCTGGTGAGGATATTTTGCTGTTTGAAGAGAAAAAAAAATACTCAATTTACCAAATACTATTACAATAAAACAAAAAATAAATTTAAAACAAAAATATGCAGAATGTACATGTGAAATCAAATGAAAAAAATTGCTTACATGCATATTGCAGAATATTATAATAAAACAAAATAAATAAAGTGGAAAAAAATCGAAATGCATACATATGAAATCCATCAACATAAATGCATAATGTTTACATATGAAATCGAAAAAAAAAAATTAAAAGTTTAAAACTAACTCAGTATTCAGTAAACCCTAGTCTCACAAAATTTAAAGCAAGAAAAGAAACACAAAAAAATTTAAAAATCAACTCAGTAAACTCTAAATTGGCTGATTAATGATTACCTCTCGAAAATTCTAGTCCACACAGTTGGGAGTTGCAGCGATGATGTTACTGGTCCACGAGTCATGGTGGCGGACAACAACGTCGGTCTTACTCTCTTGAGTCTCTTTGGCTGGGTCGATTTTCTTCGCAGAAGTCAAAACACTCGGCACACTCGTACTCGGTACTCTCGTTGGCAACGTTGGTCTTTAGTGTTCTTTGTAGATTGATTGGCCACGACGGCGTCGCCCCTTGTCTCGCCACAAGCCCACATCACTCGCCACTCAGAGTCTCAGACTTTTCGACTCTCGCTTTTCTAAGTTCTCTTTAATCTCTATCAGTTGTGGACGTTTGGGATTTGAGAATGAGTTACTGAAACTAAATGAGGATTGCCGCTAAACAACTTAAGTGCTGAAACCCTAGGATTAAAAGAGTATATATATTAATGGCAAATTTGTAATATTAGTCAAAAGCTTTGGGTAGAAATATAAGTTTATATAGAAAATTAATCGGGGAATTATCGGGGGTTAATCGGGGCGGGGTCGGGGGTTTGATTGGGGCGAGGATCTATATTACCAGCCCTCCCCGCCCCCAGATGGGGATATTTTTTTCTCTCCCCGAACCCGACCCGAAATCGAAAAAAATTGCCTATACTTGAGTATTTCGGGTCTGGTCGAGGGCGAGTCAAGTCAAATTGCCATCCCTAGCTAGCTCAGGGTATGTAGACTTCCAATGACCCTTTTGGTGACAAAAGACAAAAGCTGCACTCATTCATAGCAATTCGTGATTTGGAATTTCCCGTGTCTTGAATCAAATGAGGGGGAGTAGGTAGCAACGGAGTCCGAGAAGAAACACCCATGGAGGAGGAAGAACTGGCAAAGACTGACTGAGAGAGAATAGTTATCTAAGCAACTTTGAATCCTGTCTCCTCTGCAATAAGTTCACGAATAGCCCCGTCAACAGACGATAAAGGAGAACGATGAAGGATAGCACCACGAAGTGGCTCAAACTGATCACGAAAGGCCATTAGAAACTGTACGAGCTGTTGCTTTTCGCTATACTGGAAATAACTGGTAATCAATTGTAAGTCAGAGGGTTCCATAAGAGCTAGTTGATCCCAGTAAATTGTCATCTCATTATAAAATTTTTGGATTGACTTGTCATTTTGTTTGGCGCTTCGAATGGCTATTTCCTAACTCATATTGCTTAGCAAAATTATAAGTGAGATACATATTCTAAAGATAGTCTCACACATGCTTGATGGTTGTATATTTCGAGAAATTCATTCCGATACTGGGTTCCACAGAATTGTGGAACCAAGTGTGGACTTGCGCATTCCTCATATCCCATGTTGCAATACAGGAATGATAACCTTCAACCTATGGATCGGAAGGTCGAACAGTAGAACTTGTGACATATCCCCATCAGCCTTTTCGTCGAGAAGAAAATTCTTCATAACATTGGACCAATAAGAATAGTTGGACCCATTGAAGCGAATATTGATAGCTTGTAATTTTTCGTCGGCCATAACTGAAAAAATAATGGGGAACAAGAGCCAAATAGGACCAACTTAAGTCAAACAAGGCCAAACAGGAGCTAACTAGGACTAACTTGTGTCTTCAAGACAAACAAAGCCAAACGAGGCCAAACAGAGCCAAAATAGATCCAAACAGAGCCAAACAGCCGATGTTCAAGACAAAGAAGGTTCTGGCGAGGTCGTTGGAGTTCGCCGACGTACTGAAGAAGGCTGTCAGAGGTCGGCGAGGTAGAGAGTTGCTGTAGTCGCTGTTGTGGGTTGCGGTGACTAGGGTTTTTAGGTGTTTCGAAGGTCGGCGACTAGGGTTTTTGAGATTTCAAAGATTTTGAGGGCCGGCAGCTAGGTTTTCTAGGGTTTTGAGGGTTGACGACGCCGAAGGGAGAAGGAGACGACTTCGAAGGTCGCCGGTGGCTAGGGTTCTGGGATTTCGAAGGTCGATGGCTAGGGTTTCTGAGATTTTGAAGATTTCGGGGGTTGGCGGCTAGGTTTTCTGGGGTTTCGAGGTTTGACGGTGCAGGAGGGAGAAGGAACGACTTCGAGGGTTTTGCTGAGAAGAAGACGACCTCAAGGGAGAAGACAACGACAACGACTTCAAGGGTTTTGTTGAGAAGAGGAGAAGACGACGACAACGACAACGACAATGACGCCGGGGGAAAGAGAGGCCGATGGCACCGGAGAGAATAGAGGTCGGCGGCATGCTAGGGTTTGTAACCCCGCTCTGATACCATGTAAACAAATGGAAGAAACTATTATTATTGCATAATCATACAAAAAAGATTTAAATAATAATGAAAGAATACAAAAAGTATATAACTATGGAAATCCTAAAAATGGTAAAAGACTAAATAGAAAACAAGATTTTAATAATAAAAATAATATTTTGACAATTCAAATAATGGAAAATATCTCAATAATATATTCTCGCAGTTGCCACTGCCTTGTTCCGTCCGAACGGTTTGGTCCTCTGAGGTTTTTCTCACATTCCAACACTATGCACATTCTTGCATGGCTGTTAGCAGTTGTTTTTTTTTTTGTCTTTTTTTTAATTTTATATTTCTTGGAGGGGGGGTTGATTTGTAGTTTAAACTAATTAGATAACCTCCGTGGCTTGGATTTTTGTAACACTTACTTCAGGAATATTGACTTCATGAATATTGGTTTACTAGACCTATTCTTTTCATATTGGAAGCATTATATGTTTAAACAATTTAACATTTATTATGATTGCTTCTGTTCTCTTGAGGAAGGAATGAGTTGCCAAACCCCCACAAGCAGTGAGCGGTTAAGGACATATTGGACGCCAGCAATGGAACGATGCTTTATTGATCTTATGTTAGATCATATGCATAGGGGTAACAGAGTAGGTCATACTTTCAACAAACAAGCATGGGCTGATATGCTTAGCATGTTCAGTGCAAAATTTGGATTTCAACACGACAAAGATATCTTGAAGAATCATTACAGTACTTTGTTGAAACAATTTAATGCTGTAAAGAATCTTCTTGAGCAGAGTGGATTTTCTTGGGATGATACTCAACAAATGGTAATAGCTGATGATTATGTTTGGGATACCTATATCAAGGTACATTGTCTCTTGTTTTAGTTTTAACATTTGCCTTTATTGGCTAGTAATATACTTGAATTGATGCAGGCTCATCCAGATGCTCAATATTACAGGAATAAAACCCTAATAAACGTCAATGATTTGCGCTTGATATATGCATATACAATGGCAGATGGAAGATACAGTCGTTCAAGTCATGATATGGACTTCGATGATGAAATCCAAGGAATGAACACTGGTTTGTTTCTATTCCTGCCGTGAGCCTTCTAAGGTTCAATAATCATTTGTCATTGAAATGCATTTTATTGGTTTTTCATTATTTGATCAGTTTTTAGTTTGTTAATGCAAAGACATTTTTGAAGAGTCTCTCATAAAAAGGGGAAAAGTTCATGGGGTTTGAGGCTTCAAACCCTGGTAATGGTTCATTTTCTTATTTTTTTTATGCTCTATTGGTTGTTATTATCACCATTTAACTACTTACGATTTGATCACGAATATAAATAATTCAATTCCTATCAAGTTTTTAATTCTGGACAGAAATGAGACTAGTATTCTCTCAATATCTTCAAAATCCTAGCAGGCACAGATGTAACTAATTAGCAGTTCACATTCCATTACCGTGGAGTCTTATCATGGTTGGTCAATAGCTATACCAAACATGCCTAAAACAATCTAGGACTGATGACATTATGCAGCACATCCGGTCACTTGTATAAAAAACAAAATCTCAAAGATAACATCCTACAAGGTACGGCTGGTGTGGCATATGCCACTTAGTTAAGACTAGTTTAGATTTGGATCATAATGTGGTGTCTGTAGTTTGTAACTTGGTATAATAATGTGGGGGACTGAGGTCTTTCAGATGGTGATTCAGTAATCTGCATTTTTATTTCTGATGTAGTGATATTTTATGTAACATTGAACCTGTTGGTTCTAGTTTATCATAATTGTGCCGAGCATTGCTTAAATTTTGTTGAAAACCCACAAGAAAACTAGTCTTGTTTATACAATATATTTTTGGGTAAATTACCAATACCTCTCTCATGGTATTGTTCAAATACAATAAAACACCTGAGGTATTGGAAATTACACCCCATTTCTTAAGATTTAAATTTGCATAAAAAATAGATCCCTCCGTTAGTCAACTGTTAGATTGACTAACAGATTTTGATGATGTCAGTTATTAATTTATTTTAAATTCCTAAACTACCCTCAATTCATCTCTCTCACTTCCCAAACCCTAGATACCCCAAACCCCCGAGTCCCAAGCACTGACTCACCAGTGCCATCACCAGCGCACCACTGCGCCAACACCAGTGCCTCTCACCGGTGAGCCACTGCGCCACCACCAGCGCCTCTAAGCCACCTCCAACGCCCCTGCACCACCACCAGCACCACTGCACCACCACCAGCCCCGTCGCCGCCAAACCCAGATGCCATTTCCATGAAAGTGAAGAGAAAGAGAGGCGGAAGGAGGAGGAGGAGGAGAGGCGGGGATTGAGAGTTGATGGGGAGGTTGGTGGCGAAGCGGCGGCGGTAACAGACGCTGGCATCAACACGAACGGCAGATCTGGGTTCTTGGGTGGTGGTTCATGGTGGCTCGGTGGTTTAGGGTGGTGATTCGGTGGTATTTTTGGGCTGCGGTGGTGGTTTTCGGGGGTGTTTTGGGGCTGGTTTTTTGTGGTAATTTTTGGACGGCGGTGGTGGACGACCGGCAGTGGTGGACGACTGGCGGTGGTGGTTTTTGGGGGGTTGTTTTGGTGGTTTTGTGGTGGTGGAGACTAGCGGTGGTGGTTTTTGGAGGTAGTTTTGGTGGTTTTGGGTGGTAATTTTTGGGCGGCGGTGGTGGTGGTTTTTGGGGTTGGTTTTGGTGGTAATTTTTGGGCAGCGGCGGTGGTGGACGACTGGCAGTGGTGGTTTTTGGGGTGGTTTTTTGTGCTTTTGGGTGGTGGTTGCTGGTGGGTGTTGGTTTTGGGCCTGGTAAGGGTACACCAGTCCTTTAACATTTTCTGTTAACTCTGTTAATGAACAAGGAGGTATTTGTAATTTTTGATACCTCAAGTGTTTGATTGTAATTGGCCATTACTTCAAGGAAGGTAATGGTATTTTACCCTATATGTTTTACTTATACAATATATTTTTTTAATGATGTCTCTTGGGGATGGGGGAGTGGTGTTGGTTGGTTGATATTTGAATAAGTTTTTACTAGGCGCAGAACTGAGTTGTAGTTGCAAAGTTAATAATATGCATCCATGTTTCCAATCTAAATGAATTTATTGTTGGTAAAGTATTTATTTTTAACAAAGGAATGATATATTGAATGAACAGCTAATTACGTAAAGATATTTTGTTTCCGTAGGTGAAGGAAAGGAGGCCCATACCCCCACAATTAGCAACTTTACGAAGACATATTGGACACTACCAATGGAACACCATCTTATTGACTTGTTACTGGACCAGGTGCTAAGAGGGAATAAAATTGGGAATCCATTCATGACTCAGGCTTGGAATGAAATGGCGAAGTCGTTCAATTCAAAATTTGGATCTCACTATGGTAAAGAAGACCTGAAGAGTCGCTATAAACATTTGAGACAGCAATATAACAACGTAAAGACTCTTCTTGATCAGAGTGGGTTTTCTTGGGATGAAACCCGTGAAATGGTCACTGCTGAACAATATGTTTGGGATGCTTTTATCAAGGTGAACTACCATACACCTGCTTCTCATTATTGAGTTTTGTTTGGTTTGATAGTTCATTGCTTATGTACTGCTGTGCAGGCACGTCCTGATGCTCAATTGTATAAATTTAAAAATGTCCCGAGCTACCAAAAGCTGTGTGTTATATTTGATGTGGAAGGTTCTAACGGAGGACCTAGCTGTACAGCTTACAATGAAGACCTCAAGAGTAAAGGTTCAGCATTGATGATTGGTATCTTTTTTATTTTGACCATGAAAAATTAGATAAAATGTTTTTTCATACGCATGTTCCCTAATTATTAGCATAACCAATGACATTGCCTTGTGGAAATAAGTATTGATGCTTCTATGAACTGACGGAATTGTAACTGGCATGCAGCTTTATGTCAGCATTAGTTAATAGGACTTGTAATGGTTGCATGATAAAATCATGATGCGTACATAGTTGATTATCTGATAGAATCAATTCTTACAATTTTCGTCACATGCAGTTTCTAATGCTCCCATGTACACCCTGGTGGTTATCCAATAATGAATTCTGGACATATGCATCACATATGCCCGGAGGCTAGTTGCTCATAGTGTCTGAATTCTTAGTAAAATCTCAAAAAATAAAATATAAATATAAATATAAAAATAATGACATTCTCAGCTTCCTTTCTGTGCCAATTTACCTGTGGCTTGCCAAACACTGGTTCCTCAACTGCATGTAAAAGCTGGATTACCAAATTATTCACTAAGTTGAGACTTGAGAGTCTGTCAGCTAAAGCTAAATGAAGCTAATTCATGCAACTTTAGCTTGTATGATTAGTACAATAGTGCTATTGGTTCTTGCATTTAAGCATTACAAATCAAATGATTCACCATGTATGTTCTTAGCTGATTCTCTGATTTTTAAAAGGAAATGAAATTCAATGCAATGCAGATAGTGATTGTTTAAAGACATACTGGACACCTTCAATGGACCGGTATCTCATTGACCTCCTGCTAAAGCAATTGCATAAAGGACATAAGATTAATCACCGTTACAAGCAAGAATGGATAGATATTGTGGCATCGCTCAATGATAGATTTGGTTCACAACTTGAAAAATGTGCTTTAAAGGATCAATATAAACGTTTGAAGAAGGTATACAATGATATCAAGAATCTACTTGAACTGGGTGAATTTTATTGGGATGAATCAAGGCAAATGGTCACAGGACCTGATGATGTTTGGGATGCTTATAGCAAGGTGCATTGCCCGTTCCTCTTAGTCTTGTATGTGAGTACAATTGCTAGTAGCTTAGATATGTTATTTGCAGGAGCATCAAGATGGAACAATATTCAGAAGAAAAGGAATACCAAATTATAGTGATTTATGCTTGGTTTGTGGAAATTTGACTTCTGAAGGAAGATGGAACCAATCGGATCCATACGCGGGCTTCAACAGTGGTAGGTTTATTCTGATGAGATTTAAGCAGTTTCCCTTCAATCATTATTTTGGAAACAAGAGTTCAGTAACAAGTGTTCAGGGATTTTGGAACCTTTTGAGTTATAATTTAAATTGCACTGATTCCCTGTTGAATTATCCATGATGCATGTAGTTGTTTCTTTATAGAAGGTAATTCGATGGGTTTACTGTATTATTTTTAATATCTCATGTTCATAAATTTGTTGAAGGGACGAATTTTCAAACATCCCTAAATGGAAGTTATCTGATGACTGGTTGGACACCACCTATGGACCGATACTTCATCGATTTAATGCTAGAGCAGATCCGTAAAGGGAATATGTTTGATCAGAACTTCAACAAACAAGCTTGGGGTGATATGGTAGCAAAGTTTGTTGCAGAATTTGGTTCTCAGCACCACCAAGATGATCTAAAAAGTCGTTTTGAGACTCTGAGGAATCTATTCCTTGATATGAGAACTCTTGTTGATCAAAGTGGGTTTACATGGGATGAGATGCAACAGATGGTAATTGCTAGTGATGATATATGGGATGCTTATATCAAGGTGCATTTTTCAACATAGATCTCTAATGGCATCTATAACATGCATGATTTAAATGCTTAGTAGCTTACATTCTGCATAACCTAACCAGGACCACCCTGATGCACGGTCATACCGAAGTCGAACTCTCCCGAACTATAATGATTTGATGTTGATATATGGAAATACAAGCACCAATGGAAGGTGTGATTCAAATTTGTTTACTGATCTTGATGATGATGATGATGATGATGCAAGAGTAAACATTCGTGAGTTATTCTTCTCTCCCTCTCTCTAACCTTACTTGATTTGCATGAGCTTTGTCTTTATATTTGTGAGCCACAACGAGAATGGTGACAATGAGGATAAATATGGACTAGGGCTGCCTATATGCTTCAAGCACAAGAATTTCTATTGTCCATTTGTTTGTATGACGATCTAGTTGTTTATCTTGGAAGTTTCATGTGAACCAAGTGACATATATGTTTGTATTGCAAAGTCTAGTTTCCTAGTGTTACTAATTCAATTGATTATGCTGCAGACTGGAATATGAGTTATGGGCAGTGGGAATCAATCCTTGTAGTTATTTTATTTTTTCTTTTAGGATTTTGCATGGAATTTGGAAACTTGTAGATGTATTGGCACATAAAGTTTTCTTTTTTATATATGGTGAGTAAATGGGTTGTTTCACGTGCTAGAAGGGCATGTGCCTCACTGCAAAAGTCACAGTCGCGGTAATAACACCCTTGGCTGCAGTTGTAATTTGTAAAAGTCACGGCAATGGTGTGTCCGAGATTCGGATTTTAAATCGATCATGGTCCTATATCGACCATGATCGGATCGACCATGATCGGATCTTCGTACTGAAATGACTCCATTTCTAGGCAGACATGTGTATACAATGACAAGTTGCGGCTGCTGCAGACTCTCAAAGTGCGCTTGCTAATTCTCCAGCCACCCCATGGGCCAGATACACCCGCCTGGCTGCATTGCACTGCGTTAAACAGAAGCTTGCACATACATGGGTCCATGGAAGATGCAGCATCAAGGGCCACCAGCTATTGCAATCTCATGGATTGCAGCCTGTGAAGCCTGCTCACCTTTATACACGTGATAGTCCCCTGAGTCTGTTTGAGTTTTGTCACAAAGAGCGTTGCAAATCACAGCTTTGAGCTCCACAAGGCTTTGCCACACCACCACGATCTGTTTCCCACAAGGTTCTGCCTGTCCTATGTTATGGTCACCGAAATGCTTGAAGCCCTGTCTGCACTCTCATCATTAACTAGATGTGCCGCTGATGTAACGCTTGAGCTCAAGCGTGACATTGAAGATCCCCCACCGCTCTGTGTTGCTTCCGATAGCCTTCATGACAGTGTCAAAGTCCTGCAGGCAATAATACATGCCGTCAAGCTGCGTGGCACTATTCATGTTAGAATCAATTGTATATCTATTTCACATCAGCAGCATCGCATAGGGGTGGGTTGTGCGCACACCTGTCCCTGGCAATCAAACATGACCTGCTTCCAGTTCAGATAAGGCCGTTGTCCATAACCCTCCTTTTCGTATTGACCCTCTGCTCCATCTTTCAGCACTGTTGCACTGCACCTGTCACAGGAGGAGACAAGGCTCTGTTATGTCATGCAGAGGAGCATGATGGAGAAGTGTCCTGTGAATTAAGATGCCGTATCTAAAGCAATGAGAGTACTTACTTGCTAAGGATATCGCCAACCTGCACCTGACCTGACTTGTCTGCATTGCCACCAGGCACGACTTCTTCCACCACCACAGATGTTCTGTCCTTGCTATCAGCTAGCACTAGTCCCTGTAGGCAACTCTCAGGTATAACGCATGTCAATTGTGTTCCCGTACTTCAACGATTTGGAAGGCTATCAGGTGTGCCATACCATTGGCTTTCTGAGTGTGACCTCAATGAGTCGATAGGTAGAGCGATCCTCACTGCATTGCAGGGAATCTTAGTCAAAGTCGCGAAGGATCAGGGGAGTGCATCAAGAGGCACTCAAAA
>JAOTRH010000020.1:7416120-7435907 GCA_034768845.1 Heliamphora exappendiculata | reverse complement strand
CATCTTTCACCGTTTTCAAGAAAGCCCTTTGAAAACCATCCAACCACAAGTCATATAATGTAATGAACCAAGAAAAGTGAAAACATGCTTTTTACTCGAAAAATAAAGGTTTAAACATATATATGACATTTCATGTATTTTCTACTCGGTAAAAACACATATAATTACATACAACATTCTTATACAGCAGTAGGGTCTAGAATGCTACGTCGTTGGGTTAAAATTCGACGCCTTGAAAACTGAACCTCGACGAAATAGAATTATGTCCGGATATATGCGAAGCCCCCAGCATCAATAGCAAGGATCCGTTGTCTAATCGCAGAAAACTGAGCCCCGGGTCCACCAAAATCTAGAGAGAAGGCAGAGGTTTTGGGAGAGAGAAACCAGATTTGAATAAAAAAATATCCAAAAATATCTTCCAAGACTTGATATTTATAGAAAAACGCCACATCACACAGGTCAGTCGACTGGGCCCCCAATCCAGTCGACTGAAAAACCTTCTGGAAAACCAAAACCTCGCACCGCCTCAAGTCCAGTAGACTGGACCCTCCTGGTCAGTCGACTGAACCACCAAAAACCCCACTCAGTCGACTGAAATTCTCTCTGAAATTTTTTGAAAATAAACTGGGTTAGGGTCTCACAACTCTTCCCCCCTTAAAGGAATTTAGTCCTCAAAATTCAACACTGCTTCGCAAGCCAAACACAGCCTATCAATCATCAGCAACCTCTGATGCAAGCTCCACAACACTGTACAACAGCAGAAATGCCCTAGCAACGCTGCACAACAGCAGACATGCCTCAACAACTGAAACCCCAAAACTGGAGCTGTCACATAATTGATACCAAGACTACACATTTGTAAGGAATCAATCTCCATACAGACTGTTCACACGTGCAAGTTTCACTAACATCACTATCATCCAGGAAACATCCATAAAACACTGGATTAAGATCCAACTCATGCTACCAAACCCCAACACAGAACTCTCGCCAACACGACTACTCCATAAACAAACGCAAGGCAAGAGACTAATTCACCACGCTACCTGATCTCAAACATGCTCTATGCTCGAACACAGAGACTTCACCCTCGTCCTCATTGCCACATATTAGCTCAATCACACCTCACAATACCCACAAAGGACTATCTCCACAAGTCCAAACACACGACGTCGAACTCCGACATCGAACACGTGAAGTCACACACCCCGCACACAAACTTTACTCAAATCCTGACGATCACCAGATGGCTACCGACTTTGATACCACATCATCACCCTACAAATGCCAACATTAACACCACTGAAGCTGACATGCCGCCGATCCACGAGCAATAACATAACACTCGACTCCAGAGAGAAGCTCACCAGAGAGAAGCTCACGTAACTCACCTGGAATACCAAATAATATATCTCAGCAAACCCTTCAATCTTCATCCTCTACTCGAACTTCAATCACAAACCCCAATTCTCACCTAGGAGAAACATCAGGTGGCACACCATTGTCTGGGATAAGGTTTCACACAACCGAAAACCTATCTGGCATCATAGCCACAAAGTCACCTAACTCCAGTGAGTCACCTGACTCCAGCGAGTCACTCGACCAAAAACGTCACGTAGATAGAACATCTCATAGGTATCCAACAACCTATATCAACCAAATCATAACTCTCGTGCAATAGCACGTCACTGCACATTACTGCACAACTCAACGTCTCGCCATCAGATCACTAATACCAAGGCTACAGATCAACCTCAAATCAAACACGATCTCCGTCGTCTGACAAATCAAACATGATCCTCGTGATCTGACAAAGCGAATAGGTCGACTGACATATAGCATCAACTCCAACGCAGAACACATACATCAATTCCTTGAATCCACAATAGCAGAATAGTTAAACCCAAGACACCAATCAAAACTTAATTCTTACTCTTAGCAATTTCCTCACTAAACTCATCACGGCCCTTCCGTTCCATATCAAGCAGTTGTGTCGGTCCAAACAAGCCATGCCAACCAAGGCTTCCCAAACATCATATCCTTCCTGATTCATACTTTATCATAGTCTCGGGATAACCATCCACACAAACAACAGTTATGCCGAAGCACAACACTTACCACAGTCGACCACCACTCTTCGACTCCAAGAACTCTAAGAATTCTGAGCAGCTCAAAACTCCAACCAGAACCCAAGCAAGACTCATAAAAGTCTTCTGGAAACCCGTCATACGCCTATAATAGCCGCACTACTCCGATAAAATTCCTGCTCTGCCATGAGCTAGAAGCACAACCATACGCACACAACGGTCAACGATCCTCAACTGATCACTGCAAAGAACTCTACATCTCAACAACAATTCCTTGGTCTATCAAGAACAACAACATAAGGGATATAACCCATATGGTTCAACTATCATACAAACAAGCCGCACTGACTAGGTTACCATGACCTATCATGTTTACCACACTCACACGGACTCCTTTACGATCTTCAACCACGGGAGAATACCAACCCCATCATGCAATTCTTTACGATTCCCAACTGCAGGAGCAATCGGATCCCAGGTCACACACAGAGACGTTCAGATACATAGTGTCTCACACCACGCATCGAAGCCATGAAGAATCCATCTGATAATCACCCAATCACGGCGACACAAGTCCCTGAGTCACAACTCCAAGGGTCACACACGGGCACAAACCCACTGAGATTCCACCGTCTCAGAACACAACCAAATTTGAACCAATCAAGAACCTGGCATCTCCATCCAACCGAGATGAAATAACTCGCACCAGACAATCGTCTACAAGAAAACTCTCTCTCTCCTTCCATCCAAAGGAAAGAAAAGGGCCAACAAGAAACCATAATCCAACCTTAGCGTACTGGGAGTACTCCTCAACACTTAGCCTCTAAGAACTCTATAAGTCCTACCTCGAGGCCACATCGACTGCAGTCACAGAGCTACTGTCAACCACGGTCACGATACTCAGATCATCTGCTACTTCAGGCTCTCTCAGACCTCATTCACACATGTGAACACCAGGCATCCGTATACTTGGTACAACATATACCATTGCGCCTAAAACATCACTCCACAAGGTTGCACTTACTCACCTAACTCTTGCTATGCAAACCACAATCACGTCACAGCCTCGAGCTCATTGTCCAAGGCACAACGTCAAACAAAAGGGAACCCAATTCTGAGACCTTTCATCCAGAGTTACTAATAACTCCCACTACCATGCAGACACCTTCCGCACTTTCGCTCTCAAAGCATACATCGGTTATAGGCATCGTACCCTACGATTTCTCACCTATCACCTCAGGCTAGCCAAACCACACGGTACACAGCTAAACCTTATTACTCCACATTTCGTTCCCATGGGCAAACAACATATCCATCTTTGAACCTAAGGTGGAACACAAACAACCTTCAAACATATCATACCCAGGATATGTCATCTCAACACTATGCCAACCACACGAAGCTCGCATGGTTCCCAAACGTGATCTCCTATTCACTAGGATATCGACTAAACCACAGACCTGCATTCCCGTAGGAATCTCACAGAATCGATACTTGTCGCAGGAACCCTTACACATTCCCATACAGCCGTAACCCATGCTCTTCCCAGCATAATTGCAACTCATACTCATTCTCATATCCTTGAGCTCATGCACTCGAAACTTAATTTTCAAGCCTCATAAGGTACACAACGTATAAGGTCATCAGACTACTCAGACTACCAACAACATTCTGCTGACCACCATCGGTATCCTGACCACCAGGAAATATCTCCAGAACCACACGTTCTGTTATCTCAACATACACCCGACTAAGGATTACTACACTCCCATCCACTATGTTCCCGTCTATACCCGATCCTGAGTACACGGCTCATGACATAGCATGGCTCAAGACGTACCTAATCCATCACACGGCCAAAACCACGTACATTAAAAATTCAAAAGGAATAATCACTATCACAATCCAAACATAACAACTAAGATCTAGGGTTTCCAACACCCCATCGCCCCTATTCGCAAGGCTATCCTTAACACCACTACCACTTCTGATAACTTACTCTCCAGAGAAGCTAGTTACCTAAGCCAAAGCCATCAACCATGTTTCGACCACACCTGAACAAAACTTTGCTCAAACACTCAACGGTTTGCCAACCGAGGCCAACCTCACACAATTAAACCCAACTCACTGATGAGTTCCACAACATACCAGGCGATCAACGCTCAACCCATAATCGTACCTCTGCAACTGATAACAACCGAGTCGCACATCTAAGACCCAAACCACGGTCTCGTCACCTCTAAGAGTGTACAGGTTATATAGAAAGAAAACATAAAACACAACAACCTAAGGTCGATTTATCATGTTATTTCTACCACATACCACATAATCATGCTAGCACATAGTCACAACGATCATGCGGACACAACATCGATACCGAGTAGAACTGACAAGAATGATGCGTCACTTTGGATAACCTACTTAGATTCCCTGCTAGAAATCACATCCATAAAATGCGATTTTAACTTGGCTCCCAAGTTTGTTAATCCAAACACCCGAAGTCAAGGCTAATCAATCCTAAGGTCCAACCTCCATGCTCACATATACACGACATCAACATGCTCATATTCCAAACATAGGCAACCAAGCACACACACATCCTCATAAGGTAACACACCCTCTTTCCACAGCTCATAGGTATTCAAACCCAGAGCTCTGATACCAAGTTGTCACGCCCCAAACTCCGAGTTACGCAAAAAGCCACCGAATAACCACTAAACTGCCCAAACAAAAGGGATTTAAAACCAGAAGACCAAACAATGCCAAAACCATTGTAAAAAAAAGCATACTACCGAGGGTTTATTGATTTAAGAGAGCAGCCAAAAGACTACAGTTACAGCCCCACAAGCTAAGCGTAAAAAAAATACGAGTAGTAGATAAGAAAATCTTTTCGTTTTAAAATAAGCTTAGGCCGTTCCAAAATCTACCTCAAAGCACAAAAGTTTATGTGAAGCAAAAACTAATTGAAAATCCTATTTGTCAACCGTTGATCCTAACAACGAAAAACGTAGTATGAAACTACGAAAAAAAACAACCAATCCAAGGTTCTCTCGAAAGCATTAAAACATGCATACATCCATAATCATAGTATACGATTTACAACATGTTACAAATAAACATGAGACATATACAACAGATATAGGCTACCTATCAAGAAAAAATAGAAGTCTTGTCATCAGCCACCTCTGGGCTCCATCGGGTTAACCTACAGGACCACGCTTACCTGATAAAGGTTTTACAGTAAAATCCCACACCATGAGCCAAAACCCAATAACAATAGACAATAAAGCTGTAAAGCAGGAAATATGCAATCATCTAGTGGGAGTGAACTCGACCACAAAACCCAAAATGGTTTTCCATCCATCAGACCATCACGAGTCTCAAAATGGTTTTATTTCATAAAACTCACATTTTTGTCCTCAAAACCATGCATATCATATAGTGGGAGCTAACTCAACCACAAAGCCAAAAGGTTTTACATCATAAAATCCCAAGTTTTCCATCGGACTCCCAAAACAATTTTTCTTTCACAACCAAGCATTTAAACAATGCAAAACCCCATTTTATAGTTGAAGGAAAACAATAATCAAAACATCGTTCCCACATGGAATATACCATCGTGAAAAAAGAAGAAGAATATGATCCTATGTACCGACTCCATCACAAGGGAATAGAGGTAACAACTATAAACTTCTGCCCATTACCCTAGTCCTGAACCACTTAAGGCCTGCTAGGTAATGACAAGTTCTATGCGGAGCACCACAACGAACCACTTAATTTACGGGCGACCACCCGAGGGAACTAAGCACCCAATCGCCTCAATTTACGAGGACTAACCCGAAGGATCTGAGTACTTACGTTGCCCACATTTCTGGACTTTCACCGAGGGTAACTCGTGCCAAATACACGTTATCCTGCTACATCTAGATAATCTTCTAAAAACTGAACTGTAGCATCAACTACAATAATCCTTTCGCAAATATACATTATATATGTATATAGATCCATCCATCAACATGGAGATCAACAAAATATTTTAAAAATATTTTTTCACATTTTCAACAAAACGTTTCAAAACCTGAGACTCAACCCCGAAGGTGAGCTCCAAACCTCCAAAACATAAAATGTTGAGATTTCAATCAAAACCACAGTTTTTCAACAAGAACCACCATCTTTCACCGTTTTCAAGAAAGCCCTTTGAAAACCATCCAACCACAAGTCATATAATGTAATGAACCAAGAAAAGCGAAAACATGCTTTTTACTCGAAAAATAAAGGTTTAAACATATATATGACATTTCATGTATTTTTTACCCGGTGAAAACACATAATTACATACAACACCGTTATACAGTAGTAGGGTCTAGAATTCTACCTCGTTGGGTCAAAACCCGACGCCTCAAAAATCGAACCTCGACAAAACAAAATTATGTTCGGATATATGCGAAGCCCCCAGCACCAATAGCAAGGATCCGCTATATAATCGCTGAAAATTGAGCCCCGGGCCCATCAAAATCTAGAGAGAAGGAAGAGATTTTAGGAGAGAGAAACCAGATCTGAAGTAAAAAATATCCAAAAATATCTTCTGAGGCTTGATATTTATAGAAAAAGGCCACATCACATAGGTCAGTCGACTGGACCCCCAATCCAGTCGACTGAAAAACCTTATGGAAAACCAAAACCTCACACCGCCTCAAGTCCAGTTGACTGGACCCTCCTGGTCAGTCGACTGAACCACCAAAAACTCCATTCAGTCGATTGGACTCACCCCTTCATAGACTAAAATTTTCACTGAAATTTTCTCAAAATAAACTGGGTCAGAGTCTCACAATTCCTCATGTGAGACTCGATTCATTTTCTTTTTGTTTTATATATATTCAATGTGTTGGGTTATGTTTCATTGTTTTAGAACATCATGTTATGTGTGTTTTATGTATGTGTTTTATGCTTGTTCGGGTTAAGGAAGGCTAGTTTGGTTTTGGGGTTGTAAACCGTTTTGAAGTTTTTTCGTTAGCTGGACACTGGAGAATTTTTCATATGTTGGCAGTAGCCTTTTAGTCAACTGATAGGGTGAATTCAGTCAACTGGATGTTCTAGGTGGTGGTTCAGTCAACTAAGGCTAGAGGTTCAGTCGACTAGACTGTGGCAGTGGTGAGTTTTTGGGTTTTCTAGTAGCTTTTCAGTCGACTGACTTAGTGGGTACAATCGACTGATTTCCTGTGCAGGGCTGAACCTATAAATATCAACCCTTTAGAAGATATTTTAAAAACCTAGCTTCTTGAGTAAGTTTCTTTTTCCTCCACCTTTTCTCTAGCTTTTTAGTGGGCCCGGCTTGGTTTTTTGCGATCGAATAGTAGATATTTGCTTTTTCTCGCCGAGGGTTTCGCATTCATCCGGACAGAATCTCGTTTTGACGAAGTTTAATTTTTGAGGAGTCAGGTTTTTGACTCAACAAGGTAGGATCCTAGACTCTCATGTCTTAAAAGGGTGCTACGTGCAATATTATGCGTTTTTACCGTTCTAAAATGCATGAAAAGTGATTTTAGGTGTTTAAACCATGTTTGGTTGGATGAAATGGTTTTTAAAGTGTTTTTATAGTTTATTCGATATTATTGGACGTGTGGATGTCCATGATTTTCAAAAAGGTGATTTGAAAACGGAGGGATCTATTTAAAGTCTTGAAAATCGTGTTTTGGAGGTTTATACAACTGTATGTATGTGAGTTTATTTCTATGGTTATGTGAACGATACGATTGTATGTATGGGGATAATTAGTACATGGCTATGTGCGTACATTTATCTGTCGAATCATACGAAAACTACATATTAGGGCAAGTGATTGTCCCGCGGTGAAAGACCGCCAAGAATTGCACATTAGGACAAGTGATTGTCCCGCGGTGAAAGACCGCAAAAAATCTGTTGATTGAGTTAGTATTATCCTATGGTGAAAGACCGTGACAGAGTATGACAAGCATATGAACTGTTATGGATGCTTAATATATTATCGAACATTGGTAGATGTTGAGAGACGGTGAAAAAACTTATGATTTTTTAGAAGTAAAATCGTTATCTTTTTTTGAGGCTCGTGTGAGTCAAAATATTCATATTATTTGTGTTAGCGTGCTTTTCTTTGAAATTCATTTTAGTCTATTTTCCTATTGGGCTTCGGATAATGATGTGGGATTTGTGAAAACCTTTTCCAGGTGACAGTGATCATGGGTGTTGATCTAGTGGAGCCCCGGAGGCAGAAGACTTTGTTTAAAGTTTTCTTTTATTTGTTTTGGGATCATGTACTGTTACATGCATTGCTTGTTCTTGGAGGCGTGTTTTGTAAGTCTTAAGGCGATATACTATGCATGTATGGAATAGAATGTATGTTGTTTAGAGAGATGAACCTTGGGTAACCATCTTGATTCCAAATGGTGTATTTTGGTTTTGGTTAAGTGTTTTACAAATAAAACCTTGTTTCAAAAAAGGTATCTCAATGGGCTTTTTACGTGACCTTGGGTTTTTAGGGCGTGACACCTCAATCCACCCCTTACCTATTTAAAAAACTCTTTCTCCTCCCCTCCACTTCTCATACTCGGTCACTCCATAGGTTTCTAGAGAGAGAGTAAGTCTAAGAAAGATAGATAGAAAAGAAGAAGAAAAAGAAAGAAAGAAGAAGGAAATGAAGAAGATCAAAGAAAGTTGATTCGATTTTAAGCTAAAGATAAGTCCAACTTCATTATTAAAGATAAGTCCAACTTCGTTAATCAAGAAACTACAAGGTAGCAACTTCCTAAAACTCTCTAAACTTCTCTTGTAGCATATCTCTACAACATTTAATAAAATTTTAAAAACTAAAACTAAACTTAGAAACAAGAAGGTTCAAAAAAGAATCAAATAGGAGAACTATGAGTAATCGATCGCTTTACGCTTGATTGTTTTTCATTATTCTTCCATGACGTGAATGAATGCGATATGGACATGTTAACATCTCTTTCATATTCTGCCTTTATGTGGTTTATGGACCCGTGATCTATGTTAAACAAAAAATGAAACAAGTTTATCGAAGAAAAATCAAGCAAAAGTTAATTTTAGGTCTTACCTGAATTTTTCAAAAAAGTAAGATCCTTTTTCAAAAACTATTTTTACTAGGAGCTCCATGAAGATGTTTTAGCATGTGCGATTTTTGGTAGGACCTAGAAAGGTGTTTTTGTGCCCTACACAATGCTTTTTTACGATATTGTGCCAAAAAAATAGTCCATTTTGGAGATTTTATAAAATTTCAAAACAATTCCCTCGGGTCAACATTTATGTTTAGAGCTATATTTTTGAATTATCTTTTTCATATAAAATATATTTTGAGCGATTTGACCAGACTATTTTTTTTAAAAGTCATTTTTCCAAATAGTGTTATTTTTTGACTAATTTTGTTCAATGAATTTTTACCTCTATTTACAAGCTTCCCCCAATCATGATTCCTCCATGAAACTTATGGCAAACATGTATATCTACCACCTCGTTAGAATTTGTAACAAATTACTAAGGTTTAGAATTTTAAAAGTATTTTACGGTGGGACCATTCGATCTGGATTCTTAGTTTATTTTGATGAGTAATACCTAGTAAGTGTTCGACTTGAAATATTCCCTTAACTTTCCATGTATGAGACTTCCTTGTGATTTTATAGCATGTTAAACATACTAAAAATTGTTAGATATCTTATATTGAAGGCATATTTAGTTAGCCGTGATCAGGCATAGAGAACAAAACTATGAATCTCGAACGAATGATGTCCTTTTAGAAAGAAACTAGGTTTTGACATGAGTTGGGTTTTGTGTATTGGAGTTATGTAGAGGAAGGGTCCATTCACATCATGAGTCATGCTATTTCATGAGCCATGCTATGTCTTCAATCGTGCCTTTTCGGCATCTGTGGGAGTCGCAATCCGCATACAGGTAGTATGAGGAGGAGCGAGATCTACGGTAAATCGCTCATGATAACACTTAGCTGAGTATAAGTAGTATTGGACGGGAAGGGTGTGAAGCGGGCACAAGGTGTATGGAACATAGTGTATGGGAACATAGTGGTGGGGAATGTAATGTTACCATGGAGATGAGTGCCCATTGTGGAAACGTGGCGATAAGTGTGGGATGGGTTCTCTTGGTGAGACTCAGGAAACTATTTCATTTGAACAACGATCGAAGAACTTTTGTGAACTTTAATTAGAACTATTGTGAACTTAATTAAGTTGTTATAATTATTCATTATCATATATGCATACTTGTGTTGTTTGATTATGTGTGATAAGGGTAGGATAGTAGGGTTTTGGTTGTTCCTACTCGGCGTCGCAGCACATGGCATCTTATGTTAGGTGGAGGAGAATACAATGAGGAAACGTCAGAGGGAGAAGCGAAACCATGGCTTGCAACTAACAATGAACCTCTGTTTGCAGTTTGAATAATTTTACGCTTTAAAGTTCGATTGTGGTTTTTATTTTGTTGAAGTCTTTTAAAAGACTTGGATTGTAATATATTTTGATGATGTCTTTCGTAGTAAGACTGAAGTCACTTTTATTTAAATCATCTACTCGAATCGGTATAGTTATTTAAAATAAATTATGAGCTATTTTCTCGCAATTAATCAAGTAAAAATATGCTTTTGTAACATAGGATGTCTCTGAAAATTTGGGCATAACATCTTTTAGAAGCTTGGTAAACCCTAGGTTAGTTAAGGTTGACCTAGGTTAGAAGAGAGATCTACGCATGTGTATGTATACATCAAACTTTGTGCCTAGGTTTAGGCACAAGCTTCCATGTTGGGCAGCCATTATTTCCCATTTTCTTTTTGTTTAAATTATATCTTTTGTTTTATATAAAAAGAGATTCAAGAAAATTCACATTAACTAATTTCTTGGTCCTTGGGCCAAACCTTTAATTTTTTTGTCTTTGGGCATAGAAATTGGATTTCTAAAACTGACATTAGAGTGATATTGGGCTCAGTCCACTCCAAAATCGAGCTTAAGAAGACTAAATGGTTTTGTCGACCCTTTTCAGGGGAGTTAGGTTCAAGGACATCCTTTTAAAGCTCAAAAACCAATTCTATTCGAACCATACATTCTTTTTTATTGATGTCGAAAGTATGGGTCTTTACAATTAGTATCAGTCTGCGCCAAGTGCCTATAATAAGATGATAAACCTAAAAGAAATGTTTTAGGATCAGGCTCGTGCTGCTAGGCAAGTGGCCATGAAATCTCTGATGAACACAACTATGACTGAAGGCACCCTAGTAACGGATCATGTTCTAAAGATGATCGGTCTTTTGAATAAACTAGAGATCTTTGAAGTTGAGATCGATGGTGAAAGCTAATTCGATATCATAATTCAATCACTGACTGAGCCCTTTAATCAGTTTTGCCTCATCAATTACAACATGAATAAACTTTGTTTTACTTTGGCAAAACTACTTGAAGAGCTTCAAGCAACTAAGGTTGTCCTTTGAAAGCCAGTTACTACTTTTGTTGCTAAAAATGTTCTACTCCTAAGTCAAAAGGCAAGAAGAAGAAGAAAAAGTTTTAGAAACATGTTACAATTCGTCAGACAGTTCGTGAGCCTCAGGCTAGAGTTAAAAAGCCTAAGGGCAAGTGTTTTCACTACAGCTAAATAAGACACTAAAAGAAGCAGTGTTCACTTTATCTCAACAAGGTGAACAATCAAGGTAAGTTTCATTCAATAGTTTTTAAAACAAGTTTAGCAGTGTTATCTATCGGTACTTGGTGTGTATATACGGGAGCTACTAATGGTGTTTGCAATTATTTGTAGGGGTTCTAGAAAACCAAACATCTAAGTGATGGAGAAATCTATCTAAATATGGGGAATAATACAAGAGTAGGAGCAACTACAATAGGAGATGTTACTCTCAATTTTGGTACAGATAGGACTTTACTATTAAAAGATTATCTTTATGCACCATCCATTACAAAGAAATTTAATTTTAGTTTCGAAATTGATAAATAATAGATATTCGATTTATTTTAATAACTTAATAGTTATTACAATTAATAAGCATTTTATCTATTATGGCTCATTTAAGATATTTACACATGTTGACGTGTTTATTTCGTATATATATATCTCTGTGCTGTATGGCTTATGTTTCACTTGTAGAATTGCATGTTTTGTATAGGTGTTATACATGTTATGCATGCGGGAAGGTGTGGCTTTCACCCTTTTTCTTTTTCTCTCCCAGTGTTGACCGCTCGAGCGTGGCTCGGAGTGGGGTTCGCTCGAGCAGGGCTTGGGCGCTCGAGCGGTGGTGTGGCAGGGCCTATGTCGGCAGGGCTCCGCTCGAGCAGTGGGAACCGCGCTCAAGCAGTGGGTCCTGGGCGCGAAAAGCTATAAAGAGAACAAAATATCTTTTTGAGATCTAAAATATCCTTTCCTTTACTGGATTTTAAATGTTATCCATAAATGTGCCAGGACAATGGGTGTATGGTTTTGAGTTGAGCTTCAATTGCTCCTCGGTGCAAGTCTAGAAACGTGCGTAGAGTAGGTCCCTACGTGCTTTCGGGTTAGTCCCCGTAAATGAGGTTGGGTGCTCCGGTCTGGTAAACTAAGTGGTTGGTTGGTTGGGTGCTTAGTACCCTGGGATGGTGTTCTCGTAAACTAAGTGGTTACATTGTCGTGACTCCGTATAGAGCTTGTCAATACCTAGTGGGCCTCAAGTGGTAACTAGGGTAATGGGAAAGAGTCTATAGTTGTTACCTTATCTGCGTGTGGCAGAGTCGGTACATAGGATCTCATTTATCTGTGTTCTCCTCGACTGTGTGACCCGAGTGGAGGAAAACTATTTTATCTATGTTTTCCTCGGTTGTGTGCTCTGGGTGAATAAAATCAGGTTTTGATTATTGTTTTACTATTGCTTTCCCTTAACCGTGGCATGATATATGTCAGGATTGTATGCATAGTTTGAAGGATGAAAATGGGAATTTTATGAGATAAAACCGTTTTGAAGCTCGTGTTGGCTTGATAGAAAATTTATGGTTTTTGAGAGAAAAACCCTTTTTGGCTCTTGTGGTTGAGCCTGTGTATGTGTAACTACATAGCCTGCTTTACTGCTTTATTGTCTTTTCCTATTGGGCTTCGGCTCACGGTGTGGAATTTTGCTGTAAAAATATTTTTAGGTGACCACGTGGAGTTAACCTAGAGGCTTGTGGGGATGGAGAGCTTGCTGTAGTTTTCCTTGTTTTGGACATGTACTTATACATGTGATGCCTGTTTCAGAAGGCTGGTTTTGTATGCCTTTCGGGGATATACTTATTCATGTATGAGTTTGCATGATTTCTGTTTATGAGAGATAAACTTGGGGATCTTTATCCAAATGCTGTAATATTTTATAGTTGATGGTGTTCCAACTGCAAATCTTATTTTCTCAAATGGGTGTTTTGATTAGCTTTTGCGTGACCCTGGTGCTTAGGGCGTGACAACTTGGTATCAGAGCTCTGGGTTCGAATACCTATGAGCCATGGAAAAGAGGGTACATCGCCTTGTGAGGATGTGTGTGTGCTTGATTGCATGTGTTACAGCGTTTTCCTAACATGGCACGATAGCTTGTGGTGTATACGTGGGCCTGGAGGTTGAGCCTTAGGATTGATTAGTCTTGCCTTCAGCGTTTGGATTGACAAACTCGAAATCCAAGTTAGAGACGCGTTTTGCGGACGTGATTTCTGGCTAGGAATCTGAGTAGGTTGTTCAGATGGACGAGTCTTTCTTGTTGGTTCTCCTCAGTATGTGAGATATGTGATGACATGATCTAAGTAGCTATGTATTAGCATGCTTATATGTGATCTGTCTTTTACGTTAGCAATAACATGTTGTAGGAATGCTTATCGTGTTATATTTCTTTCGTATAGAGTTATATCCACGCAGGGAGGATGAGGTTAAGGTCGAGTCCATAGCTGTGGTTCTGGCCGAAGGGACGTTCCAGTCCCAGATGTTGGGGATGCTAATGCACCCCAAGGCCCTATTGGCAAGGGAGATCTATTGCGTGAGATGGTCGGCTCCATCCGGCAACTGGCTGAGGCCACTATGGGAAGGGAGAGTGTACTTAAGCCGAGGGCAACGGTCACGATGTGTGAGTTTCGCCGTCTGGATCCTCCTACCTTTTCTGGGGATCCCAGCCCACGATTTCCACTAGTAGCTGGAGCTGGTTACCAGGATTCAGGATTCGCTTCAGATTGAAGAAGATGATCTAAGGGTTATATGTGCCGCCTTCCAGCTGAGAGGGAGTGCTCATATGTGGTGGAAGTTCGCCAAGACCATAGTGGTAGGCACTTGGGAGGCATTCACAAATGTATTTTTGGAGAAATACTTTCCAGCGACTTTGAAGGATCACTATAGAGAGGATTTTCTATTTTTGACTCAGGGGACGATGACTGTGGTTGAGTATGAGGCTGAGTTTACTAGCCTATCTCGGTTTGCACAAGAGATTGTGCCTACTGATGAGTTCCGTGCGAAGTGGTTCGAGAGGGGTTTGAGGCCCGCTATCAAAGATAGGGTGGCTACATTCCAGATGTAGGTCTTCACAGATCTGATACAGATGGCCATGAAAGTGGAGGACACTCGGAATGAGATGCGCAGAGACAGGGATAGTAGGGGTCCCCAAGGAGGGGAAAGCTCACAGTCCTAGGGACGTAGGGACAAACGTCGACAGACATCTGGTCTGAGTTCTCACCCGGTGGGGTCATATCCGCCTTAATCTTCTGCATCTGTGCCTCCTTCAGCTTCAATGGAAAGTTCAGAGCATAGGAGAGAGTCTGTTTGTTTTAGATGCCAGCGGCCAGGGTATCGTGCAGTGGATTATCGGAGTCCGATGCCAGTTCAGTTGTAATCGCAGGTGCAGGGAAGAGGGCCAATGGTATGCTTTGAGTGCGGCCAGTCTGGACACATCAGTAGAGATTGCCCAAGAGGAGGGAGCGTGCGGAGCACAGCTCGAGCTTCAGTTACTCCTTTTGCTCAGGGACGTCAATTATCTCGGTTTGTAGAAGGGGACGCCTCGAAACAATCAGGCAGATAGTCGACGGTTCAGGGCCACAGTGGGCAGGCCAGAGGTTATGTGCTTGCAGATCCTAGTTCATCCAGAGCACCGGTCGTGCCCGATGCTGCTGCTACCACCTCCATGATCAGAGGTACTTTTCTAGTCTATAGATCATGGGCCTGTGTTCTCATAGACACCAGAGCATCACATTCGTTTATATCATTTGCATTTGCATCTTCTTTGGGGTTGGAAATGGACTGGTTTGGTGGTACTATGAGTGTAGAGACCCAAGTCAGTGGGAGTGTGAAGTTAAGTCTAGTTTGTAGATCTTGTGTGTTGGAGGTCGCCGGCCATTGTTTAGAGTTTAACCTTGTTATTCTAGACATGACCACGTTTGATGTCATCCAAGGGATGGATTGGATAACCACCTATCGTGCCTTCATCGATTGCAATCGACGGAGGGTAACGATTTGTACACCAACGGGAGATTATTTCAGTGTTATGGGAGATCGGGATGAGGGTTTGATGGTTGTGCTGCGCGCTTTGCTGAACTAAGGCAACCTAGGTTTCCTCTTTTCAACTCTCATGTTGGATGAGGTAGTTGGGGTTCGGGGAGAGTTACCTTCGGTGGTTTGCGACTATCCAGATGTCTTTCCTGAAGATTTACTTGAGTTACCACCGAGCCGTGAGGTGGAGTTCTCCATTGATCTAGTTCCCAGAGCTGCTCCCATATCTATATCGTCTTATCATTTTGCACCCGCTGAGTTGCGTGAATTCAAGGTACAACTTCAGGAGTTGATAAATAGGGGGTTTATACGTCCGAGAACTTCACCGTGGGGAGCCCCTGCTCTTTTTAGAAAGAAAAAGGATGGTTCTTTGAGTTTTGTATCGACTACTGGAAGTTGAATCAGGTGACAGTGAAGAATAAGTATTCGATGCCGAGAATAGATGATTTGTTTGATCAGTTGAAGGGGTTGAGTTGCTTTTCAAAGATAGACCTGAAATCAGGATAGCACCAGTTGAGGATTAGGGACGAGGATATAGCGCATACCACTTTTTGGACTCGCTATGGTCACTACGAGTTTCTGGTTATGCCGTTCAGTTTGACGAACGCCCCTGCTACGTTCATGAGTCTGATGAACCGAATCTTTCATCAGTATTTGGATAGTTTTGTAGTGGTGTTTGTGGATGAAATTCTAATATATTCACCCACTAGGGAGGCACACAAGGACCACCTGCGAATCGTGTTACAGATTTTGAGAGAGCATCGATTATATGCGAAGTTCGAGAAGTGTGAGTTCAGGATGTCCGAGGTAAAGTTTCTGGGACACGTCGTGTCGTTAGATGGGGTATCAGTAGATTCGTCAAAGACAGATGCTGTGATATGCTGGGAGTGACCGAATAACATTTTTTAGATTCGCAGTTTTTTGGGCTTAGCAGGGTACTATCAGAGGTTCGTGAAGGATTTCGTGAGACTTGCTGCACCGATGACGCGTTTGACGTGAAAGGAAGTTGTGTTCATTTGGAGTGAGTCCTGTGAGTCAGCTTTCCAGGAGCTGAAGACGAGGTTGACTAGCGCGCCAGTGTTGATTATCCCAAAGTGAGGCTTTGGGTATGCAGTATATTATGACGCTTCACATAACGGTTTGGGCTGTGTCCTGATTCAGAAAGGAAAGGTTGTCGACAATTGAAGACGTATGAGAAGAACTACCCGACACACAATTTGGAGTTGGCAGCCGTGGTGGTCTTTGCCTTAAAGACATGGCGTCACTATCTTTATGGTGAGCATTTCGAGATTTTCTCCGATCACAAGAGCTTAAAATACTTATTTTTGCAGAAGGACCTGAATTTGCGCCAACGACGGTGGTTGGAGTTATTGGAGGATTACGACTTTGACTTACAGTACCATCCAGGGAAGGCCAATGTGGTGGCTGACGCTCTTAGTAGGAGATCTCATAGGTCGTTAGCTTCTGTGGCTATGTGTGAGTGGGACATGCTTGGAGATGTTGGGGAGTTTGATTTGTGTCTTGGAGAGATAGTGATGGGCGCTACCTTGTTCTCAGTAGTTACTCGACCAGCATTGATAGCACGTGTGTTAGAACTACAGTAGACGGACTAGGAAGCTCAATGATACGGGACCATATCGCTAGTGGAGAGGATACAGCAGGATGGGTTGCAGGATCAGATCTGAGTCTGAGATTAGCAGGGAGGGTGTTTGTGCCAGAGTTATGTCGTGCGAACATACTACGTGAGTGTCATCATTTTCCCCTTGCTGTGCATCCAGGAGGCACGAAGATGTACCATAAATTATGTCGTCAGTTTTATTGGGCAGGAATGAAGAAGGACGTGCTTCAGTTTGTTTCTTGGTGCCTTACCTGCTAGCAGGTAAAGACGGAGCACCAAAAACTGGGAGGATTGTTACAGTCGTTACCGGTATCTGAATGGAAGTGGGAGAACGTCACGATGGACTTTGTTTTGGGACTTCCTCGGTCACCTAGGAGACACGACACTGTGTGGGTTGTGGTTGATAGGTTGACGAAGTTTGGACACTTTCTACCCATTCGAGTGAAGGATTGGGTGGACTGATTGAGTCGTTTGTATGTCAGAGGGATAGTTAGGTTGCACGGAGTGCCGGTGTCTATTGTTTCTGACCGAGACCTGTGCTTCATATCGCGCTTTTAGTAGATTCTTCAGGAGGCTCTTGGTATGAACTTGATGTTCAGTACTGCTTTTTACCCCAAACGGATGGTCAGTCTGAGAGGACTATACAGATTCTGGAGGATATGATGAGGGCTTGTGTTCCAGACTTTAGAGGTTCTTGGGAGGATCATCTACCGTTGGCAGAGTTTGCATACAACAACAGCTTTCAGTCCAGTATTAGGATGGCACCGTATGAGGCTCTGTATGGCAAACCATGTAGATCACCAGTATGTTGGGCAGATGTGGGAGAAATAACAGTTTTAGAACCCGATATGGTGCGAGAGACGACGGAGAAGATCGCAGTTATTCGCTAGCATCTTCAAACAGCGTAGAGTCGTCAGAAAAGTTACGCAGATAAGAGGAGACGACCTTTGGAGTTTGCTGTGGGAGATAACGTGTTTCTGAAGGTCTCGCCACGTAGAGGTTTGATGAGGTTTGGTTGTTGCGGGAAGCTATCGCCGCGTTTCATTGGGCTTTTTGAGATTCTTGACAGGGTTGGAGAGGTTGCCTATCGTTTAGCATTGCCACCTTAGTTGGCATATGTGCATAATGTGTTCCACGTTTCTATGCCACAGAGGTATGAGCCTGATCCTTCTCATGTGTTAGATTGGGCTGAGCTGCGGATTGATGAGGATGCCACTTATGAGGAGCGTCTAGTGAGGATTCTTGATACAAAGGAGTAGGTGTTGTGGGGGAGGACAATTGCTTATGTCAAGATTCTATGGCTTCATCGCGGCGTTGAGGAAGCAACATGGGAGCTTGAGTCTGGGATGCGTGCTAGATACCCAGACATGTTTACCTCGTGACCTTATAGTGAATTTTGGAGGTAAAATTCCTTAAGGGGGGGAGAGTTGTGAGGCCCGGATCCATCTCTTTTTGAGATATTTATACATGTTGACGTGTTTCTTTCGTATATATGTATCTCTGTGCTGTATGGCTTATGTTTCAGTTGTAGAACTGCATGTTTTGTATAGGTGTTATATATGTTATGCATGCCAGGGGGTTTGGCTCTCACCCTTTTTCTTTTTCTTTCCCAGTGTTGACCGCTCGAGCGGTGGGAGTGCGCTCGAGTGGGGTTGTGGCAGAGCATGCACTACTACATTAGTGTTAAAAGATCACGCTTAAAAAAATAAAAAGATCACACTTTTTATAAAAGTGTGATAAAAAATACAAATAAAAATTTTAATCTCACTTTATTAAATAAAGTGAGATTGTACATATTTTTTATCTCATTTATTAAAAAAACGTAATAATAAAATAATTTTTTAATCTCACATTTTAATTCTAAATGTGATTAAAAATAACTAGAACAAAAATTAACTCTTCAATTTCTTCTCTCTCCCCGATAATTTGTCTCAGGCCTTCCCTTTCACCTTGAGCCCTAGCGCCTCTCTCTTTCCCTTTCAAGCTCCCAAGTCGCCTTCTACACAGTCTCAGGCTTCTCAATCCACCGTTGCACGCCACTGCCGCTCACGCCACCGTCGATTTCCGTAGTCGCTCACGCCACTGCACATCTTCTCAACAGTGCCCTAGCTTCTCTTCAGTGTTTTTTTTATTCCAGCCCAAAGTGTTCTTCTAGCTCGTGTCGTCCCCGCTAGCTACCATCGTTGCACAACCCCCGGTCCTCATTAGCAGCCGTCTCCGCAAGCTACCGTTGTCAACCCACCAGTTTCGTCAACAATCTTTGCCGCAAGCTATCACGCAACCCGCCATCATCGTCAATATCCGTCGCGCAACCCGCCATCGTCCTCAACAGGTTTCATATGTAACCTTTTGTGTTTATATTTCTTTCCTTGATAATCTCTTGTTTCTCTTTTTCTTCATGTTCACAGGTCCATAGGCGCAAAATCCGTGTGTGGCAAATGATATCAATTTTGTCACAATTTGTAGATGAGAATATATTGCTGGAAGTAACATGTAGCTTGCACATATCCCTCTATGTAAGTACTAAGTAGAAAGTCTCCATAATATATGATAAATCT
>JAOTRH010000020.1:7388859-7416020 GCA_034768845.1 Heliamphora exappendiculata | reverse complement strand
CCGAAATGGAAGCAACAATGAAGCAAGATGGAAAAAGATAAGGAAAACCCTTATGTGCTCTATTGGAACAATTATATTCATGAACACCAACCGAGCTAAAAACCACAAAGCTACACCTTTTCTCTATTGCCAGTATCTCCAACAATGGCATTCTAGAGGTTGGCTGCGGCATCGAAGTAGTAGAAGCTGGACTTAGGGAGGATGATCTAGAAGGAGAGAGAGGAAATGAGATATGGGAGGACCAATAGATCTCAGCATGATTAGAGAGATCAGATAGAGAGAGGCAGTGACTGGAGGTGATCGGCACCGATTAGAGGGATTAGAGAGCGGAAGTGTGAGAGAGCAGAGAGGCGCTGAACTGAGTGAGATCGACGATGAGAGAGATCAAAGAGCAGCGGTGGGTGAGAGATCAGAGAGGCGCAGTGTCACGCTCCAAACTTCGAGTCATGCGAAAAGCCCACGAACAACCGTTTTGGGATACTATAATCCACCCAAACCACCTAAAAACAAATGGGTCAAAAACCATAACGCTAAAATGAGGTTAAAACCTTTGTAAAACGCATACTGAGGGGCTGAGAGGCTAGGGTCACAGCCCAAAAAAGCTAATCCTTTGAAACAAAACACACATTTTGGGTAAAGAAATAACTTTTAAAAAGAAGCGTAAGTCATTCCAAAATCTCCCTCGAAGCACAAGGGTTTATATGAAGCATAAGCAAATCGAAAACCTTTTCGTAAAACGCTGAACCAACCAACGAAAAACGTAATAAGAAACTACAGAAAACAATAACCAACCCATGATCTCCCTCTCATATATCATGCATACATCGGCTCCACAGCCAAAAGAATTACATAACCCATGCTTTCAAATCTAAAACATGTTACATCATACATGATCCACGTACCAACGGTATAAACTACCTAACAAGGAAAAAACAAAAGAGTCTTGTCATCAACCACCTCTGGGCACGTCAAGATCAATCTACATGACCACGCTCACCTGAAAACGTTTTCACAAATTTCACACAGTGAGCCGAAGCCCAATAAGAAACAGACTAGCATGAATTCAAAAGCAAAACATGTTAACACGAATAATATGAATATTTCGAATCACACGAGTCTCAAGAAAAATAGTCTTCTAAAAAATCATACATTTTCTCGTCGTCACTTGACATTTGACAATGTCCGACAATATAGTCAGCATAAACAACAAGTTCATATGCATGTCGTACTTTTTCATAGTCTTTTACCGTGGGATAATACTAACCCAATCATCAAGTTCTTCACGGTCTTTGACGGTGGGACAATCACTTGCCCTAATGTGCAATTCTTTGTATGATTCAAAAGATATAAGCACACACATAGCCATGTACTAAATATCCACATACATGCCATCGTATCGTTCACATAACCATAGAAATGAACTCACATCTCAACCAACATTTAAAATCCAAGCTCAACCCCGAGGGTTAGCTCTAAACCTCCAAAACACATTTTTCAGAAATCTTCTATAAATCCCTCCATTTTCAAACCACCTTTTTGAAAACCACGGACATCCACACGTCTATCAACTTGTAATAAACTATAAAAATACTTTAAAAGCCATTTCATTCAACCAAACATGGTTTAAACACCTAAAATCACTTTTTATGCATTTTAAAATGGTAAAAATGCCAAATATTTCACATAGCACCCCTTTAAGATATGAGAGCCTAGGATCCTACCTCATTGAGCTAAAAATTCGATGCCTCGAAAAACAAACCTCGACGAAACGAGTTTCTTTCCAGATGAACACGAAGCCCCCATCACGGATACTAAGAATCCGATATCTGCTTGCCAAAAACCAAGCCCCGGGCCCACAAAAAACTAGAGAAAAGGTGGAGCTTTTATGTGAAACTTAGCTTAGAAGAAACCAAAAGACTGATATTTATAAGCTACGCCCAAACACAAGGACTCAGTCGACTGAATCAACCACATCAGACGACTAAAAAGCTACTGGAAAACTAAGAATTCTCCACCACCAAAGGTCAATCGACTGAACCCTCTAAGTCAGTCGACTGAACTACCACACTGTCCAGTCAGTCGACTGAATTGCTACCCTCAGTCGACTAAACCACTACTGGAATTTCACGAAACTTTTTTAGTGTCCATGCGTAGGCCCAAATATGCACCTAAAACATCACCAAGCTCAAGTGTTAACTCCAACTCCATCAACACTTAAATCATTTTAGGTCGGGGTCTCACAACTCTCCCCCTCTTAAAGGAATTTTGTTACCAAAATTCAACACTGAATCCCAAGTTAAACACCAGCCCATCAACCACCAACAACCTCTGATGTAAACCCAGCAACACCGCACAATGGAAAAAATTCCCCAGCTCTGATACTTAGTTGTCACACAAGGTAAATGCGTCTTTGAAGAATCAGCCTCCATACAGACTGCCCACACGTGCAAGTTCCACTAACACTATTGTCATCCATGAAACATCCATAAAACATCGGATTAAGATCCAACTCACAGTGCCAAAACCTCGATACACAACTCTCACCGAACACAATCCACTCTATCGACAAACGCATAACACGAGACCAATCCATCATTAAACCTGGTCCCAAACACTCTATATTCCAGGATATAGAGACTACCAACCCCGTTCTCACTGCCACATACTGGATCAATCGCACGTCAAAATGCACACTAAGGACTAACTCTACGGATCCAAACACACAACGTCGAACCCTAACATCGGTCACACGAAGTCACCTGCTCCATGCTCAAACCTTACTCAAGTTCTGACGATCGCCTGATGACCACCCACTTTAATACTACATCACTATCTTGTTGATGCTAACAACTCCGTAACTGAAGCTAATAAGACGCCCATCCACGAGCAACAACACAAATACTCGATTCTAGAGAACAATTCATTCAATTCACTTGGAATACCAAAGAACACACTTCATTTAAACCTTCATCCTCTATTCAATCTTCCATCACAAATCACCATTTTCACCCTGGAGAAACAACAGGCGTCACCCCATTATCCAAGACAAGATTCCACACAAACAAAAACCAACCCGGCATCACAACCACAAAATTACCTGACCCCAACGAGTCACTTAGACTAGACACGCCACATAGACAGGACATCTCATAGGTATTCAACAATCTACACAAACACAATCATATCTCTCGTGCAACAACACATTACTACACAACTCAACGTCTTGCCGTCAGATCACTGATTCTAACTATACAGATCAACCTTAAATAAAACATGATCACCGTCATCCGACATCAACCACAAACTCAAAACACATACATTGATCCCTTGAATCCACAACGGTAGAATATTCAAGCCCAAGACTTAGACTTACCTCTTACACTTAGTAGTTTCTTCTTATACTGAACTCATCATGGCCCTTCCATTCTAAACCAAACAATCACGTCAGTCACGACAGGCTATACCAACCAAGGCTTCTCAAACATCGAATCCTTCCTAACTCATACCTTACCATATTCTCGGGATCACCATCCAAACAAAGGGTTATACCAAAACACAATACTTACCACGGTCAACAATCACTCCTTGATTCTAAGAACTCTGAGTAGTTCAAAGCCCCAAACAGGACACAAATCCAGGATCTATCAGAAACCCACCATGTGAATATCACAGCTGCACAGTTCTGATAAAATTTCTACTCTACCAAGTGCTAGAAGCACAATCATAACCACATAACCCAAAATAAAGTGCACACAATGGTTAACGATTCTCAGTTGATCACTGCAAAAAAAAAAAACTCCATGTCTCAACACTAACTCCCTTGTCAGCAAGGACAAGCACAAGCATTCCTCGTCTACTAACTTGACCTCACAGGAAACACAACCCAAATGGTTCAACCATCATACACAACAAGTCATACTCGGACTAGGTTATTACGACCTACTACGTTTACCACACTCATACGTACTGAAATGCTCCGATTTAGAAATATGTAACAAGAACGCATATATGTCAAAACCCAACCCGATGTGAAATCCATATTTTGGAATAGACCATTTATGCCCCAAAACTTAGTTTAGAGAAACCTGGTTTAAAGCAATTATCAACATTAAGCACCCTATGGAGGCCGCTCGAGCGGTGACACACCTGAGAGTTGTTGCCTAGCAACTGTAAAAAAAAATTCTGTATTTTGGGAAAAGAGATCACTTAGCTTTTTTCATTAAACTTGATTCGACTTGAGTAAAATCGAGAGATAAAAACATACATTCGAGAGAAAAATAACTGTTCATTTCAATAATTAAACCTTAAACGTCTTTGTCAAAAATCAACCTTTAAAAGATCAAAACGCCCAACTCAACCAAAACAAGAGTATCCTCACATGCATGCACCACACGAATATATGACCCTAAGGCCTTACAACAACGGTGTACTGGTCCATAATTACAATGTTCCAAATGCTCGAGAGAAGGAATTACATCTTTACAATATCATTTCCCAAAATCAATTAACCACAAGAAATATAATTCTATTAACTATCCAAAAGAGCCATCGACCATTGGTCTTACTCCAAGGTCTTCTTTTTGTTATCACCTGAAATATTGTTAAACAACATGAGCCAAAGCACGTAGAAGCAAGACTAACATTGAATATATGCATGACATGTGAAGATGGTTATGAAAGATGCACACATAAGCTTGACCAACTTCAAATTGTTTACTTTGAAATAAGTTTTCCATGCATAACCGGGTTTTTGTATATAGAATCGTTGTTCCATATTCCCCTTTTTATTTCCCATGAAACTTCCCGTCTTGGTAGATCCAAAGAACCTAACTCATTTACCATTCATCGTTAACCCATAACCTTTACCACTTTCAATTAAACCAATACATATCACCGTTTTATCACATTTCTAAGTTGAGGTTTTACCAACCTAATTACTTACAACACACACATACACACACCTTGTCGATACATTTCGTATTTCACCAACTCATGGTTCAAACATAGTCACCGACGTCGGATAAGCGTATAGACCCACGTAGTGTTTCACTAAACTCGGCCACAAAGGCCCCATAAAGTAACGGAACGTTCTATACCCCGACATGATTAACGTCATTTCCCAGTTGCTAGCCGGTAGGTAGAGAACCCTATCTACGTAGTTTTTTGGTCTTTCACCGAGGAGAAACTCGTGCCCAACCTTAAATGATCCGTAGATCAAGAAATCGGTCCTTTTTAACATATCACAACACAACACACACATGTAAGTCCAACCCAAATGCTTTCTCTCACCAAATCCATTTCATTACATGATTCTATTATTCACATTTCCATCATTTTAGGGCTCAAACCCGAATCAACCATCATGTGACTTCAAATTCACAAATTCATTGGTTTTATTCAATAAAACCCACAATTTTTGCTCGACATCAATATGTGTCACACAAATTCATGGAATAGGTTTACAATAGATTATGATAACTCCCAATTAACCAACAATCCTCTCAATTTCATCATGCCAGTTCTTTAAACTTTAAACCCCCAAATTTCATGGTTTTGACCCAAAACCTAAACCTTAAATTCTCTTTCTCAATCCAATCACAAGAAAGAACAATATCAAGATAGGAACATGTTAAATCCTCATAAATTTAAGATTTAACCCTCCTTATCATCAATCTCCAACTTAAGGCTTTGAAAACACAAATTTCATGCTTTTATGTTTATAAATAAAAAAAATACAACATATATCACAAGAATATTCAAAGAAAGTCTTAGATCCTACCTTTGGATGCTAGATCCACAAGAAAAAGCTTCACATGAGCTCCAATCACAAAGGTCTCCAACCACGTGGTGTGAACAAAGCGTCAAACGCCAAGATCGGATCTCCAACGACAAACAATCGAGGTGGAAGGGTGAGATCTCACAAAGAATGAGGAAAAAGACTCTACGCGACTTTTCAGTACACCTGCTCTGCGACAGTCCACTCGAGTGGACCTCTCGACCACTTGTCCGCTCGAGCGATCAGACCTCTGCTCGAGTGGCCAACCTAGGCTAGGACCTCGAATCACTGAAGCTGCAACTGAACCAAACACTTACAAAACAACATCCAACCATGTTCTCCTGTATAAATCCATCCTTAACCATCATTAACGAACACATACAAGCTCAAAAATTAATTCTCACGTATGATTTGCACTACCAAACATCTCCACCGGACATAACATATTCGTTTTCATTAACGCTTAGAAATTAACAAGGATTCGGGTCCCTACAACCTCCCCTACTTAGGAGAATTCGTCCTCGAAATCACACACTCATCAAGAACGAAACAACTTGGGATAATTTCTACGAACTTTTGATTCTCGTACTCACTTGGCTTATTTAATGCCATAACATAGACATCTGAAAAACATTGTGCATGGAGGCTAATTGTGGTGGAAAAGCTAGGCAGTAGGCCACCTCTCCAATTCTATTAAGAATTTTAAACGGGTCAATAAAGCGCGGCGATAACTTTCCACTCTTATCAAACCTCATTAAACCTTTTCGTGGTGAAACCTTCAAGAATACGTGGTCTCTTACCTCAAACGCTAATGGTCTCCTCCTCTTGTCTGCATAACTCTTCTAGTAGTTTTGGGCAGTCATTAAATGCTTACGGATCAAAATGATCTTTTCTGTGGTCTCACGCACAAGCTCGGGCCCTAACACAGTGGTTTCACCAACATTAGTCCAACACACTGGCGATCTGCAAAGTCTACCATACAATGCCTCGCAAGGCGCCATCTCAATGCTCGATTGATAACTATTATTGTAGGCAAATTCTACCAACGATAGATGGTCCTCCCATGACCCACAAAAATCTAAAACACACGCTCGCAACATATCCTCGAGTATCTAAATAGTGCGTTGTGACTGGCCATATGTCTGGGGGTGAAAAGCAGTACTAAGAAGTAGGCTCGTTCCCATAGCTGACTGCAAACTCTGCCAAAAATGTGACGTGAAACAAGAATCTCGATCAGAAATCATAGAAATTGGCACCCCGTGGAGCCTAACAATCTTGCATATATAGAGCTTACTAGGCTTATCAACTGAATCAGTCATGCGAATTTGTAGGAAATGTGCTGACATAATCAATTTTTCCACCACAACCCATATAGCATCATGCCCCTTCGGTGACCTTGGGAGACCGAAACGAAGTTCATGGTGATATTTTCCCATTTCCACTCTGACACTGGTAACGGTTGCAACTGACCTGCTGCTTTCTAGTGCTCGACTTTCACTTGTTAACAAGTAAGATAACGCAACACAAAAAGCGCAACGTCTTTCTTCATACCCTTCCACTAAAACTGCCTACGGATGTCGTGATACATTTTTGTGCCACCCAGATGCACCGCCAAGCATGAATGATGAAACTTGCTAAGCACGTCTTCCCGATACACTTTCGGCACAAAAATCCTCCCTACAAACCTCAAGTTTTGATCGGAGTGGATACTCCACTCCTTGGCATCCTCGCCACTCAAAACTCGTTCCCGAAACATCAAACTCTCAGGTAGGTTGAGAAATCATTGTAAACAGGGTAACGTACCCGTCAGACTCTCCCAAACAAAGGTCATGCTCTCCGACTTCGCTGAGCATACTCCACTCTCTAATGGCTATCCTTGTTAACGTGCTAAAGGATTTCTGACTAAAGGCGTCGGCTACCAGATTCGTCTTGCCCGAATGATACTGGAGATCAAAATCATAGTCTCCCAAGAACTCCATCCATCTTCTCTGACACAGATTCAAATCCTTCTGCAGAAACAAATACTTCAAGCTCTTATGGTCCGAGAATACTTCTAAGCATTCCCCATATAGATAGTGCCTCCAAGTGTTAAGAGCAAAAACCACTGCTGCGAGCTCCAAATCATGGGTAGGGTAATTCTTCTCATGAACCTTCAACTGTCTCAATCCATAGGCCACCACCTTACCTAATTACATCAACACGCAACCCAACCCCTCATGCGACGCATCACAATAAATGATAAAACCGAGTCCTCTGTCTAGGATAGTCAGAATGGGTGTACTTGTTAATAACGTCTTCAACGTCAGGAAGGCGAGCTCACAACTATCGTTCCATACAAAATTGATTCATTTTCATGTAAGGCGTGTTAAAGGCACAACAAGCCTAGAGAAATCTTTCACAAATCGTTGGTAATATCCTGCCAACCCCAAGAAGCTCCGAATCTCAAACACACTTTTTGGTCTTTCCCACTCCATCACCGCCTTGATTTTAGATGGATCCACTGCCACTCCATCCCTTGAAACGACATGCCCCAAAAAATTTACTTTTGGTAACCAAAATTCACATTTATCGTACTTAACATATAATTAATATTCCCGGAGCAACTGAAAGGCAATTCGAAGATGCTCCTCGTGTTCTTCTTCAGATGGTGAATAGATCAAAATATCATCTACGAATACTATCATGAATTGATCAAGATAAGGGTGAAAGATGCGGTTCACATGGTCCATAAACGTCGCTAGTGCATTAGTCAATCCAAATGGCATTACTAGAAATTCAAAATGTCCATAGCGGGTACGAAAATCCGTCTTCGGAATATCTTCCTCCTTGACCCGCAATTAGTGGTAACCCGATCTCAAATTAATCTTGGAGAAACAACACGATCCCTTCAACTGATCAAACAAATCATCTATACGAGGCATGGGGCACTTATTTTTTACAGTCACATGGTTCAACTTACAATAATCTATACAAAGGCGTAACGACCCATCCTTCTTTGCAAACAAAGCTGGGGCTCCCTAGGGAGATACATTGGGGTGGATGAACCCCTTATCCAATAACTCTTGAACTTGTACTTTCAACTTTATCAACTTGACTGGTGCAAAGCGATATGAAGGCATAGAAATGGGGGCAGTCCCCAGAATAAGGTCTATAGAAAACTCAACCTCCCGCAGTGGCGGAAGCTCAAACAACTCACTCGAATACACGTCATGAAACTCACAGACAACAAGAGGAAACTCTCTCTGAGTGGAATCAATCTCACCTACCGACAGGGCAGAGAAAAGGAGGCTGATGCTATCACGGCTCCGCGATCAAAGAGATCTAGGTGCTAAACTGTTGTCCCGATCACCCACAAAATAAAATGAATCTCCCTTCAGAGTGCAAATAAACACCCGTCGCCGGTCACAATCAATGTAGGCATGAAAGGTGGTCAACCAATCCATTCCTAGGATAACATCAAATGAGGACATATCAAACACGATGAAATCAAACACTAAGCGATGGCCGGCAATCTCCATCTCACAAGCTCTATAGACATGCATCAACACAGCAATCTCACCCAACGGTGTCTCTACACATAAGGCATTGTCTAACACATCTATCTCTAACTCCAATGTAGATGCAAATGTGGATGAAATGAAAGAATGCGATGCTCTGGTGTCAACAAGACCACTGGCCGAAGAATGCTACACTAAGAAGGTACCTCGTATGATTGAAGGACTAGCTGCAGTGTCTGGCACGACCGGTGCCACCGATGTACTAGGTTCCATGAGAGCATACACTCATCCTTGGTTCCCCTAATTCTATCCCCCACTGCTCTTGGCTCCTGGCTGCCTTACTAACTGAGCTGAGGTTTAGTACCTCTTGTTGTCCTCACTGATTGTGCCCCTGACTTCTGTTGCGACTGGCCATAACCCTATCTTCCCTGTGATACCTGTACCCGATGTGCTCCAGTAGCACCCTGAACACTCCCTCCCTGAGGGCAATCTCGTTGTAAGTGACCCATTTGACCTCACTAAAAACATGAGAATGGGGTCCTCCCCTGAGTCTGACTCTGCTGCTACTGTCCATTCTGCTGACGATCCTTCGAGCGATGTCCCAATTGCCTGCACGTGTAACACACTAGCTCCTAACGTTCAAAACGTTTAGATGAACCCATTGACAGTGTTGGTGCCGATCGTGGCTGAAACTTCCATCCTGTGGGATAAAAACTCGATCCCCTTGATTCTTGCCTCTTCACCTAACGTCCTTCTGACTGAGCACCGAAATTCCCCTGATGTGACTTGCTCTCCACCATTGCATTCTCCACTCGGATAGCGGCCTCTACAATCTCATAGTACACCCAAAAACCTAGCGCTGCAATTCGATCCTTGATCAAGGGTTGAAGACCTCTTTCAAATCTCTTGGTGCGCAACTCCTCTGTTGACACCATTTCGGGTGCGAATCATGACAAGTTCGCAAACTTAGTCTCATACTAGACCATGGTAACATTCCCCTAAATAAGAGAGAGAAACTCCTCCCGATACACGTCTCTAGAAGAACCCAGAAAATACTTTTCCAAAAAGACTCTAGTAAAGGCTGTCCACGTCCCATCTACGGTGGTCTTAGAAAACTTCGACCACTCTCTAGCATCTTCTCGAAGTTAGAACGCTACCAATTTGACACACAACTCATCCTCCCCGATCTCTAGGGTATCCAAGATCGTTGTGGTTACCTCCAACCACTCAGTTGCAATTTTGGGGTCCAGCTTCCTATAGAAAGTTGGAGGATCCAACCTCCAGAATTCCCTCATGGCCACGGAGGCTCGGGGCTCAGGGACCCTCACTCTGGCCCTCGTAGCCTTGGCCATCGCCCTCATCGTAACAAGCATTTCTTGAACAACATCAACACCGCTCACTTGTTCCTGCGGGACATGAATATCCCTTTCTTCCAGAACTTGGACAAACGCACGACCTCGGGCACGACCTCGACCCCTATCGCGTCTCGGTAACATCACTCTACGAATAAGAGGGAACAATGAGAGATATTAAAACAAGGTTTACAATAACTCATCTATCATTGATAACATCGTCCCTCAATGAGATACCGTATAACGCAGGCTATAGCATCAACACACCTTATACAACACCTAATTGAGGGGAACTAATCCAAATAACACGTCAACCCGGCTAACTCATTTGGATTTCTAGTTAGAATGGACGTCGACCAAACACCTTTCTAACCCAAACCCCAAACCAGTCGACTGGTCGCCCAAGAGCCAGCCACGTCATCCTAAAGTTCGATCTCTGTACCCAAATACCACATAGCATGCAAATGCTAATTCATATTCAAAATATTTCATGCTAGCACACCAGGTCATGAATGTCACACATTAATGGAAACTCTCACGTAATGGATCAACCACCCCCACGATTCCAAGGTATTAGAACCTAACGCCCCGATTTAGAAATATTATATCCAGAATGCATATACGTCAAAACCCAACCCGATGTGAAATCCATATTTTTTAATAGACCATTTATGCCCCAAAACTCAATTTAGAGAAACCTGGTTTAAAGCTATTATCAACATTAAGCACCCTGCGGAGGCCGCTCGAGCGGACACCTCACCATTCAAGCGGTGACACACCCGAGAGTTGTTGCCCAGCAACTGTAAAAAAATATCTGTATTTTAGGAAAAGAGATCACTTGGCTATTTTCATTAAACTTGATTCGACTTGAGTAAAATTGAGAGATAAAAACATACATTCGAGAGCAAAATAACCGTTCATTTCAATAACTAAACCTTAAACTTCTTTGTCAAAAATTATCCTTTAAAAGATCGAAACGCCCAACTCAACCAAAACAAGACCGTCCTCACATGCATGCACCACATGAATATATGACTCTGAGGCCTTACAATAACAGTGTACTGGTCTATAATTACAATATTCCGAATGCTCGAGAGAAGGAATTACATCTTTACAATATCATTTCCTAAAATCAACTAACCACAAGAAATGTAATTCTATTAACTATCCAAAAGAGTCATTGACTACTGGTCTTACTCCAAGGTCTTCTTTACGCTATCGCCTGAAATGATGTTAAACAACATGAACTGAAGCTCGTAAAAGCAAGACTAGCATTGAATATATGCATAACATGCGAAGATAGTTATGCAAGATGCACACATAAGCTTGATCAACTTCATATTGTTTGTTTTGAAATAAGTTTTTCATGCATAACCGAGTTTTTATATAAAAGAATCGTTGTTCCATATTCCCCTTCTTATTTCCCATGAAACTACCTCTCTTGGTATACCCAAAGAACCTAACTCATTTATCATTCATTACTAACCCATAACTTTTACCACTTTCAATGAACCCAATACATATCACCATTTTATCACATTTTTAAGTTGAGGTTTTACCAACCCAATTACTTACAACACACACATACGCACACCTTATCGACACATTTCGTATTTCACCAACTCATGGTTCAAACATAGGCACTGACGTTGGACGAGCGTATAGACGCACGTAGCGTTACACAACTTGGCCACACAGGCCCCGTGAAGTAACGAAACATTCTATACCTTGACACAACTAACGTCCTTTCCCAGTTGCTAGCCGGCGGGCAGAGAATCCTATCTACGTAGTTTTTTGGTCTTTCATTGAGGAGCAACTTGTGCTTAGCCTTAAACGATCCGTAAATCCAGAAATTGATCCTTTTCAACATATCACAACACAACACACACATGAGTCCAACCCAAATGGTTCCTCTCACTGAACCCATTTCATTACACGATTCCATTATTCACTTTTTCATCATTTTAGGGCTCAGACCCGAATCAATCGTCATGTGGCTTCAAATTCACAAATTCATTGGTTTTACTCAACAAAACCCATAATTTTTGCTCGACATCAGTATGTGTCACATAAATTCATGGAATAGGTTTACAATAGATAATGGTAACTCCCAATTAACCAACAATCCTCTCAATTTCATCATGCTAGTTCTTTAAACCCAAAACCCCTAATTTTCATAGTTTTGACCCAAAACCCAAACCCTAAATTCTCTTTCTCAATCCAATCACAAGAAAGAACAATATCAAGATAGGAACATATTAAATCCCTCATAAATTTAAGATTTAACCCTCCTTATCATCAAACTCCAACTTAGGGCTTTGAAAACACAAATTTCATGCTTTTATGTTCATAAATTATAAAAATACGACACATATCACATGGGTATTCAAAGAAAGTCTTAGATCCTACCTTTGGATGCTAGATCCACAAGAAAAAGCTTCACACGAGCTCCAATCACAAAGGTCTCCAACCACGTGGTGCGAACAAAGCGTCCAACGCCAAGATCGGATCTCCAATGACAAACAATCGAGGTGGAAGGGCGAGATCTCACAAAGGGAAGCACCAAACAACACCCAAGATCCAACCCTAACTCGCACTTAGGCTCTAGAGAGAGAGAGACATGAAAAGAATGAGAGAAAGACTCTACGCGACTTTTTAAAACACCTGCTCCGGGACAGTCCACTTGAGTGGACCTCCACCGCTCGAGCGGTCCCCTCCTCCAGGACCTCTCGGCCACTTGTCCGCTCGAGCGGTCAAACCTCCGCTCTAACGGCCAACCTGGGCTAGGACCTCGAATCACTGAAGCTGCAATTGAACCAAACACTTACAAAACATCATCCAACCACATTCTCCCGCATAAATCCATCCTCAACCATCATTAACGAACACATACAAGCTCAAGAATTAATTCTCACGTATGATTTGCACTCCCAAACATCTCCATCGGACATAACATATTCGTTTTCATTAATACTTAGAAATTAACAAGGGTCTAGGTCCCTACGCGTACTCTTTTACTGTCTTCTACCGCAGGATAATACTAACCCAATCATATAATTCTTTATGGTCTTCAACAGCGGGAGCAATCGGATCCCAAGTCATACACATAGACGCTATACCTCTAGGAAGGCACATAACCATGCATAACAATTAAACGCATATACTCATCAACCACCTATTAAAACAACGAAGAATCCATTTTACAATCACCCGATCCCAGCGATACAAGTTCCACAGAGATTTCATAGTCTCAGAACACAACCAAATATGTATCAGTCAAGATCCCGACATCTACATCCAACCAAGATGAAACAGTTTGTACCAGATAACCGTCTATAAGAAAACTCTCTCTCTGTCTAGAGAAAAGAAAAGAGTCAACAAGAAACTATGGCCTAACCTTAGCGTACTCCCAGTACCCATCAACACTTGGCCCCCAAAGAACCTTGTAAATCTTACCTTGAGGCCACCTCGACCATAGTCACACAACTGTCGTCCACCCCAATCACGATACTTAGATCACTCGCTACACCAAGCTCTGAACTCTCTGACCTCATTCGTGCACATACGAACACCATCAATCCTCATACCTTGTATAACACATCCCATAGGACTACAAGCTCGTCATTAGTCATACACGGAGACACATGTCAACATTCCTATTGCGCTGAGACCTCACTTCACAAGGTTGTGCTTACTCGCCTAACTCTTACTAGGCAAACTATAGCCACGTCACGGCCTCAAGCCTATTGTCCAAGAAATTCACATAGAAAGTGCACGACGCCAAACAAAGGAAACTCAATCCCATCCAGAGTTACTAATAACTCCCACGATCATGTAGACGGCTCTCGCTCTTCTACTTTTCAACCACACATCGATCATAGATATCTTAAGCCACAGTTTCTCGCCTACTGCCCCAGGCCACCCAAACCTCACGTTATACTGCTGAACCTTATTACTCCACACTTCGTTCCCATGGACAAGCAACATACCCACCTCCGAACCTAAGGTCGAACACAAACAACCTCCAGACATATCACACTCAGGATACACCATATCAGCACTAAACCAACCACACTATCGAACCCTTCCATTGCCCTTTTAAACCTCATACACCCAGCATGATTCCCAAACATGATCTCCCTATCACTAGGATAACGGCCAAACCACGGACCTACATTCTCATAGAAATTTCACAGAACTGATACTTGTCGCATGTTAGAACCGTAATCTGAACCCTTACACATCCCAATTCAGCCATAACCCATACTCATCCCAGCATATCTACAACTCTTACTCATCCCCATATCCTCAAGCTTACTCACTCGTAACTCAATTCTCAAACCTCAATAAGGAATACAACATGCAAGGGCATCAGACACTACTCTAACTACCAACAACACCTCGCTAGCATGGGATATTCCCAGAGCCACTTACATTCTGTCATCTCAACATACACCCAGCTAAGGATTACTACGCCCCCATCCACTATGTTCATGTCTATACTCCATCCCGAGTACACAGCTCATGACATAGCATGACTCACGATGTATTTAATCCATCACACGGCCAAAACCACGTACACCAAACCTTAACTGAAAGGGATTACCACTATCCACAACTCTAACTATAACAACTAATTTCTCAAGGTCTCCGACGCCCCATCGCCCCTACTTACAAGGCCATCCATAAAACAACTTTCACTTCCAGTAGCATGCTCCCAAGAGGAGCCATCTACCAAAATTAAGCCACTAACTATGCTTCAACTACACCCGAACAAACTCTGCTCATACAAACACCCAACAGTTTACCAACCAAGGCCAACTTCACACGGCTAACCCTAATTCACCAACGAGTTCCACAATGCACCAAACGATCGACACTTAACCCATAACCTTACCTTTCAACAACCAACCACAATTGAGTCACACATTCGAGACTCAAACCACGACCTCGTCCTCTCCTAGGTTACGTAGTTTATATAGAAAAGAAATATAAAATACAACAACCTAAGGTCGATCTATCATATTATTTCTAACACGTACCACATAATCATGGTAACACTTAGCCAAAATGATTATGCAAACATATCACGCATATCGTGGAGAATCGACAAGAATAACGCATCAAGTTGGATAACCTACTTAGATTCCTTGCTAGAAAATACGCCGGCCAAATGCATTTCAAACTTGGCCTTCAAGTTTGTTAATCCAAACGCCCTAAGGCCAAACTAATCAATCCTAAGGTCTAACCTACATACTCACATATATACGGCATCCACATGTTCAACAAGCTATCATGCTCATATTATGAAAACACCTAAACACATGCAATCATGCACACGCAATCAACTCCACAAGGTGATGCACCCTCTTCTCACAGCTCTTAGGTATTCGAACCCAGAGCTCTGATACCAAGTTATCACGCCCTAAATTTCAGGTCACGTGAAAAGCTCACGAACAATCATTTTGGGATACTACGATCCACCCAAACCACTCAAACACATACGGGTCAAAAACCATAACGCCAAAACGAGGTTAAAACCTTTATAAAATGCACAACGAAGGTTTATTTAATTTAAAAGAGTAGCCCAAGAGGCTAGGGTCACGACCCCAAAAAGCCAAGCCTTTGAAACAAAACACACATTTTGGGTAAAGAAATAACTTTTGAAAAGAAGCGTAAGTTATTCCAAAATCTCCCTCGAAGCACAAGAGTTTATATGAAGCATAAGCCAATCAAAAACCTTTTTGTAGAACGTTGAACCAACCAACGAAAAAGGTAATAAGAAACTACAAAAAATAACAACCAACCCATGATCTCTCTCTCATTATCATGCATACATCGGCTCCACGACCATAACAATTACATAACCCATGCTTTCAAATCTAAAACATGTTGCATCATACACGATCCATGTACCAATGGTATAAACTACCTAACAAGGACAAAACAAAAAAGTCTTGTCATCAACCACCTCCGGGCACCTCAAGATCAATCTACATGACCACGCTCACCTCAAAAAGATTTTCACAAATTCTATACCGTGAACCAAAGCCCAATAGAAAACAAACTAGCATGAATTCAAAAGCAAAATAGGCTAACACAAATAATATGAATATTCCGACTTACATGAATCTCAAGAAAAACAGTTTTACTTCTCAAAAATCATACGTTTTCTCGTCGTCTCTTGACATCTAAAGAGGCATGAAAGTAATAATGTTACTGCTAATTTTCAAGTCCATAAGATACATGTCATTATTTCAATCACTTTAGTTACAAGCGTTTGATTACTTTCGAATTTTTATATTTTATATTTTAAACTAAAGATTTAAAAATGTAATAACTCTTTATACACTTGTATGCTTTTTTTTTTTAAATTGATATTGTTAGAATTCTTTCTTACATATCTTTCGTATAAAATTCATTTTAATATAAATTCTAAATAATTGATAAAAATTTACTATTATTTATTAATTCTAATTTTAAGAAATTAAAAGGTACAAACTTTGAGAATTTTCTTCTTCAAACGAAATATGTAACAATTACAAATCAAGAAATTAAAGTTGTGCCCTGTATTAAGGTATGAGAAATATCTCATATCGTGTATCAAGATGAAAATAAAATACTATGTTGTTGAATTTTCATGTTAATTTTTAAAAAAAATAAATTATACATGACAATTTTCTCATATATTGTATCAAGGTATGATAAATTTTTTATCATGTTGAAAAAGAAAATTATACTGTGAAATTTCTCATTCATAAGTTGCTCATTTTATTTAAAATTAATAATAGAAAAATAAAGAAATATATATATGAGAAGTGTCTTATACTATGTATGAGAAGTTTCTCATAATCTGAATTAAGGAATAAAAAATTTCACACCATGTATTATGATAACACAGTCTTTAGAAGAGATTTTTTTATGTTTTTTAAATTTACAAAACTTGATTTTGAAATTGGAGTGAGCCGACTCGTTTGATTTTAAAAAAAGGAATAACTGTTGATTTTGGGTAAGAATAAAAATATTAATTTTTGTAAGTCATTGGAGAGTGCTATGGGCTTGGATATGCGCATTGAGGTATATTCGGTGAAGAAAATAAAGTTCCAAAAGATGTCGGGACAAGAATATGCGAAAGGGGTTTGGAGGAAAGTGACATACTTTTACTATTTTGATCATATCTTTTTGTACAAAATAAATCCTGGTGTGGGGTTAGAACCATTGGAAAGTAGACTTCCGGGGCTTTAGTTTGAGCACAAGAATGACCTCATTTGGAGTTCAGATGAAGAAGATATGCATGTTTAAAGTCGGACAAACAGTGCAGTCGCGTAGACCGATCGATCAGTCTGTGTCGGGCAGATGCTATAAATGTCGGGTTTTGGGTTAATTCCCTCTTTCTCTCCTCTTTTCTCTCTCTCTCTCTCTCTCTCTCTCTCTATAGTTTGTGTGAGATCTAGGGTTTGTGTTTGGGGAGTTTTTGGAGCTTCCTTAGCCCATCTTGAGAGGATTTCTTACTTCCATCTTGGTCATTTGCACGTTGGAGGCTCAATCTAGACGTTAGAGGTTTGATTCTCATCGTGCGGTTGGAGACTTTCGCGGTTGGGGCTCGTTTGGAATTTTTCTTGTGGATCTATCATCCCAAAAGGTATGATCTAAGACTACCCTTGAATATCTATATGATATATGTTGTATTCTTGAATTTATGAACATGAAGGCATGAAAAATGTGTTTTTTTTTTAAACCCTAGATTAGGGTTTGAGTTTAGTATGGGTTAAATGTTAGATCCATGGATGTTTTAACATGATTCTCTCTTTCCATTATCGATGGATATGGTTGGATTTGAAAAATATTGGGCTACGTTTTGGATGGTGGATCAAAGGAGCTCGGCTGAGGTAACGTACGCTGACCTTTTCTTCAAATTAGGGCATAAGAAAAAGGACCGGTAGAAATCTTACACCCCCCTAATCGAGTTCAATGGCTAACCCATCCTTCCCATGGGTCGAATCAACCTTCTAGTCAAAGCAAGAACGCACGTCAGGAACATTGAGTTTCTGGTGGTGGGCATACCCTCTCCATACAATGCCATAATGGGGAGGGCATGACTCCATCAGTTGAAGGCCATTCCCTTTGTCTGCCACAAAGTCCTGAAATTTCCAACAGCTAGGGGAGTGGAGATTATTAGAGGAGACCAAGTTACGGCGAAGCAGTGCTTTATGGCTGCGATTAGAGGTAAGGCCAGTTCATCCACGGACGAGGAGGTATGTGTGATGAAGATACATAACGGACCGATCCTAGAAGATGTAGGAAATGTACTAGCAGAGAAGGTGGTCGACCCACTAATGAAGATAATACTTGGGGAGGATGAGCCGGATCGCTTCTTCCTGCTCGGCTCAACTATGGCCGAGCAAGAGGAAGCTTACCTGGTGAGCTTCTAGAAATCAAATGTTGAGGTGTTCGCCTAGACACCCTATGAGATGCCGGACATAGATCCCAAGGTTGTGTAGCACGAGTTGAATGTCGACAAAACTCATAAACCAGTGACGTAGTGCAGGAGGAGGTCCTCAGCTCAACATTCAAAGGCTGTACTGGAGGAAGTTGAAAGCTGCTCAAGGCAAAAGCAAACAGAGAGGTACGGTATTCCCTTTGGCTCTCCAATACTGTTGTCATTAAGAAGAAAAGCAAAAAGTGGAGGGTGTGTGTGGACTTCACAGACCTCAATAAGGCCTGCCCTAAGGACTTATTCTCCCTGCCCAAGATTGACTAACTTATAGACTCAGCAGTAGGGCACGGAAGGGTGAGCTTCCTAGACGCTTACAGAAGTTGTCATTAGATCATTTTGAGCTTGGCCGATCAGGAAAAAAATGAGTTTTATCACCCTCTGGGGTCTGTATTTCTATAAAGTAACACCTTCGACCTGAAGAACGCTGAAGCCACTTATCAGAGGTTGGCCACTAAGATGTTTCAACCCATGCTTGACCATAACATCGAAATCTACATCGGCGATATGGTGGGAAAGACTGAGCAGGAGGGCAATCACTTAGGCGACCTGAAGGCCATCTTCAAAGTATTGAAGGCCTACAAGCTGAGGCTCAATGCATCAAAGTGTGCCTTTGGAGGGCAGTCAGGGAAGTTCTTGGGGCACATGGTGAGCAGAAAGGGCATCGAAATCGATCTCGACTAGATTATAGCTGTGTAGAACATATAACCCCAAAAATCATGAGAGAGATCCATAGGTTGGCAGGGATGATAGCAACACTGAACAAATTTATTATCCAATCATTAGATAAGTGCCATATTTTCTTTTAATTGTTGAAAAAGGGCAAGAATTTTGCGTGGGGAGGGGGGGAGAGTGCCCTGGCGCTTCAAGAATCGAAGGAGTACCTTAGCACGGTTCCTCTTCTTCCCAAGCCCCAGTTGGGGAAAGAGTTGTATATGTGAGTCACACCTTTTTGGAGACTAGATACCTTCCCTTGAAAAAGCTCGCATTTGCGTTGGTCATGGCATCCAGGAAACTCGCACACTACTTTCAAGCTCACAGAATCATAGTCCTAACTACCTGCCCGTTGAAAGCAATGCTGTGTAAGGTGGATTTTTCTGGGAGAATAGCTAAGTAGGGAGTCAAGCTCAAGGAGTATAACATCCAGTTCAGGCCAAGGGCAGCAACTAAAGGTCAACTCCACATAGCAACGAAAGACTTTTTAGTAGATTTCTCTAAAACAGGTGCTCCACTCAGCTCGAATTCAATCATGCTCAAGCCCAAGTTAGGGGGGACAGGGATGATACTGCTGGTAGAGAACCCAAAAAAGCAAAAGCATAGTGGTGGAAGCTCCATACAGATGGCGCCTCAAACCAGAAAGGCTCAAGGGTAGGAGTAGTTCTCGTCTCGCCGGAAGGTGCCGTAATTGAGCACTCCATAAGATTTGGCTTTCTAGTGTCTAATAATGAGGCTGAGTATGAAGCACTGTTGGTGTGAGACCTTGACCCATTTTTCTTTTTCGGTATTTTTCGACGCGTTGTTTATCGTTTTTGTTACAGCATATTTATATTCATTTTGTGCATGATTGGGCTTATATATGCATGTGGAGTGCGATACCGGGGCTATTGAGTGTTGTGGTGCAAATTTTTAAAAAAATATTTTCGTAACCTATAAATATCTGTCTTTAGATATTTTCATTAGATATTTTTCATCTTTCTAGTTTTGAAACCAACCGAAAGATCTACCTTTCATCTAACTTCTTAGGGGCTCGGGACTTGATTTTCGACGATCTGACTATTGATCCTTGCTATCGACATTGGGGGTTACGCGTTCATTTGGACAAAATTTTATTCTGACAAAGTTTATTTTTTCACGTGGTTCAAGGTGTCAAGTTTTTGACTCATTGAGGTAGGATCTTAGACTCTCATGTCTTATAAGGGTGCTACGTATAATTGTATGTATTTTTACCGTTTAAAAATGTATGAAAAATTGATTTACATTTAAAAAGGTCGAGTTTTAGTTCAAAATCATTTTTGGTTGTTTTTGGTTGGTTGAAATGGATTTTTGAGGTGTTTCTTTTGGTTTTTTTAGTAGTTTTGGGCTTGAGTATGTCTGAGGGTGTCAAAAGGGAGTTTGGATGCTTCGATTCTAGGTTTAAAAGGGCTATCCAGTAGCGATAGTCAGTTTTTGCCATGGTTCAATCAACTGGACTGGGTTGTTCAATCAACTGGGTTGACAGTAGGGTGTTTCAATCGACTAGAGGCGATGATTCAGTCGACTGACCTGGGTTTGGACTTTTTATTTCTTTTTTAGTAGCTTTTTAGTCGACTGAATTATGGGATTCAGTCGACTGAAGTGTTGTTGGGGGTTGTTTTGTTGCCTTGGGTGGTCATGTCGTAGCCGCAAGTGTTTATTTATGTTTTGCTGTCGTCCTCGGGGGGACGTAGGTTTGTTAGACGTGGTGTTTATATGTTGTTGGGTGTGTGATGTGTTTGGGTTTTGATTCTTTTTCTAAAAGGTGGGTTTTGGGAAAAAGGATAGTGTGTTGTGATAACGTTTGTGAAAATTGGGGTTTGAGGGTTTAGAGCAAGCCTTCGGTTGGGGTTTCATCTTGGCGTTTGTCGGTCGTTTGGGTTAGCGAATGACAAGTTTGTGACGTGTTATGGGATATGTGATGTCGTTATGTGTTGTATGCGATTTTGTGCATATTAACTCGGGTTTTATTTATGCATATGTTGCATGAGTAGCATAGGTCGCATGTGACATGATTTTGTAAGACGTGGCGTGAGTACATGGTTGTGTGGATATAAACTTTGGTTTTGCTTATGCATGTGTTGAATTGGTGGTATTTGTTAACTCTGGTTTTAAAGATGTATAATGAGGGGCGTATATTGGTCCTACGGTGAGAAACCATGAAGATGTTTTGAGTATTAAAACTCTAATTTTAAAGATGTATAATGAGGGGCGTATATTAGTCTTACGGTGGAAACCCGTGAAGATGCATACTGAGGGGCGTACATTGGTCCTACGGTGAAAATCCATGAAGACGTGTGTTGCGTGTGTTGTGTACGTTAACTCTGCTTAATGATCCGATATATGTTAACTCTGGTTAACAAAGTATTAGTTGGGGCGTACATTGGTCCTACGGTGAAAACCCGTGAAGACGTGTGTGTTTGCGTGTGTTGCGTACGTTAACTCTGATAAACGATTCGATATATGTTAACTCTGGTTAACAAAGCATTAGTTGGGGCGTACATTGGTTTGTCCTTCGGTGAGAACCCGAGAAGTTGCATGTGTTGTGTGGTAAAAGTTGCATGTGTTGCATTGTGTGGGTGGCACGCATTGCCTATGAATCATCATGTATCTTATAGAACTATTTCTGGGGCTTGTGAGATTTACCTGTGTTGCATGTGGGGTAGCATCGTATTTATGTTTATATCATTTTGTTTTTGAGGCTTGGGCGAGTCTTAACATACATATTACTCTGCTAATTTGTTTAGCTTTTATTTTATGTTTATCTAGTTTCTGTTGAGTTTTGACTCACTGTATGGAATTTGAAATATTTTTCAAGTGCTGGTCACGCAGGTTGATCCGGAAGAGCCGAAAGGGCCGAAGATCTATAATATTCCTTTTTGATTTTTTTTGGTTCATATATGTTTACATGTTTTTCGGTGTTAAAATCGTGTATTGTAAGCCTATTGGCGATTATATTAAATATATGTATGTTTTTATTTGAGAGTGAGCCTCGGGTTGGGTGTTATGTATGGTTGTTTGTAGGCGTTCATGTGACCCAAAGTTTGGGGTGTGTGTAAGAGCATACACTCGGCCCAGCGTCACACGAGTCTGTCCATCATAACCCGGGATCTGAATTGTAGTACCCCCATCTGTAACCCTAGAAGTCTAAACTGTTGGGTGTTGCTGTCGGTAATCCGGTTGACTCTGCACAAACGAATCCACTGGCATGCCTACCGTGCTCGGCACATTGCCTCTCTGGGGACAGTTACTACAAATATGTCCAATCTAGCCACATCCAAAACAAACCAATGGTTCCTTGCCTTATAACTGAGCTGGTACTTAACTTTAAGACCGTCTTGGCTATGGGCAATCCGCTACATGATGCCTGGGCTACCTTCACCAAAAGTAAAGGAACTCATGCTGCTCTGGCCTCCCAGAGGAAGCCATTGATGGTACTAGTGCAGAAAACTGATGCGATAATCTTGATGGATGCAAACTAGGGCCAGAGGACATCTGCCTCTTACTGGAACGCCTACCTGACTATGCCTGTACTCCACTCTGTGGTGTTCTAACCTCCTTGGAACCCCGAGTCTTGCTTAGAATGTTCTCGATCACAGCTGTCGACTCTACCAACTCTATAAAAACACGTCGCCTCAAATCTTCCTCTACTATCGATAATGTATCCAGAATCTGGGTCACCAGCTCCAACCACTTTGTAGCCACCGTAGGTTCAGGATCCCCAGCAAGGGAAGAGGGTCGAGACGCGTGAACTCTCACATCACAACTGTCGCCCTAGACTCAAGCACTCTCTCTCTCCCCCTAGCAATCTCAACCAGCTAACAAATGGAACCTGCCATCACACGCAGCAATCTTATCACGTCTATCGGTCTTTGAAGAGCATTTGCATCTCCAGCATCAAGGATAAGCACATCCCCTTGGTCAAAACCACGGCTACAGCCTCGACCATGGTCTCGTCTTTTTCGCGCAAACATTGCGTCTATATGAAAAAAAACAGAGAACATAAGACGCAACACATCGCATGAACATAAACACTAACCACATAAGTATGCTAACACGTAGTCACATAAGTTCATGCTAAACAAATCCCACATACTGAGGAGAACCGACAAGAGTGGCGCGTCAATTTGAATAACCTACTTAGACTCCTTGCTAGAAAATACATCGGCCAAATGCATTTCTAACTTCGCTTCCAAGTTTGTTAATCCAAATGCCCGAAAATAAGACTAATCAATCCTAAGGTTCAACCTCATGCTCACATGTACACAACATTCACATATTCAACACGCTATCATGCTCATGCTATCAAAACATCTGAACACATGCAGTCAAGTACACGCAATCAACCTCACATGGTGATACATCCTATTCCCATGGCTCTTAGGTATTTGAACCCAAAGCTCTGATACCATGTTGCATATTGCAGTTCTTCCACGGCATCAAACATGCCTGATGATGCAGCTACTCCTTTAGTCAGCAGAGGTACCTTCTGAGTGTGCAGATTTTGGGGTAGTGTTCTTATCGACACGGGAGCATCGTGTTTCTTCATTTCATCTGTTGTGGGGTTGGTGATGGACTTCGTGGGTTGCGTGTTGGGTGTAGAGACATCAGTTGGTGAGGATGTGAGGTTGGGATGAGTTGTAGATCCCGTTTCCTTGAGGTTGTTGGCCGTTGTGTAGAATGCATGACTTTGTTTGACCGTATCCTAGGAATGATTTGGCTGACCATCTCTCGTGCCTGTGTCGATTGCGATTGATGGGGTTGTTTCCTTTTGGCCTTGTACTGAATTTTGAGGATGAAATTTCTTGAATGAGGTAGAATTGTGAGACCCTGACTCGTTTTTTTTTTTGGCATTTTTTCACGCGTTGTTTATCGTTTTCGTTACAGCATATTTATATGTGTTTTGTGCATAATCGGGCTTAGATATGCATGTGGGGTTCGATACTGGGGTCGTTGGGCGTTGTGGTGCGAATTTTAAAAAAAGAATATATTTTTGTGGCCTATAAATATATATTTTTAGATATTTTCATTAGATATTTTTTATCTCTTTAGTTCTAAAACCAACCGGAAGCTCTGCCTTCTCTCTAACTTCTCGAGGGTTCGGGACTTGATTTTCGATGATCCGACAGCTGATCCTTGCTATCGGCATCGGGAACTACGCATTTTTCTGGACGAAATTTCATTCTGATGAAGCTCTCTTTTTTTTACGTAGTTCGAGGCGATGAGTTTTTGACTCATCGAGGTAGGATCCTAAATTCTCATGTTTTATAAGGGTGCTACGCACAATTATATGTGTTTTTACCGTTTAAAAATGCATGAAAAATCGATTTACGTTTCAAAAAGTCGAGTTTTGGTTCAAAATTATTTTTGGTTGTTTTCAGTTGGATGAAATGAGTTTTCGAGGTGTTTCTTTTGGTGTTTCTTGGTAGTTTTGGTCTTGGGTATGTCTGAGGGTGTCGAAAGGAAGTTTGAATGCTTCGATTTTGGGTTTGAAATGGCTGTTCCAATAGCGAGAGTCGATTTTTGCCATGGTCCAGTCGACTGGACTGGGCTATTCAATCGACTGGGTCGACAGTAGGGTGTTTCAGTCGACTGGAGGTGATGATCTAGTCGACTGACCTAGGTTTGGGCTTTTTGTTTCTTTCCCATAGCTTTTCAGTCGACTGAATTATGGGGTTCAGTCGACTAAAGTGCTGTTGGGGGCTGTTTTGTTGCTTTGGGTGGTCGTGTCATAGTCGCAAGGGTTTGTTTATGTTTTGTTGTTGTCCTTGGGGGTGACGTGGGTTTGTTAGACGTGGTGCTTTTACATTGTTGGGTGTGTGGCGTGTTTGGGTTTTGATTCTTTTTCTAAAAGGTGGGTTTTGGGAAAAAGGATAGTGTGTTGTGACAACTTTTGTGAAAATCAGGGTTTGAGGGTTTGGAGTGAGCCTTCGGTTGGGGTTTCATCTTGGCATTTGTTTGTTGTTTAGGTTAGTGGGTGACGAGTTTGTGACGTGTTATGGGGTATGTGATGTTGTTATGTGTTGTACGCGGTTTTGTGCAATTAACTCGGGTTTTATTTATGCATGTATTGTATGAGTAGCATGGGTCGCGCGTGTAGCATGTGACGTGGCTTTGTAAGACGTGGTGTGAGTATATGATTGTGTGCATATAAACTCTAGTTTTACTTATGCATGCGTTGCGTGAGTAGTATTTGTTAACTCTACTTTTAAAGATGCATAATGAGGGGCGTATATTGATAATACGGTGAAAAATCCTGAAGATATTTTGAGCATTAAAACTCTGATTTTAAAGATGTATAATAAGGAGCATATATTAGTCCTATAGTGGAAACCCGTGAAAATACATATTGAGGGCTTCACATTGTTCTCCTTGACTTGCTCTTGCTACATTTTAGGTGTAGCATTTATTTGATGGACCTTCACATTGTGAAAGGTGTTGATTTTATTTGATTTTAAGTTAAATCAAGATTCAAAATGTTATAAATAATTTTAAAAATTTAAGATTCGAAATTAAATCATAACATAAAATTGGATCGAATCAAACCATAAATGGACAATCCTATTAGGAATTATAGTTCTAAAATTAATTACTGCTTGTTGATTTTATGTTATAAATAGATTATTCTTGTTTGGAATCGTAGTTCTAAAATTAAATACTTGTTGATTTTATGATAGAAAAACTATATACTTGTTTGCTTATTTTGTCTCTTTATTTTTTTCTTCCTTTTGTTATATTGTTTTACTTTATTTGGTTGTTTTATTAATTATTTTATCCAATTATAAAAAAATCCCATATTTATAAATTATGCATTATATTTTTTTATTTGTTATTTTATTATTCTTATGAATTATCAATAGTTTTGAATTAAATAATATTACAATATTACCAAAAGAGAGTAAAAGTTAAATTATAATAGAGAAGAAACAGAGGAGAAGGTTAGAGAAAACAATTAAAATGAATACACCAAAATTAGAGAACGGTTCGATTCAGTTATGTACATTTTTGGAAGCTTAATTTTTAAATTAAACTATAATGAATGATTCTTCATTACATAAAACCATGAACAAATTGTAACAGCTTATCCCATACATTTGAAAAATCACTAACATTCTCAATTTAAATATAAACACCAACTCAAAAAATGTTCCCTTTAATGGTGCATTTTGGACCATAACGATAATTGTAATATCTGGTGACTATAAAATATTTTTAATAATTTATATAAATATTCACACACACACACACACACACATATATATATATATATATATATATATATATATAGAGAGAGAGAGAGAGAGAGAGAG
>JAOTRH010000020.1:7328395-7388759 GCA_034768845.1 Heliamphora exappendiculata | reverse complement strand
GAATATGTGCCAACTTTATTCTAATAAGATAAAATACAATATCTCAAATGAAATCAAAAAAATTTTTAACTTTTAAGAAAAGATAAATTATATTTTTAAGATTTGCAAAAAAATAAATAATTAATTAATAAAATAGTACTTGATAATAAGAATAAGAGGATAAACAAATAGCCAAATAATATAATAAATCTAAAAAAAAGAGAGAAGAAAATAATAATAATAATAATAATAATAATAATAATAATAGCAATCATAATGTTTATAATAATAATAATAATAATATAAAGTATTAAATTACAAAATCATATACAAAAATAATAAACTCACTCACACTCACATTCTCCAACTAAGCCTTCTACGTATATATAGATATGAGTATGTAAAAGAATTCCTACAATACAATATAATAATCAATAAAATGTCAAATATTTACAACTCATAATCTCAATTAAAATAATCAAAAAAAAGAAGAAAAAATCAAATCTCTACAAAACTCTAAATATAATAATTAAGAAGTAAAAGTAACCTTATTATATGTATATATCTATATGTGTGTGTATATAAGTATACATATCTCTACAATCAAAATAAAAAATAATAATAATGCTAAACAAATACACAATCACAATCTTCAACACAAGCCTTACTTACATAAGCATATATATATATATATATATATATATATATATACACACACTATAGAGAATCTCTATAATAAAATAAAATAATTAAAAGTAAAAGTCACTTTAGTACGTATAATAATTAAAGAGACAAATATAACTTATTATATGTATGTATAGGTGTATTTATAAGTCTCTGCAACCTAATATTATAATCAAAACTAATAATCAAATATAATTTTGAGAATCCACTTTTTAAGTATAATAATAGCAACAGTAGTTATCTGTAGTGTAATTGTCTATATCGTCACGATCACTCATGTGAGACCAAGATCCGTCTCTTTTTTAGAGTAATATATATATTACGTGTTTTTGCATATAAATTTCTTCAATGTATGATTTATTCGTTTTGATGCATATTTAAGTTTATCTGAGCATGCTGGGTTGGTTCCAGGAGTTGTAGGGAGTTGCCGTGCGAATTTTAAAAATTCAAAAAAAAATATTTTGGAGGCCTATAAATATCTGGATTTAGGTATTTTCTAAAAAGATATTTTGAAAACTTAATTCCTAAGTTTCTTTTGATTTTCTCTCTCCCTTCTCTCTAACTTCTCGGGGGCCCGGGGCTCTATTTTTGACAAATCAACTGCTGATCCTTAGTATCAGTATCGTGGTCGACGCTTTCATCTGGATGAAATTTTATTCCGGCGAAGCTCGATTTTGCACGTGGATTGAGACATCGAGTTTTTAACCCACCGAGGTAGGATCCTAGACAGTATAACTGTTAGAGGGTATCACCTGTAATTATATGTTGTTTCACCGTGTAAAAACGCATGAGAAAGGTGTTTGTGTTCAAGATGGGTTTTTGGTTTTAAAAAAAACCGCTTTTCGGCGTTCGGGTGGATGAAATCATGTTTTGAGGGTTTCTTTTATGTCTTTATGATAAGCTTGGGTTTACTTATCCTTATGGGTATCAAAGAAAGGAGTTTGGAGGCTTGATCTGAGATTTGAAAACCAAAATCGTAGCTCATAAACGTGATCTAAGCTGGTTCAGTCGACTGAACCTACGGGTTCAGTCGACTGAATCATCATGTTGGTGGTTCAATCGACTGGACCTGGGAGCTCAGTCGACTGAAATGGCTTCTGTTTTGGTTCTCTTTTCCAGTGTGTTTTTCAGTCGACTGGAGGGTGAGTCCAGTCAACTGAACCTGGGCTGTTTTGGAAAATGATGTGTTTTGGTTCAAGCTTCCTCGTGTGATGTTTATCCGAGGTTTTTTTTATGAAATTCTATGATTTCAATGGGGGTATTTGTGGTTTTCAAAAGGACAGTTTTGAAAATATGTTTTGGCTTGTTTGTTTGATCTCCATGGTTCATGAATTGGATCTCTTTATATATATGAGTTGTATATCTGTCTTGCGAGTTGGTTTTGAAATATTTATTCATAGATGTACCGTGGTAGTGTATTTATTGAGTTGGGCTTCCATTGCTCCGCGGTGCAAGTCCAGAAACGTGCGCAGCGTAGGTACTCAGTTCCTTCGGGTTAGTCCTTATAAATTGAGTCATGTGGATGCTTAATTCCCTCGGGCATAGGTCCCGTAAATTAAGTATTCGTCGGTTGCATCCGTTAATGGCATCGTTACCGTGACTCCGTATAGAATTTGTCATTACTTATTGGACCATGCGCGGCTGTAGAGTAATAGACAAGAGTCTATATATGTTACCTTTGTTGCTCCGCAATTGTTTTGGAAAATGATGTGTTTTGGTTCAAGCTTACTCGTGTGATGTTTATCTGAGGTTTTTTTTTATGAAATTCTATTATTTAAATGAGGATATTTGTGGTTTTGAAAAGAAAGGTTTTGAAAATATGTTTTGGCATGTTTGTTTGATCTCCATGGTTCATGGATTGGATCTCTTTATATACATGAATTGTATATCTGTCTTGCGGGTTGGTTTTGAAATGTTTATCCATAGATGTACCGTGGTAGTGGGTTTGTTGAGTTGGGCTTCCGTTGCTCCTCGGTGCATGTTGGAGACGTGCGCAGCGTCGGTACTGAGTTCCTTCGGGTTAGTCCCCATAAATTGAGTCGTTTGGGTGCTTAGTTCTCTCGGGCTCAAGTCCCATAAATTAAGTATTGTCGGTTGCCCCGTTAATGGCGTCATTGTCGTGACTCCGTATACAACTTGTCATTACTTATTGGACCCTGCGCGGCTGTAGAGTAATGGACAAGAGTCTATAGTTGTTACCTTTGTCGGTGTGGCAGAGTCGGTATATAGGATTACATTTTATCGTGTCTCCTTGGTTGTGAATTCTCGGGTGGAGAATGCTGTGTTTTATTACTTTTCCTTAACTGTGGCAAGATATCTGTCATGATTATATGCATGGTTTCAAGGATGGAAAACTTGTGATTTTTGAGAGAAAACCTGTTTGGCTTTTGTGATCAAATTCGCTCCCACCATATGATTGCATGACCTGCATTACAGTTTATAGTCTATTTTTCTATTGGGCTTCGGCTCACGGTGTGGAATTTTGGCTGTAAAACGTTTTTTAGGTGAGCATGTGGAGTTGACCTAGTTGCAAAGGCGATGGAAGACTTGCTGTAGTTTTCTATTTTTGAGACATGTACTTTTACATGTGACGCCTGTTTAGGCTGGTTTTGTACGCCTTTGGGCGATATGATTATTCATGTACGAGAATGCATGTTGCAGTTTTATGAGAGTTAAACTTGGAAATCTTTTATTCAAATGTTGTATTTTGATTTCTAATTGTGAAAACCTATTTTTCTTAAATGGGTATTTTGGTGGGCTTTCGCGTGACCCTGGTGTTTGGGATGTGACAACTCGGTAGCAGAGCTCTGGGTTCGAATACCTAAGAGCCATGGGAAAGAGGGTACATCACCTTGCGAGGATATGCATATTCTTGATTGCCCGTATTTTTTCTTTTGTTAACATACGCATGATAGCTTGTTTATGTGGGTATGGAGGTTGGACTTTAGGATTGATTAGTCTTGCTTTCGGGCCTTTGGATTAACATACTTAGGAGCCATGTTACAGACGCATTTCGCGGACGTGATTTCTAGCAAGGAATCTGAGTAGGTGGTTCAGAGTTACGAGTCTTTCTCATTGGTTGTTCTCGGTATGTGAGATGTGATGACATGATATTAAGTGGCTATGTGTTAGCATACTTATCTGTCTTTTACGTTAGCAATAACATGTTGTAGGAAGCTTACCCTGTTATGTTACTTTTGTGAGACCCTGACCCCTATCTTTTAGGTTATTTATATATTTGATGTGCTACTTTCAGTATATGAATAGCATTGGTGCATGATTTATGCTTTACAGTTGTAGAACAGCATGTATAAATGTGTTACACGCTTTTTGGAGTTTGGTAGAGGCTTATTTGGCATGTGTTTAACCTAAAGATTTTGGTTTCAGCGTCAAAATACTTTGCCCACCAGTTCAGTCGACTAGAGGGCTTGGCCCAGTCGATTGAACCAGAAATCTTGGGTTCGGTCGACTGAACAATGTTATTTTTTGTTTTCTATAAATATCCTAGTGGCGGGATTTTTGAGACAAAAACCTTTCTTCCAGGCTAAAAAAATTCCTTTTCTCTGTCTTCTTTCTAGCTTTGAGGGTCCCGGGCTTGGTTTTGGGTTCGATCCTTTGTGGATCCGTGCTATCGGGGTCGAGGGCTTCACATTCATCCGGTCGAATTCTTGTTCTGACGTCGTTTAGTTTTGAGACGTCGAGTTCTTGACTATCCGAGGTAGGATTCTAGATCTTACTACCGTATAAGGGTGATATATGTGATTATACGTGTTTTTACCGAGTAGAAAATACATCAAATGCGATTTTCATGTGTAATCGTGGTTTTTGGGTAAAAGTAGAATTTTTACGCCTTTTCTCTATTGTATACATGTTTTGGGTACACGGTATCCATAGTTTTCAAAATGAAGTTTGAAAACGAGGTGTTTTGTGAAAATGGTAAAAAAACGTGCGTTTGAAGGTTTAGAGCTAACTTGCGAGGTTGAGTCTCACCTTTTAAACATTTTGTTGGAAATGATTTTGGATCTCCATGTCGATGGATTGGATCACTTTTTATACATGTGTTGTATAAATTATTTTACGCATTTTTGTAGTTGAGCTACGGTGGATTTTGAAATATTTATTTATAGATGTACCGTGACAGTGGGTGTGTTGAGTTGGGCTTCAATTGCTCCTCGGTGTAAGTCTAAAAACGTGCGCAGAGTAGGTCCCAACGTGCCTTCGGGCTAATCCCCGTAAACGAGGTTGGTGGGTGCTTAGTGCCATCGGGTTGTGATCCCGTAAACTAAGTGGTTGTGTGGGTGTTTAGTTCCCTCAGGTGTGACCCCGTAACTATGTCGGTTTCCTCTGTTAATGGCGTTGTTGTTGTAACTCCATATAAAACTTGTCATTACTAACTCTACGGGTCTAGGGTAATGGATGGGAGTCTATAGTTGTTACCTTTGTCGGTGTGGCAGAGTCGGTACATATGACTACATTTATATCTTTCTCCTCGGCTGAGTGGCCTAAGTGGAGGTTACTGTTTATTTACAGCTTTCCCTTAACTGTGGCATGATATCTGTTAGGATGATATGTATAGTTTGAAGGATGAAAAATATGGAGTTTTATGAGATAAAACCTTTTTGAAACTCGTGATAGTCTGACGAAAAATTTGTGATTTTGGAAGGAAAATCTTTTTTGCTCCTGTGGATGAGCCCGTGTGTGGGTAATTGCATAGCCTGCTTTACAATTTTATTATCTATGTTCTATTGGGTTTCGGCTCACGACGTAAAATTTTGTTACTGTAAAACCTTTTTCAGGTGAGCATGTGGAGTTGAGCTAGTTGCAGAGGTGATGAAAGACTTGCTGTAGTTTTTTTTATTTTTTATACAAGTGCTTTTACATGTAACGCCCGTGATGGCTGATTTTGTACGCCTTTAGGCGATATATTTATTCATGTATGAGAATGCATGTTTTATAGTTTATGAGAGTTGAACTGTGGGAACTTTTATCCAAATGTTGTATACTTTGATTTTCAACTGTAAAACTTATTTTTTAAAATGGGTGTTTTGGGTGGAATTTCGCATGACCCTGATGTTGGGGCGTGGCAGCTTTCGTATAGAGTGATGTCCACGCGAGGAGGACGAGGCCGAGGTCGAGGTTGTGGTCGTGGTTTTGGCCGAAGGGACATTCTAGTCCCAAATGTTGGGGATGCTAAAGCACCCCACAGACCGGTTGGCGAGGGAGATCTGTTGCGTGAGATGGTTGGCTCCATCCGACAACTGGCTGAGGCTGCTAGGGGCAGGGAGAGTATACCTAAACCGAGGGCGACAGTCGCAATGCGCATTTTGTCCAGTGTGTAATTTACTCGTTTTAATGCATGTTTACGTTTATCTGAGCATACGGGGTTGGTTCCCGGGGTTATAGGGAGTTGCCGTGTGAATTTCAAAAATTCAAAAGAAAGATATTTTGGAGGCCTATAAATATCAAAACTTAGATATTTTCTAAAAAGATATTTTGAAACTTAACTCCTAAGTTTCCTCCAAGTTCTCTCCGCCTTTTCTCTAGCTTCTCGGGGGCTTGGAGCTTGGTTTTTGATAAACCAACTGCCAATCCTTAGTATTGGCATCGTGGTCTACGCATCCATCCCGTCAGAATTTTATTTCGACGAAGCTCGATTTTGCACGTAGATCAGGACGTTGAGTTTTGAATTCATCGAGGTAGGATCTTAGACTGTATAACTATTAGAGGGTACTACATGTAATCCTACGTGTTTCTACCGTTTTAAAACGCATGAAAAGTGATTTATGTTTCAAATCCAATTTTGGGTTAAAATCATTTTTCGGCGTTCAGTTGGATGAAATCGAAAGAGGGAGTTTCCTTTCGAGGTTTTATGATAGTCCTAAGCTAGGGGATGCTTGTGGATATCAAAAATAGGAGTTTGGAGGTTTAATTTGAGGTTAGAAAACCAAAACCGTAGCTCAAAAACATGATCTGGGCAAGTTCAATCAACTAAACCTATGAGTTCAGTCGACTGGATCATCATGTAGGAGGTTCAGTCGACTGGACCTGGGAGGTCAGTCGACTGAAATGGCTTCTGTTTTGGATTTTCATTTCCAGTGTGTTTTTCAGTCGACTGGAAGGTGAGTCCATTCGACTGAACCTGGACTGTTTGGGAAAATGGTGTGTTTTGGTTCAAGCTTTCCTCGTGTGATGTTTATCCGAGGTTTTTATGAAATTCTTTGGTTTCAAAGGGGTATCTGCGGTTTTCAAAAGGATGGTTTCAAAATAGAGTCTTGGGAATTTTCAAAACGTGTTGGTTGAAGGTTTAGAGCTAGATCTCGGGGTTGAGTCTCAACTTCTAAAACGTTTTGGGTGAAAATATGTTTTTACATATGTTGTTTGATCTCCATGGTTCATGGATGGGATCCCTTATATACATACCTGTGTTCTATATCTGTTTGTGAGTTGATAATGTTATCCATAGAGGTACCGTGACACTAGAGATATGTTGAGTTGGGCTTCCATTTCTCATTGGTGAAAGTCCAAAAACAAGCGCAAAGTGGGTTTGCTACGGTCCCTCAGGTTAATCCCCATAAACGTGGTATTCCTTAACTTCGTCCATCGGTCGTGGAAATCCGTAAAGAAGCAAGTCGTGATTTTGTTAACTTCATCCATCAGTCATAGAGATCCGTAAAGAAGTAGGTTATCCCTTGAGTGGGTTTGTTGTTGTGACATCGTATAGAACTTGTCATTACCTAGCGGGCCTTAAGTGGTTCAGGACTAGGGTAATGGGGAGAAGTCTATAGTTGTTTCCTTTGTCTTGAGTTGACAGAGTCGATACATAGGATCTCATTCTATCTTGTCTCCTCGGTTGTGTGTTCGAGTGGAGAAAACTGTTTTATTACTGCTTTTCCTTAACTGTGGCATGATATCTGTTAGGATGATATGCATAGTTTTAAGGATGGAAAACGTGTGATTTTTGAGATGGAAAACCTTTTGGGTGCTGTGGTCTAGTTAGCTCCCACCATACGATTGCATGACCTGTATTACAGCTTTATACAGTCTATTTTCTATTGGGCTTCAGCTCACGATGTGGGATTTTCTGAAATACATTTTCAGGTGACCATGACGAGACGACCTAGTTGCAGTGGTGATGGAAGACTTACTGTAGTTTTTTCTTTTTGAGACATGTACTTTCACATGTGACGCCTGTTGAGGCTGATTTTGTATGTTTTTTAGCGATATGTTTATTCATATATGAGAATGTATACTTTACAGTTTATGAGAGTTGAATTGTGGGGACTTTTATCTAAATGCTGTACATTTTGATTTCTTATGGAAACCTTATTTTCATAAATGGGTGTTTAGTGGGCTTTCGCGTGACCTAGATGTTTGGGACGTGACAACTTGGTATCAAAGCTCTGAGTTCAAATACCTATGAGCCATGGGAAAGAGGGTACATCAGCTTGTGAGGATGTATGTGTGCTTGGTTGCATGTGTTACAGTGTTTTCCTAACATAGCATGACAGCTTGTGGTGTATACGTGGGTATGGAGGTTAGACCTTAGGAATGATTAGTCTTGCCTTCGGGTATTTGGATTAACATACTTGGGAGCCATGTTAGAGACACATTTCACGGGTGTGATTTCAAGCAAGGAATCTGAGTAGGTTATTCAGAGTGACATGTCTTTCTTGTTGGTTCTCCTTGGTATGTGAGATATTTGATGACATGATATTACGTGGCTATGTGTTAGCATGCTTATTTGTCTTTGACGTTAGTAATAACATGTTATATGGATTCTTATCCCATTATGTTGCTTTCATATAGAGTTATGTCCACGCGGGGAGGACGAGGCCGAGGTCGAGGCCGTGGCCATGGTTCTGGCTGAAGGGACGTTCTAGTCCCAGATGTTGGGGATGCTAATGCACCCCAAGGACCTGCTGGTGAGGTAGATCTATTGCGTGAGATGGTTGGCTCCATCCAGCAACTGGCTGAGGCCACTAGGGGTAGGGATAGTATACCTGAGCCGAGGGCAACGGTTGCGATGCGCGAGTTTCACCGTTTGGACCCTCCTACCTTTTCTGGGGTTCCCAATCCCACGATTGCCACTGAGTGGCTAGAGCTGGTTACTAGGATTCTTGATTCGCTTCAGATTGAGGAGGATGATCTGAGAGTTATATATACTGCCTTCCAGCTGAGAGGGAGTGCCCATATGTGGTGAAAGTTTGCCAAAACCATGGTGGCAGGCACGTGGGAGGTATTCATGAAGGTATTTCTGGAGAAATAATTTCCAGTGACATTGAGGGATCGCTATAGAGAGGATTTCCTATTTCTGACTCAGGGGAGTATGTCGGTTGTTGAGTATGAGGCTGAGTTTACCAGCTTATCCTGGTTTGCATAGGAGATCATACCTACTGATGAGTTCAAGGCGAACCGATTTGAGAGGGGTTTAAGGCCCGCTATTAGGGACAGAGTGGCGGCATTCTAGATGCAGGTCTACACTGACTTGGTACAGATGGCCATCAAGGTGGAGGACACCTTGACTGAGACGCGTAGGGATAGAGACAGTAGGAGTCAGCAGGACGGGGGACGTGCACTGTCTTGGGGACGCAAGGATAAGCATCAATGGACATCTGGTCTGAGTTCTCATCCAGTGGGGTTGTATCCTCCATGGTCCTCTGCTTCTTCGCCTCCCGTAGCTTCAACGGGACGGGCGAATTAGAGGGCACTTTGTCATAGATGCCAGCGACCAGGACGTCGTGCAGGAGTGCAGTGCCTGTTCAGGCACAGTCACAGTCGCTGGCGCCAGAGAGAGGACCACCTATATGTTTTGAGTGTGGGCAGACTGGGCACATCTGGAGGAACTGTCCTCAGGGAGGGAGCATTCAGAGTATAGCATGAGCACTAGCTGTTCTATCTAGCCAGGGAAGACAGACGTATCAACAGCCTAGAGCTCAGACGTCCAGATTTGCAGAGGGGGGTGCATCAGTGCTGTCAGGTAGACAGTCGGCAGTTCAGAGCCACAGCAGACCAGCCAGAGCTTACGTTCTTGCAGATTCTAGTTTGTCCAGAGCACTGGTCGTGCCCGATGTTGCTGCTACCACCTCCGTGATTTGAGGTACTCTTCTAGTCTTCAGATCATGGGCCAGCATTCTTATCGACACTAGAGCATCACATTCATTTATATCTTCAGCTTTCGCATCTACATTGGGATTGCAAATGGATTGGTTGGGTAGTACTATGTGCGTGGAGACCCCAGTGAGTGGGGATGTGATGTTGAGTCTTATCTGTAGATCTTGTGTGTTGGAGGTCGCCGGTCGTTGTATAGAGTTCGACCTTGTTATCCTGGACATGACCACGTTTGATGTCATCCTAAGGATGGACTGGTTGACCACCTATCGTGCCTTCATCGATTGCGATCGACAGACGGTGAAGATCTATCTGTACACCGACGGGAGATTGCTTTTGTTTTATGGGAGACCGGGATGAGGGTTTGAGGTCTATTCTAGGTGTTGTGCAGAACTAGGGCGACCTGGGTTTTCTTTTCTCAGCTCTCACGTTGGATGAGGAGGTTGGAGTTCGAGGAGAGTTACCTCCAGTGGTGTGCGACTATCTTGACGTCTTTCCTGATGACCTGGTTGAGTTACCGTCGAGCCGGGAGTTAGAGTTCTCTATTGACCTAGTTCCCGGAGTTGTTCCCGTATCTATACCGTCCTATCACTTTGCACCCGCTGAGTTACGTGAACTCAAGGTACAGTTACAGGAGTTACTTGACAAGGGATTTATACGTCCGAGTACTTCTCCATGGGGAGCTCTTGCTCTTTTTACCAAGAAAAAGGATGGATCTTTACGTTTGTGTATCAATTACAGGAAGCTGAACCAGGTGATAGTGAAGAATAAGTATCCGATGCCGAGGATAGATGACTTGTTTGATCAGCTAAGGGATTCACGTTGTTTCTCGAAGATTGACTTGAGATCGAGATATCACCAGTTGAGGATTAGGGATGAGGACATAGAGAAGATCGCTTTCAGGGCTCGCTATGGTCACTATGAGTTTCTAGTTATGCCATTCAGTCTGACGAACGCACCAGCTACATTTATGGGTTTGATGAACCGGATCTTCCATCCTTGTTTAGACAGTTTTGTGGTAATATTTGTGGATGATATTTTGATATATTCACCCACTAGAGAGGTGCACGAGGATCATCTGAGGATCATGCTACAGACTTTCAGAGAGCACTGCTTGTGCACGAAGTTCGAGAAGTGCGAGTTCTGGATGACTGAGGTGAGATTTTTGGGACACGTAGTGTCGGCAAACGGGGTATCAGTGGATTCGTCAAAGACTGATGCTGTGATCAGTTGGGAGCGACCAAAGAGTGTCTTTGAGATACGTAGTTTTCTGGGTCTAGTCAGCTACTATCGACGGTTTGTAAAGGACTTTGCTAGACTCGCTGCACTGATGACGCGTCTGACGCCGAAGGGAGTTGTGTTTATTTGGAGTGAATCCTGTGAGTCAGCTTTCCAGGAGCTGAAGACGAGGTTAACTAGTCCGCTAGTGTTGATCATTCCAGAGCGAGGCTTGGGATATACTGTATACTGTGATGCATCACATGACGGTTTTGGATGTGTTCTGATGCAGAAGGGTAAGGTTGTAGCCTACGGTTCTCGGTAGTTGAAGAGGCACGAGCGAAACTATCCTACGCATGACTTGGAGTTGGCAGATATGGTCTTCACTTTGAAGACATGGCGTTACTATCTATATGGTGAGCATTTCGAGATTTTCTTCGATCACAAGAATTTAATATACTTATTTTCGCAGAAGGAATTGAACTTGTGCCAGCGACGATGGATGGAGCTGCTAGAGGATTATGATTTTGATTTGCAGTACCATCCAGGGAAGGCCAATGTTGTAGCAGACGCGCTCAGTAGAAGATCTCACGGGTCGTTAGCTTCTATGGCTATACGTGAGTGGGACATGCTCAGAGAGGTGGGAGAGTTTGATTTATGTCTCGAGGAGATAGTAACTGGTGCCACCTTATTTTCTGTAGTTACTCGACCATCATTGATAGCACGTGTGCTAGAGATCCAGCAGACGGATCAGGAGGCTCAGATGATACGAGATTACGTTGCTAGTGGCGAGGATACAACGGGATGGATTGTGGGTTTTGATCAGAGTCTGAGGTTGGCAGGCAGGTTGTTTATGCCAGAGTCATGTCGAGTTTATCTTTTACATGAGTGCAATCATTCTCGTCTTGCTGTGCATCCTGGAGGCACAAAAATGTATCATGACCTACGTCGTCAGTTCTATTGGACAGGGATGAAGCGAGATGTGATCCAGTTTGTTTCTTGATGCCTCACCTGTCAGCAGGTAAAGGCAGAACATCAGAGACCGGCAGGATTGCTATAGTCATTGCCTATATCAGAGTGGAAGTGGGAGCACATCACGATGGACTTTGTATCAGGACTTTCTCGGTAACCTAGGGGACACGACGCCGTGTGGGTTGTGGTTGATAGGTTGACGAAGTCTGCACACTTTCTCCCTATCCGAGTGAGGGATTCGGTGGAACGACTGAGTAGCTTGTACGTCAGGGAGATAGTTAGATTGCATGGAGTGCCAGTATCCATTGTTTCAGACCGAGACCCGCGCTTCACTTCGTGCTTTTGGCAGAGTCTTCAGAAGGCCTTGGGGACGAACTTGATGTTCAGTACTGCTTTTCACTCCCAGATGGATGGCCAGTCATAGAGGACTATACAGGTTCTTGAGGATATGCTGAGGTCTTGTGTCCTTGACTTCAGAGGTTCATGGGAGGATCATCTACCTTTAGCAGAGTTTGCATATAATAATAGCTATCACTCCAGTATTGGGATGGCACTGTATGAGGATTTGTATGGTAAACCGTGTAGATCACCCGTATATTGGATAAATGTGGGAGAGACCACAGTCTTGGGACCCGACATGGTACGGGAGACGACGGAGAAGGTTACAGTGATTCGCCAGCGCCTTGCTATAGCGCAGAGCCGCCAGAAGAGTTATGCAGATCAGAGGAGGCGACCTTCAAAGTTTGCAGTGAGGGATCATGTGTTTCTAAAGGTCTCACCACGTAGAGGTTTGATGAGATTTGGTAGTAGCGAAAAGCTATCACCGCGTTTCATTGGACCTTTTGAGATTCTTGATAGGATTGGAGAGGTTGCTTACCATTTGGCGTTACCACCTCCGTTAGCATCTGTGCATAACGTGTTCCATGTTTCTATGCTTCGGAGGTACGAGCCTGATCCTTCACATGTGCTAGATTAGGCTAAGCTATGGATTGATGGGGATGCCACTTATGAGGAGCATCTAGGGAGGATTCTTGATACAAAGGAGCAGACGTTGCGAGGCAGAACAATTGCTTATGTCAAAATCCTATGGCATCATCACGAGGTTGAGGAAGCGACGTGAGAGCTCGAGTCTGGAATGCGTGCTAGATACCCATACCTGTTTACCTCATGACCTTGTTGTGAATTTTGGGGGCAAAATTCCTTAAGGGGGGGAGAGTTGTGAGACCTCGACCTGTCACCTTTTGAGACTTATATGTATATGAGATGTGTTTTGCATATATATTTGTCCGATGTGTAATTTACTCATTTTAATGCATGTTTACGTTTATCTGAGCATGCGGGGTTGGTTCCCGGGGTTATAGGGAGTTGTCGTGTGAATTTTAAAAATTCAAAAAAAAAAATATTTTGGAGGCTTATAAATATCAGAACTTAGATATTTTCTAAAAAGATATTTTGAACTTAACTCCTAAGTTTCCTCCAAGTTCTTTCTGCCTTTTCTCTAGCTTCTCGGGGGCTTGAGGTTTGGCTTTTGATAAACCAACTATTGATCCTTAGTATCGGCATCGCAGTCTACGCATCCATCCAGTCAGAATTTTATTTCGGCGAAGCTCGATTTTGCACGTATATCGAGACGTCGAGTTTTGAACTCATCGAGGTAGGATTTTAGACTGTATAACTGTTAGAGGATACTACATGTAATCCTACGTGTTTCTACCATTTTAAAACGCATGAAAAGTGATTTATGTTTCAAACCCGATTTTGGGTTAAAATTATTTTTCGGCGTTCGGTTGAATGAAATTGAAAGAGGGAGTTTTTTTTCGAGGTTTTATGATAGTCCTAAGCTAGGGGATGCTTGTGGATATCAAAAATAGGAGTTTGGAGGTTTGATTTGAGATTGAAAAATCAAAACCGTAGCTCAATAACATGATCTGGGCAAGTTCAGTCGATTGAACCTATGAGTTCAGTCGACTGGATCATCATGTGGGAGGTTCAGTCGACTGAAATGGCTTCTATTTTAGATTTTCATTTCCAGTGTGTTTTTCAGTCGACTGGAGGGTGAGTCCAGTCGAGTGAACCTGAACTGTTTGGGAAAATGGTGTGTTTTGGTTCAAGCTTTCCTCGTGTGATATTTATTCGAGGTTTTTATGAAATTCTATGATTTCAAAGGGGTATCTAAGGTTTTAAAAAGGATGGTTTGAAAACTGAGTCTTAGGAATTTTCAAAACGTGTTGGTCAAAGGTTTGGAGCTAGACCTCGGGGTTGAGTCTCAACTTCTAAAACGTTTTGGGTGAAAATATATTTTTACATATGTTGTTTGATCTCCATGGTTCATAATTGGGATCCCTTATGTATATACATGTGTTGTATACCTGTTTGTGAGTTGATAATGTTATCCATAGATGTACCGTGACACTAGAGATATGTTGAGTTGGGCTTCCATTGCTCTTTGGTGAAAGTCCAAAAACATGCGCAGAGTGGGTTCGCTACGGTCCCTCGGGTTAATCCCCGTAAATGTGGTATTAGTTAACTCCATCCATCGGTTGTGGCAATCCGTAAAGAAGCGAGTCGTGATTTGGTTAACTTCGTCCATCGGTCGTAGAAATCTGTAAAGAAGCAGGTTATCCCTTGAGTGGGTTTGTTGTTGTGACATCGTATAGAACTTGTCATTACCTAGTAGGCCTTAAGTGGTTCAGGACTAGGGTAATGGGCAGAAGTCTATAGTTGTTGCCTTTGTCTTGAGTTGACAGAGTCGGTACATAGGATCTCATTCTATCTTGTCTCCTCGATTGTGTGTCCGAGTGGAGAAAACTATTTTATTACAAAACCTTTTGGGTGTTGTGGTTGAGTTAGTTCCCACCATAAGATTTCATGAAATGTATTACAGGTTTATACAGTCTATTTTCTATTGGGTTTCGGCTCACGATGTGAGATTTTCTAGAAAACAATTTCAGGTGACCATGACGAGACGACCTAGTTGCAAAGGTGATGGAAGACTTGCTGTAATTTTCCCTTTTTGAGACATGTACTTTCACATGTGAAGCCTGTTGAGGCTGATTTTGTACGTCTTTTGGCGATATGTTTATTCATGTATGAGAATGCATGTTTTACAATTTTTGAGAGTTGAACTGTGGAGACTTTTATCCAAATGATGTACATTTTGATTTCTTATGAAAATTATATTTTCACAAATGGGTGTTTCGTGGGCTTTCGCGTGACCCGAACGTTTGGGACGTGATAGTTCAGGGCCACAGTGCACCGGCCAGAGCTTATGTTTTAGCAGATCCTCATTCATCTAGAGCACCGGTCGTGCCCGATGCTGCTGCTGTCCATGATCATATGTACTCTTCTAGTCTTTAGATCATGGGCCAGTGTTCTTATCGACACCAGAGCATCACATTCATTTATATCATTTGCTTTTGCATCTGCTTTGGGGTTGAAAATGGACTGGTTAGGTAGTACCATGGGTGTGGAGACCCCTGTAGTGGGAGTGTGATGTTGAGTCTTGTGTGTAGATCCTGTGTGTTGGAGGTCGCCGGTCGTTGTCTAGAGTTTGACTTCATCATTCTCGACATGACCTCGTTTGATGTCATCCTATGGATGGATTGGCTGACCATCTATTGTGCCTTTATCGATTTGTACACCGGCGGGAGATTGTTTTTGTTTTGTTGGTGACCGGGATGAGGGTTTGGTGTCAATGACGGGTATTGTGCAGAACTAGGGCAACCTGGGCTTCCTCTTTGCAGCCCTCCTGTTGGATGATGAGGTTAGGGTTCAAGGTGAGTTACATCCGGTGGTTTGCGACTATCCTGATGTCTTTCCTGTTGATCTATTTGAGTTTCCACTGAGCCGTGAGGTAGAGTTCTCTATTAAGTTGATTCCATGGGCTGCTCTCATATCTATGCCATCTTATCGGTTTGCACCCGCTGATCTACGTGAGTTCAAGGTACAGCTTTAGGAGCTATTGGATAGAGGTTTCATACGCCCGAGTACTTCACCATGGGGAGCTCCTGCTCTCTTTGCCAAGAAGAAGGATGGATCCTACGTTTGTGCATCAATTACCGGAAGCTGAATCAGGTAATAGTGAAGAATAAATATCCTATGCCAAGGATAGACGATTTGTTTGATCAGTTGAAGGGGTCGAGCTGCTTTTCAAATATTGATTTGAGATCAGGTTACCACCAGTTGAGGATTAGGGACGAGGATATAGCGAAGACCGCTTTTCGGACTCGCTGTGGTCACTATGAATTTCTGGTTATGTCGTTCGGTCTAACGAACACTCCTGCTACAATTTTATAGTGGTGTTTGTGGATGATATTCTCATCCACTCACCCACTAGAGAGGCGCACGAGCATCACCTGAGTATTGTTCTGTAAACTTTGAGAGAGCACCGCTTGTATGTGAAGTTTGAGAAGTACGAATTTTGGATGTCTGAGGTGAGATTTCTTGGACACGTGGTGTCAACAGACGAGGTAGCTGTGGATTTGTGGAAACCCGATCAGTTTTATTTTTAATTAATTTTAGTAACATAATTAAATCCACGGAGATGATTAATAGTGCATGTAACGCAGAGTTGGTGTGTATTGAAACCCCGAATATGAATTTACCGAATATGAATTTGTGATTAATTCAAAAATGTTAAAAAAAAAAAAATTTGTTGATTTGAATTTAGTTTGATTTAAACTAAAATTAAATAGAAAGTTAATGTGTTGAAAGTTTACACATATATTATTAATTAAAAAAATTAATAAATAAATAAATAAAATAAACAAATAAAAGAGAAGCAAGCAAACAAGACTCTAGAGAGAGTCCTAGAACTTTTCTGGGAGTCTCGGCAAGTTTCTCCCTAAAATCAGCGCCTCTACCCCCTTGTATCCCGACGCAACTCCCTCTCTCTCCTCGGTCATCTTCTTCCTTTCTCCGTCAGGTGACCATGGAAGAGGGTCAAGAGGAGGAGCAGAGGACACGATGCAGTTGCCGCAGTTACCCTCGCCTCCAGCCACCAGTCGTGCCACTTTTAGCCTTCGTTTATTACGGCAATGAAGACCCGAGTTCCACGCTTTCAACTTTTGTTTCTCTTTGGACATTGAAGATCTGTCGTCCAAGATTTTACTGTCGCAGTTCTTGATTTGACCCTCCCGGACACAAGTACTATGTCTAAGGCATCAAAAAGTTGATTCCAAGAAGGGGCCGAAACCTAGGTTCCAAGTTTATTGGCGAAAACTAAAATTTCTGGCTCTGTGAGGTCCAAATCCCTAAGCCACACCTCCCCTGCTTCAGGCGCAGCAAACTTTCCCTACCCCTGTTCAGTCTGCTTCTTCTTCTTCAAATTGATTTGCTTTTCCCTGTTATTCCATGAATTGGGAAACTGTGAGAAAGGTTTAGAAGGATTAAGAAGAAGGGCATAAGAGGAATTAGAAGAGGGAGATACCCAATAAACCCACAGTACCGCCGCTGCTAAGGATGGGGAGCTTTAAGCTCCACTCTTACTACCCTCTAAAAATCAGGGAATTAGACAGCAAATTAGAAGGTACCAAGCAGGATTCGAAGATTACTCCGCAAGAGAATCCATGTTGAAGCATCAAGAAGCAATTCTAAGGTAGCTAGATCTCTAGGAGGAGGAATGGGTGAAATAATAGGGTTTTGTAACAAACTGAGGTAAGATTCTAACTAATCCCGGTGTTTTGATCTGATTTGTGTTGATTTTAAGTTTTTATACCATCACAACCTTAAAGACTTGGAAAGTTTAATTAAGTCCCAGTTAGTTTTAGTATAATTGGTTTGTCTTTATGGAAGCTGTGTCAAAAGGATAAATAAATTGGAGAAGCTGGTGAAATGAATAAACCACCTTAGATATAAATTTTGAGAAGAGAAAAATGAATTTGTGATCTTGAGTTAAAGTTGGAGAAAATTAGAACACAAAACCTAGTTGGGTTATTGAACGTTTAAATCTCAGGAAGGTTAAGTTAACTGAATAAGTTCAATCCTAATTAGTGAAATGTAGAATGCTTGAGTTGACATCAAATTTTTTCGAATTTATTTGTAAACAGAATACATGAATCTGAGGAATTGAAAACAGTGTTTTGGTCATGAATTTCATAGAATAAGAGTTTAGGAATCCTAGGAATTTGTGTTTTATAATTAAAATTTAAGCCCATGGGGTTGAATTATGTTTCCCTTAAAGAAAACTTATCAAAGATATGGATGGTCGAGATATTGAACTTTGAATTAATTTAAAGGGTTGACTACAAGAGTTAGACTTTTTGAATAAATCTCTGGGGTTTGGGATTGTATTATTCAGCCATGCACTATTTTGGGTAAAGGCGTGATGAATTTGGGAAGCAAAAACTTAAGATTGAAGTTAGAGTTAAAGAATTGGGATTCAGGAAAGGGGTTGAGATTATGAGATTGGTACGGGATTTTTACTTAAGTTATAATTTGGGTTGAAACAAAGCTTGAGTTTAATAAAAATCTAGTAAATTGTTGAAATTAGACATCTAAATGATTATCCACTTTGAATTACTTTACAAGAAAATTTCAGGAGATTGAGAGTTTAAACTTGAGTTTGGGTTGTGAATGCTCAGGTTTGGGGAGAATATAGTGATGTGAGAAACTAAGATATAAGAATTCTAAACTCTGAAGAACTTAAATTTAAAACTTAATTGGAGTTCGAGAACAAATAATTGTATGTAAAGACTAAGATGTGAAATGTGGGAAGTTGTAGTGAATAGCTCTTAAATTATACAATTAGTATATGTGAAATTCAAAAGAAGTTTCCATTGGAGATTCACATTGAGGTGTTGAAAGAAGGAAAACAAATATTATGACTATTTCATGTAATTATAAATGGGATAATTGTATGATGATTGAATCTGCAAACATTATTATTTTCAAATGATTAAATAGACGAATTTGAGCAATACTAGACTTTTCACATGTTCATCAGTAGTTGTATGAAATTGTATGAAATTGTTTAATCAATTTGATAAGTGTTAAATGAAGGAGATCATGAAACTGTGTTGGAGACTTATGATTTAATAAATTTAGAGTTTATTTGAGTTGATAAACAAATGGAACTAATATAACTTATGAATTGAAACTTTTAATTTTAACTGAGCAAATAGAAATATATTGAATGGATAAAGAAAGTGAATTGTCAATATGATAATTGAATATTGAAGAAAATATGATTGTGAATATGGAATTGAAAATATGATGGTGAATTGGAATTGAAAATATGATGGTGAATTGGAATTGAAAATATGGTTGTAAATTGGAATTGGAAATATGGTTTTGATGTGAAATTAGAAATATGATGTGATTGTGAAATTAAATTGGTGAGATGGATTCCCGGTTGTTAATAAATAATGTTACATTAATCGAATATAGAACCGACAGTTGTTTGATTGATATGGATGTGATTAAGTTGGGCTTGACTAGCTCCGCGGTGAAAGACTGAAAACTTGCGCAAGCTGCGTATCGTGTTCCCTCGGGTTAGCCCCCGTAAAACGGACATGATTGTGTCGTGGTAAGTTATAGAGTTATCTATTAACCAATGATTTTTCGTAGCCTATTTGGAGAATAATGAGGAGTTTCTATAAGCTGCACCTGATATTGGTATTTGATGATTGTGGAGGTGAGTTACAGAACTATCTATTCACCAATAGCTTTGAGTAGCCTATTGGGAGAATATGGAGGGATTTCTATAAGCTGCACCCTACGTCAGTTCAATATTTTGATTAATGAAAATAAAAGTGAAATTTGGATAAAGAATTTAAGAATGTGAAAGCAAGTAATGGATTTATAATGGAAAAAGGTGAATTGATAATTAGGTAATTGATTAAGAAGAAAACAAATATAAGAGCAAGAATTAAAGAATTATAAAGAGATTATGTAATTAATTGGTTTAATATGAGATTAATGAAAGGAAATGAAAATGTGAATAATAGATAGATGAATTAGAAAGAGAAATAACTAAAGACGAATGTGACTAATGAAAAGAAACGAAAAGAATAGGAATAAAAATTTAATAGATAAATTAAGATGTTGAAGCGAGTTTAATGATACTATAACATTGGGATAATTAACAGACGAACTAAGTGGATTAGTTAAGAAAAATTTAAAGCCAAGAAATCTAAAAGAATTCATATTATCTTTGAATTTTATATAAACTGAATGTGTATCTGAATTGAGAAATAAATAAAATGAATAAATAAAAATGATTGCATAATATCTTGCTCATCCACACTTCACAAATCCTGCATTGCACTGTCTTTAGTCTTATCCTACGAGTTTCGGCTCATGTTGTATATATCCAACCTTTTACAGGTTTTAATAAAAGAAAGGCAAGCAAAGGATGGGATCTTGAAGAATATTTTGGAAGAAAGGAGCAATTTCATTTATGGATGTAATCATACATAGATAATTGTATAAATCTTATGTATTCGCTTCAAATAATTGTATTCAGAAACTGTATAAAATTGTGAGATTGTCATGGATGAATGCATCTAGTGAAATTAATGTATGGTTTGATTCGTATGGAGATGAATACAATAGTAAGGAAATGGAGGATGTTAATTATTATATAGCTTAAGCTTGAATGGCTTAATTTCTTTTGGAAATTGGTATGCATGTTATGTAAATTGGATATGAATGGTTATAGTAGTTTTGATTGTGTTTGAGAATTGGAATCTAGGTGGTGCCTGTGAACCTCTGACCCGTTTTATTTTTGAAAATGGTCTAAGTGTTCACGGGAGTTCGGATTAAAGTTTTGTCATCTTTCTTGGTTCAGTTTTTCTCCCAGCGATGACCGCTCGAGCCGTGGGCGTGTGCTCGAGCAGCGTGGTGCCAAAGAGTGGTTCTGTGTGGTGACCGCTCGAGCGGTGCTTGGGCGCTTGAGCAGTGGAGGCCTGGCGGGAGATTCTAGAAAAATGTGATTTTGACACATCTTCGGGTTCAGAGATTTTGCGAGGTTGGTCTCGAGGGTTGCGGAAAGTTATGGTGTGAATTTAAAAAATTCAAAAAATAAATAAATTTTGGAGGCCTATAAATATCTGGAGTTAGATATTTTCAAAACTTAACTCCTAAGTTTTCTCCTTTTTCTCTCTACCTTTTCTCTAATTTCTTGGGGGCCTGAGGTTTGGTTTTCGACAATCAGACTGCGAAATCTTGGCATCGGCATCGAGGGCTACGCAACCATCCAGTCAAATTTTGATTCCGGCGAAGTTTATTTTTGCACATGGATCGAGACGTCAAGCTTTTAGCTCAACGAGGTAGCATCTCAAATTCTACTGTTGTTCAAAGGTACTACATGCAATTATAAGTATATTGACCGGTTAAAAATGCACGGACAACCGATGTATGTTTTGTTAAACTGGGTTTTGGTTTAAAAAGGCGTTTGTGTTGATTTTGGTTAGATGAAATCGGGTTTTGAAATGTTCCTTTCGAGGATCTGTGGTAGTTTCGGATTTGGGTATATCCAAGGGTGTTTAAAAAGTGTTTGGAGGCTTTAATTTGTGGTTGAGATAATGATTAGTGAGTGTTTGAGGGTTTGGAGGCTTAGAACACCAAGAATAGATTTTTTGGGTTCTTCTCGGGTAGTAGCTCGCTCGAGCGCCCGATGTCTACTCGAGCGGACTGGTTATGCAGGGCTATTTTGTTGTGGTGTTATCTTCCTCATCCAGACTCGGAATTGGGACGTTCTTGTACTCAAACCGAATTCCCGAAAGTCTTCTTTCCAATTGCCCCTCTCCTACCTTAAAATTCTTTTTGTAGAAAAAGTTATAACCAAAAGAGTGAAGGTGTGTCAAGATTTTCAAACTATTTTTCACCTGCTTTTGGCTAAATGTTTGGTAAGGGTTGTTTTTCATCCGTGTGAGCCCTTTTGATCAAGTCTCTTGTTCCTTAGGAGTTTATTTGTGGGTGTTTCACGTGGCCCGGGTGTTCCGATGTGATAGTGGCGGTTGGCCAGTGACGCTACATTCAATTGTACGCTTTTTTTTCGGTTAAAATGCTTATATATCATGTGTTGTGTTTAAACCTTGTTTCGGATAAAAAAATATGTTTTATGCTTTCTTGGTTTATTACATGATATGACATGTGGATGTATGGTTTTCAAATGGTGTTCTTAAAAACAGTGGAAAATGACGATTTTGTGAAAAATATCGACAAATCATATTTTGGAGGTTTGGAGTTAACCCTTGGGGTTGAGTTTTAGGTTTTTAAACGTTTTGGTTGGAAATGGGGAAAAACATCTTAAAATGTTTTGTTGATCTCCATGTTGATGGTTGGATCCGTATATACATGTATAATGTATATATGAGAAATGTTTTCGTAGTTGAGAAACAGTTCAATTTTTAGATGATTATCTAGATGTACTAGGATGACGTGTATGTGGTATGAGTTGCCCCCGGTATAAGTCTGAAAACGTGCGCAGCGTAGGTGCTCTGTACCTTCGGATTTGCTCCCGTAAATTGAGTGGTTGGGTGCTCTGTACCCTCGGGTTGTGATCCCGTAAATTGAGTGGTTACGTCGTGGTGGCTCCATATAGAACTTGCATTTACCTAGCAGGCCTTAAGTGGTTCAGGACTTTGGTAAAGGGGCAGGAATCTGTAGTTGCTACCTATGTCCCCTTGTGATGGATTCAGTACATATGATCATATTTATCTTTTTCGCGATGGTACATTCCGCGAGGGAACAATATTTTTTATTACCGTTTTATTTTCCTCGGTTGTATGTTCCGAGTGGAAAAATAATATTTTGATTCCGATTGTATGATCCGGGTGAACAAAGATCATATGTTTGATTTCTGTTTTATTACAGCTTTTCCTTAACTGTGGCATGATATCTGTTACGATGATATGCATAGTTTGAAAGATGAAAATGTGGGTTTTATGAGATAAAATCATTTTTTAGGCCCGTGTTGGCTTGTTGAAAAACTTGTGATTTTTGAAAGAAAAACCATTTTGGATTCTGTGGTTGAGTTTTGCTCCCACCATATGATTGCATATTGCCTGCTTTACAGCTTTATTGTCTTTTTCCTATTTATTTTCGGCTCACGGTGTGGGATTTTGCTGTAAAACTATTTGCAGGTGAACACGTGGAGTTGACCTAGTGGCTTGCGGTGATGGAGAGGTTGCTGTAGTTTTTCTATTTTGGACATGTACTTACACATGTGATGTCTATTTTAGCAGGCTGATTTTGTACGCCTTTCGGCGATATATTTATTCATGTATGAGTTTGCATGATTTCTGTTTATGAGAGATAAACTTGGGAATTTTTATCCAATTGTTGTATAATTTTGAGTTGATGGCTTTTCAACTACAAATCTTATTTTCATAAACAGTTTTTGGTGGGCTTTTGCATGACCCTAGTGTGTGGGGCGTGACAACTTGGTATCAGAGCTCTACGTGCGAGTACTTATGAGCCATGGCAAGAGGGTGTATCACCTTGTGAGGATGCGTGTGCTTGATTGCTTGTTGACATTGTGTATATGTGAGTATAGAGGTTGGACCTTAGGTTTGATTTATCATGTGTTTGAATTAACAAACTTGGGAGCCAAGTTAAAAACTCGTTTTGCGAAGATGATTTTTAGCAAGGAATCTAAGTGGGTTGTTCAGTATGATGCGTCATTCTTGTCGATTCTCCTCGGTATCGGTGTTGTGTCTGAATAATCTTTATGGCTATCTGTCAGCATGATTATGTGGTATGTGTTAGAGATAACATGATAGATCAACCTTAGGTTGTCGTGTTTCATGTTTTCTTTTTTATAACATGTACTCCTTAAAGGCGGCGAGACCGTGGTTTAGGTTTGGTTATGTGCGACTCGGTTGTTATCAGTTGCAGAGGTACAGTTATGGGTTGAGTGTTGATCGCCTGGTATATGGTGGAACTCCTCTATGAGTCGAGTTTGGCCGTGTGATGGATTAGGTACGTCTTAAGCCATACTATGTCATGAGCCGTATACTCAGGATGAAGTATGGACGGGAACATAGTGGATGGGAGCGTATAATCCTTGGCCGGGCGTATGTTGAGATAGCAGAACGTGTGGTTCTGAAGATATCCCCTGGTAGTCGAGACGTTGATGATGATCGACATGATGTTGTTGGTAGTCCGAGTGGTTCTGATGACCTTAGACGTTGTATACCTTTTGAGGTTTGAGAATTGAGTTTCGTAGGTATGCTGGGAAGAGAATGGGATTAGGAATGTGTAAGGATTCCTGCGATGAGTATCAGTTCCATGAGATTGATTCCTACGAGAATACAGATTCTTGGTTTGGTCGAGATCCTAATGATTAGGAGATCGTGTTTGGGAACCATGCCAGGTGCATGAGGTTTTGAAGGGATCATCGACAAGTTCGACAGTGTGGTTGGCTTAGTGATGAGGCTTAGCGCTGAGAAGATGTATCCCGAGTGTGATATGCCTGGAAGTTGTTTGTGTTCTATCCACCTTAGGGTTAGAGATGGGTATCTTGTCCACCCATGGGAACGAAGTGTGGAGTGATGGGGTTCAGTAGTGGACCGCGTGGTTTGGCTGGCATGAGGTGATAGGCGAGGAATCGTAGGTTACGATGCTTGTGTTTGATGTGTGCTTTGAGAGCAGAAGTGCAGAAGATGTCTGCATGGTTGTGAGAGTTATTAGTAACTCCGGAGATCAGGTTTCTTTTGCTTAGAGTCGTACACTTTCTGTGAGAGTTCCTTATACAGCGGGCTTGAGACCATGACATGATCTTGGTGCGCCTAGCAGGAGTTAGGTGGTGTAGCACAACCTTTTGCACTGAGGTTTTGGGCGCAATCGTATGAGTTGTACTAGGTATGCGGATGGATGATGTTCGCGTGTGTGTTAATCACGCTGAAGAGTTGAGAGTTTGGTGTAGTGGATGGTTTGAGTACCATGATCGGGGTTGACGGCAGCTGTTTGACCATGGTCAATATAGTTTTAAGATAAGGTCGACAGGGTTTGTTGAGGACCAAGTGTTGATGCTTATAGGCAGTTCGCTGAGGTTGGGTCGTGGTTCCTTGCAGGCCCTTTTCTTTCCTTTGGATGGAAAGAGAGAGAGAGAGTTCTTGTAGATGATTGTCTTGTAGAAGATTATCTGGTACGTGCTGCTTGCGAGTTGTTTCATCTATGGTAGATAGAGATGCCAGGTTTTGATTAGTTCAGGTTTTGGTTGTGCCATGAGACTGCAGAATCTTAGTGGTTTTGTATCCATGCTGTGACCCTTGGAGTTGTGACTCAGGGACGTGTATCGCCAGGATCGGGTGATTGGAAGACGAGTTATTCATGCTTTTTAGGTGTTAAACATCTATGTGTGTGATTTGGGATTCGATTTCTCCCGCGATTGGGAACCGTAAAGTATCGCCTGTTGGGGTTGGTATTTTTCCCGCTGTAAAAGACCGTAAAAGAGTACGTATGAGTGTGGTGCATATGATAGGTTGGGGAAACCTAGTCAGTATGGTTTCAACGGATGGTTGAACCAGTAGGGTTGTGCTTCCTGTGAGGTCGAGTTGTTAGACCAGAGATGTTAGTTGATAAGAGCGCCAGTGTTGATACACGGAGCTCCTTTGCAGTGATCAGTTGAGGATCGTCGACCGTTTTGGGTGTGTATGTGGTTGTGCTTTTAGCTCATGATAGAGCGAGAATTTTGTTGGAACATTGCACCTGTGATATGCGTATGGTGAATTTCTGGTAGACTTTTGTGGGTTTGACCTTTTTCTCTGTTTGTGGACTTGGAACAATGTAGTGTTCTTAGAGTCGAGGAGTGACTATCGATTGTGGTAAGTGTTGTTCTTTGGCATACGGTTGTTTGTATAGATGATGGTTCTGAGAGTATGATGTTGGAGAAGCCTTGGTTGGCGTAGCTTATTCAGACCGACGCGACTGTTTGGTTGGGAACGGAAGGACCGTGATGAGTTTTGCATGTGAGGGATTTGCTAAGTGTGAGAGGCAAGTCTGGATTGGTTACTCGACGGACGAGTCTGAGGACTGATGGGGTTGATGTTGGATGATGATCATCATGTTTGCCTTGTCATATGACCGTCATCGTGTTTGCTTTATCAGATGATGGCAATCCTATTTGATTTGCGGTTGATTTGTAGTCTTCATATCAGTGATTGGATAGCGTGACGTTGAGTTACGCAGTAATGTGTAGTGACGTGCTATTGCACGAGAGTTATGATTTGGTTGATATAGGTTGTTGGATACCTATGATATATTCTGTCTACATACGTGTTGGTCAGGTGACTCACTGGAGTCAGGTGACTCGTTGGAGTCAGGTGACTCACTGGAGTTAGGTGACCTTGTGGCTATGATGCCAGGTCAGTTTTCGATTGTGTGGAACCTTGTCTGAGACAATGGTGTACCACCTGATGTTTCTCCTGGGTAAAGTTTGTGTGTGGAACATGCGACTTCTTGTGACCGATGTCATAGTTTGACGTCGTGTGTTTGGGCTTGTGGAGATAGTCCTTGGTGTGTATTAAGAGGTGTGATTGAGCCAGTATGTGGCAATGAGGACGAGGGTGATAGTCTTTGTGGTCGAGCATAGAGCATGTTTGGGATCAAGTACCATGGTGGTTTGATCTTGTATGATGTGTTTGTCACCGGGGTGATTTGAGTTCGGCGAGAGTTCTGTGTTGAGGTTTAGCAGCACGAGTTGGATCTTGATCCAATGTTTATGGATGTTTCTTGGATGACAGTGGGGTCAGCGGAACATACTTGTGTGCGCATACTGTGTGGAGATTGGATCTTCCAGTCATGTTTTCCTTGTGTGGCGACAGGTTTGGGATTTTAGTTGCCCCCACATTTATGCAGTTGTGCTGTATTGCTGGGTTTACAACAGAGATTGTTGATAGTTGCAGGATAGTGTGTGGCTTGAGTTGCTGTGTTGTCGCAGTGTTGAATTTCGGAGATGAAATTCCTTTAAGAGGGGGAGAGTTGTGAGACCCTGACCCGTTTCAGTTTTGAAAATGGTCTAAGTGTTCACGGGAGTTCGGATTAAAGTTTGGTCAGCTTCTTTGGTTCAGTTTTTCTGCCAGCGATGACCGCTCGAGCGGGGTGGTGCCAGAGAGTGGTTCTGTGTGGTGACCGCTAGACGGTGCTTGGGCGCTCGAGCGGTGGAGGCCTAGGGCGAGATTTTAGAAAAATGTGGTTTTGACGGATCTTCGAGTTCAGAGATTTTGCGGGGTTGGTCCCGGGGGCTGCGGGAAGTTGTGGTGCGAATTTCAAAAATTCAAAAAAAAAGATATTTTGGAGGCCTATAAATATCTGGAGTTAGATATTTTCAAAACTTAACTCCTAAGTTTTCTCCTTTTTCTCTCTGCCTTCTCTCTAACTACACGGGGGCCCGGCGTTTGGTTTTTGACGATTAGACTGTGAATTCTTGGTATCGGCATCGAGGGCTACGCAACCATCTGGTCAGATTTTGATTCTGGCGAAGTTTGTTTTTGCACGTGGATCAAGACGTCGAGCTTTTAGCTCAACGAGGTAGGGTCTCTGATTCTACTACTGCTCAAGGGTACTACGTGTAATTATAAGTATTTTGACCGGTTAAAAATTCACGAACAATCGATGTGTGTTTCGTTAAATCGGGTTTTGGTTTAAAAAGGCATTTGTGTTCATTTTTGTTGGATAAAATTGGGTTTTGAAATGTTCCTTTCGAGGATCTGTGGTAATTTCGGGTTTGGATATATCCGAGGGTGTTTAAAAGGTGTTTGGAGGCTTTAATTTGTGGTTGAGATGATGATTAGTGAGTGCTCGAGGGTTTGGAGGCTTAGAACACCAAGAGCACCAAGAACATATTTTCTAGGTTCTTCTCGGGTCGTAGCTCGCTCGAGTGCCCGATGTCCGCTCGAGCGGACTAGCTGTGCAGGGTTATTTTGTTTTGGTGTTATCTTTCTCATTCGGACTCAGAATTGGGTAGTTCTTGTACTCAAATCGAAGCTCCGGAAGTCTTCTTTCCAATGGAACCTCTCCCATCTTAAAATTTATGTTGTAGAAAAAGTTGTGACCAAAAGAGTGAAGGTGTGTCAAGATTTCCAAACCGATTTTCACCCGCTTTTGGCTGAATATTTGGGAAGGGTTGTTTTTCATCCATGTGAGCCCTTTTGATCAAGTCTCCTGTTTCTTAGGAGTTTGTTTGTGGGTGTTTCATGTGGCTCAGGTGTCGGGACATGATAGTGAGGGTTAGCCGGTGACGCTACATTCAGTTGTACGCTTTTTTTCCAAATAAAATGCTTATATATCATGTGTTGTGTTTAAACCTTATTTTGGATAAAAAGCATGTTTTACGCTTTCATGGTTAATTACATGATATGACATGTGGATGTATGATTTTCAAAGGGTGTTTTTGAAAACGGTGAAAAATGACGATTTTGTGAAAAATCTCGACAAATCATGTTTTAGAGGTTTAGAGCTAACCCTTGGGGTTGAGTTTTAGGTTTTTAAACGTTTTGGTTGGAAATGGGGAAAAACATCTTAAAATGTTTTGTTGATCTCCATGTTGATGGATGGATCTGTATATACATGTATAATGTATATTTGAGAAATGTTTTCGTAGTTGACAAATGGTTCATTTTTTGGATGATTATCTACGTGTATCGGGATGACGTGTATGTGGCACGAGTTACCCTCGATGTAAGTTCAGAAACGTGCGCAGCGTAGGTGCTCTATACTTTCGGGTTAGTCCCCGTAAATTGAGTGGTTGGGTGCTCTATGCCCTCAGATTGTGATCTTGTAAATTGAGTGGTTATGTCGTGGTGGCTCCGTATAGAGCTTGCATTTACCTAGCAGGCCTTAAGTGGTTCAGGACTATGGTAAAGGAGCATGAATCTGTAGTTGCTATCTCTGTCCACTTGTGATGGATTCGGTACTTATGATCATATTCATTTTTTTTGCAATGATACATTCCGCGAGGGAATAATGTTTCTGATTACCGTTTTAATTTCCTCGATTGTATGTTCCGAGTGGAAAATTAATATTTTGATTCCGGTTGTATGATCCGGGTGAACAGAGATCATATTTTTTATTACTGTTTTATTACAACTTTTTCTTAACTGTGGCATATATCTGTTAGGATGATATGCATAGTTTGAAGGATGAAAATGTGGGTTTTATGAGATAAAATCGTTTTTTAGGCCCATGTTGGCTTGGTGGAAAACTTGTGATTTTTGAAAGAAAAACCATTTTGAATTCTGTGGTTGAGTTTAGCTCCCACCATATGATTGCATATTGCCTGCTTTACAGCTTTATTGTCATTTCCTATTGGGCTTTGCTCACAGTGTGAAATTTTGCTGTAAAACCATTTTCAGGTGAACACGTGGAGTTGACCTAGAGTCTTGTGGTGATGGAGAGCTTGTGGTAGTTTTCCTGTTTTTGGACATTCAGTTATACATGTGATGCCTATTTAAGAAGGCTGATTTTGTACGCCTTTCGGCGATATATTGATTCATGTATGAGTTTGCATGATTTCTGTTTATGAAAGATAAACTTGGGGATTTTTATCCAGTTATTGTATAATTTTGAGTTGATGGCTTTTCATCAACAAATCTTATTTTCATAAACGGTTTTTAGTGGACTTTTGCGTGACCCTGATGTTTGGGGCATGACAACTTGGTATCAGAGCTCTGCGTGCGAATACCTATGAGCCATGGGAAGAGGGTGCATCACCTTGTGAGGATGTGTGTGCTTGGTTGCTTGTTGACGTTATCTATGTGTGAGTATAGAGGTTGGGCCTTATGATTGATTCGTCTTGTGTTTGGAATAACAAACTTGGGTGCCAAGTTGGAAACTCATTTCACGGACATGATTTCTAGCAAGGAATCAAAGTGGGTTGTTCAGAATGATGCGTCATTCTTATCGGTTCTCCTCGATATCGGTGTTGTGTCTGCATAATCTTTATGCCTATGTGTCAGCATGATTATGTGGTATGTGTTAGAGATAACATGACAGATCGACCTTAGGTTGTTGTGTTTCATGTTTTCTTTCTTTATAACATGTACCTCTTAGAGGCGGCGAGACTGTGGTTTGGGTTTGGTTATGTGCGACTCGACTGTTATCAGTTGCAGAGGTACAGTTATGAGTTGAGTGTTGATCGCCTGGTATGTGGTGGAACTCCTCTATGAGTCGAGTTTGGCCATGTGATGGATTGGGTACATGAGCCATATTATAACATGAGCCGTATACTCAGGATGAAGTGTTGACGATAACATAGTGGATGGGAGCGTAGTAATCCTTGGCCAGGCGTATGTTGAGATGGCAGAACGTGTGGTTATGAAGATATCCCCTGGTAGTCGAGACTGATGATGATCGACAGGATGTTGTTGGTAGTCCGAGTGGTTCTGATGACCTTGGACGTTGTATACCTTTTGAGGTTTGAGAATTGAGTTCCGTAGGTATGCTGGGAAGAGCATGGGATTAGGAATGTGTAGGGATTCCTTCGATGAGTATCAGTTCCATGAGATTGATTCCTACGGGAATACAAATTCGTGGTTTGGTCGAGATCCTAATGATTAGGAGATCATGTTTGGGAACCATGCCAAGTGCATGAGGTTCGAAGGGATCGTCGACAAGTTCGACAGTGTGGTTGGCTTAATGCTGAGGCTTAGCGCTGAGAAGATGTATCCCGAGTGTGATATGCCTGGAAGTTGTTTGTGTTCCATCCACCTTAGGTTTAGAGATGGGTATGTTGTTCACCCATGGGAACGAAGTGCGGAGTGATGGGGTTCAGTAGAAGGCCACGTGGTTTGGCTGGCATGAGGTGATAGGCGAGGAATCGTAGGTTACGATGCCTATGTTTGATGTGTGCTTTGAGAGCAGAAGATGTCTTCATGGTTGTGGGAGTTATTAGTAACTCCGGAGATCAGGTTTCTTTTTCTTAGAGTCGTACGCTTTTTGTGAGAGTTCCTTGTACAGCGGGCTTGAGACCATGACATGATCTTGGTGCGCCTAGCGGGAGTTAGGTGGTGTAGCACAACCTTCTGCACTGAGGTTTTGGGCGTAATCGTATGAGTTGTACTAGGTATGTAATGGATGATGTTCGCGTGTGTGTTAATCACGTTGAAGAGTTGAGAGTTTGGTGTAGCGAATGGTTTGAGTACCATGATCGGGGTTGATGGCAGCTGCTTGACCGTGGTCAATATGGTTTTAAGATAAGGTCGACAGGGTTCGTTGAGGACCAAGTGTTGATGCTTATAGACAGTACGCTGAGGTTGGGTCGTGGTTCTTTGTAGGCCCTTTTCTTTCCTTTGGATGGAAAGGAGAGAGAGAGTTCTTGTAGACGATTGTCTTGTAGAAGATTGTCTGGTACGTGCTGTTTGCGAGTTGTTTCATCTCGGGTAGATAGAGATACCAGGTTTTGAGTGGTTCAGGTTTTGGTTGTGCCATGAGACTGCGAAATCTCAGTGGATTTGTATCCATGTTGTGACCCTTGGAGTTGTGACTCGGGGACGTGTATCGCCAGGATCGGGTGATTGAAAGACGAGTTATTCATGCTTTTTAGGTGTTAAACATCTATGTGTGTGATCTGGGATTCGATTGCTCCCGCGATTGGGAACCGTAAAGAATCGCTTGTTGGGGTTGGTATTTTTCCCTCTGTAAAAGACCGTAAAAGAGTACGTATGAGCGTGGTACATATGATAGGTTTTGGAAACCTAGTCAGTATGGTTTCAACGGATGGTTGAACCAGTAGGGTTGTGCTTCCTGTGAGGTCGAGTTGTTAGACCAGAGATGTTAGTTGATAAGCGCGCCGGTGTTGATACACGGAGCTCCTTTGCAGTGATCAGTTGAGGATCGTCGACCGTTTTAGGTGTGCATGTGGTTGTGCTTTTAGCTCATGATAGAGCGAGAATTTTGATGGAACATTGCGGCTGTGATATGCGTATGGTGAATTTCTGGTAGACTTTTGTGGGTTTGACCTTTTGCTCTGTTTGAGGGCTTGGAACTATGTAGAGTTCTTGGAGTCGATGAGTGATTATCGACTGTGGTAAGTGTTGTTCTTTGGCATAACGGTTGTTTGTATAGATGATGGTTTCGAGAGTATGATGTTGGAGAAGCCTTGGTTGGCGTAGCTTATTCAGACCGACGTGACTGTTTGGTTGGGAATGAAAGGACGGTGATGAGTTCTGCATGTGATGGATTTGCTAAGTGTGAGAGGCAAGTCTAGATTGGTTACTCGACGGACGAGTTTGGGGACTCAAGGGGTTGATATTGGATGATGATCATCATGTTCTCCTTGTCAGATGACCGTCATCGTGTTTGCTTTGTCAGATGACGGCAATCCTGTTTGATTTGCGGTTGATTTGTAGTCTTCGTATCTGTGATTGGATAGCGAGACGTTGAGTTGCGCAGTAATGTGCAGTGACATGCTATTGCACGGGAGTTATGATTTGGTTGATATAGGTTGTTGGATACCTATGAGATATTCTGTTTGTAAACGTGTTGGTCAGGTGACTCACTGGAGTCAGGTGACTTGCTGGAGTCAGGTGACCTTGTGGCTATGATGCCAGGTCAGTTTTTGATTGTGTGGAACCTTGTCTGAGACGATAGTGTACCACCTGATGTTTCTCCTAGGTAAAGTTTGTGTGTGGAACATGCGACTTCTTGTGACCGATGTCGGAGTTTGACGTCGTGTGTTTGGACTTGTGGAGATAATCCTTGGTGTGTATTGAGAGGTGTGATTGAGCCAATATGTGGCAATGAGGACGAGGGTGATAGTCTCTGTGGTCGAGCACAGAGCATGTTTGGGATCAAGTACCATGGTGGTTTGATCTTGTATGATGTGTTTGTCGCTGGGGTGATTTGAGTTCGGCGAGAGTTCTATGTTGGGGTTTGGCAGCACGAGTTGGATCTTGATCCAATGTTTATGGATGTTTCTTGGATGACAGTGGGGTCAGCGGGGTCAGCGGAACATGCCTGTGTGCGCAGTCTGTGTGGAGATTGGATCTTCCAGTCATGTTTTCCTTGTGTGGCGACAGGTTTGGGATTTCAGTTACTGGGGGCATTTATGCAGTTGTGCTGTATTGCTGGGTTTACAACAGTGATTGTTGATAGTTGCAGGACAGTGTGTGGCTTGAGTTGCTGTGTTGTTACAGTGTTGAATTTCGGGGACAAAATTCCTTTAAGAGGGGGAGAGTTGTGAGACTCTGACCCGTTTCATTTTTGGAAATGGTCTAAGTGTTCACGGGAGTTCGGATTAAAGTTTGGTCAACTTCCTTGGTTCAGTTTTTCTGCCAGCGATGACCGCTTGAGCGGTGGGTGTGCGCTCGAGCGGGGTGGTGCCAGAGAGTGGTTCTGTGTGGTGACCGCTAGAGCGGTGCTTGGGCGCTCGAGTGATAGACGCCTAGCGCGAGATTTTAGAAAAATGTGGTTTTGACGCATCTTCGGGTTCAGAGATTTTGCAGGGTTGGTCCCGGGGACTGTGAGAAGTTGTGGTGCGAATTTCAAAAATTTAAAAAAAAAGATATTTTGGAGGCCTATAAATATCTAGAGTTAGATATTTTTAAAAGATATTTTCAAAGCATAACTCCTAAGTTTCCTCCTTTTTCTCTCTGTCTTCTCTCTAACTTCTCGGGGGCCCGGGGTTCGATTTTCGACGATTAGGCTGTGGATTCTTGGTATCGGCATCGAGGGCTACGCAACCATCTGGTCAGATTTTGATTTCGGCGAAGTTTATTTTTGCACGTGGATCAAGATGTCGAGCTTTTAGCTCAACGAGGTAGGATCTCAGATGCTACTGCTGTTCAAGGGTACTACGTGCAATTATAAGTATTTTGACTAGTTAAAAATACACGGGCAACCGATGTATGTTTCGTTAAATTGGGTTTTGGTTTGAAAAGGCATTTGTGTTGATTTTGGTTGGATGAAATTGGGTTTTGAAATGTTCCTTTTGAGGATCTGTGGTAGTTTCGGGTTTGGGTATATCCGAGGGTGTTTGAAAGGTGTTTGGAGGCTTTAATTTGTGATTGAGATGATGATTAGTGAGTGTTTGAGGGTTTGGAGGCTTAGAACACCAAGAGCACCAAGAACATATTTTCTGGGTTCTTCTCGGGTAGTAGCTCGCTCGACCGCCCGATGTCCGCTCGAGCAGACTGGCTGTGCAGGGCCATTTTGTTTTGGTGTTATCTTTTTCATTCAGACTCGGAATTGGGTCGTTCTTGTACTCAAATCGAAGCCCCGGAAGTCTTCTTTCCAATGGAACCTCTCCTACCTTAAAATTTATTTTGTAGAAAAAGTTATGACCAAAAGAGTGAAGGTGTGTCAAGATTTCCAAACCATTTTTCACCCGCTTTTGGCTGAATGTTTGGGAAGGGTTGGTTTTCGTCCGTGTGAACCCTTTTGATCAAGTCTCTTGTTCCTTAGAAGTTTGTTTGTGGGTGTTTCATGTGGCTCGGGTGTCGGGACATGATAGTGGTGGTTAGCCAGTGACGCTACATTCAGTTGTACGCTTTTTTCCTGAATAAAATGCTTATATATCATGTGTTGTGTTTAAACCTTATTTTGGATAAAAAAGCATGTTTTACGCTTTCATGGTTTATTACATGATATGACACGTGGATGTATGATTTTCAAATGGTGTTCTTGAAAACGATGGAAAATGACGGTTTTGTGAAAAATCTCGACAAATCATGTTTTGGAGGTTTTGAGCTAATCCTTGGGGTTGAGTTTTAGGTTTTTAAATGTTTTGGTTGGAAATGGGGAAAAACATCTTAAAATATTTTGTTAATCTCCATGTTGATGGATGGATCTGTATATACATGTATAATGTATATTTGAGAAATGTTTTCATAATTGACAAATGGTTCGATTTTTGGATGATTATCTAGATGTATCGAGATGACGTGTATGTGGTACGAATTGCCCTCGGTGTAAGTCCAGAAATGTGCGCAGCGTAGGTGCTCTGTACTTTTCGGTTAGTCCCCATAAATTGAGTGGTTGGGTGCTCTGTACTCTCGGGTTGTGATCCTGTAAATTGAGTGGTTACGTCGTGGTGGCTCCGTATAGAGCTTGCATTTACCTAGCAGGCCTTAAGTGGTTCAGGACTATGGTAAAGGAGCATGAATCTGTAGTTGCTACCTCTGTCCCCTTGTGATGGATTCGGTACATAGGATCATATTCATCTTTTCCGCGATGGTACATTCCGCGAGGGAACAATGTTTCTGATTACCGTTTTAATTTCCTCGGTTATATGTTCCGAGTGGGAAAATAATATTTTGATTCTGATTGTATGATCCGAGTGAACAAAGATCTTATTTTTTATTATTATTTTATTACAGCTTTTTCTTAACTGTGGCATGATATCTGTTATGATGATATGCATAGTTTGAAGGATGAAAATGTGAATTTTATGAGATAAAATCGTTTTTGAGGCCCGTGTTGGCTTGGTGGAAAACTTGTGATTTTTGAAAGAAAAACCATTTTGGATTCTGTGATTGAGTTTAGCTCCCACCATATGATTGCATATCGCCTGCTTTACAGCTTTATTGTATTTTCCTATTGGGTTTTGGCTCACAGTGTGGGATTTTGCTGTAAAATCATTTTCAAGTAAACACGTGGAGTTGACCTAGAGGCTTGTGGTGATGGAGAGCTTGTTGTAGTTTTCCTATTTTGGACATATACTTATACATGTGTGATGCCTGTTTCAGAAGGCTGATTTTGTACGCCTTTCGGTGATATATTGATTCATGTATGAGTTTGCATGATTTCTGTTTATGAAAGATAAACTTGAGAATTTTTATCCAATTGTTGTATAATTTTGAGTTGATAGCTTTTCAACAGCAAATCTTATTTTCATAAACGATTTTTGATGGACTTTCGCGTGACCCTGGTGTTTGGAGCGTGACAGTGCCTTTGTATAAATTGTGTTTGACGCTTAATAGGTTTACAGGAAAATTGGAATAATTCGAAAAATATGAAAAATTCTGCCGAAATTTTGAAGAAATAAACTTAGAATATTTTTGAAGTTTTAAAAAGGATCTTCTTTAAAAATGAATTATATCTAAATATTAGAAGGCTCTAACCATAAGTAGAGTTGTATACAAAGGAGTCTCATCGGTGATTTTTTAATGTTGGGTTATCAGGTGGAGTTCACGTGACTCGGGAGTCGGGACATGACAGAATGGTATTAGAGCTCTAGGTTCGAATACCTATGAGCTGTGGGTGATAGTGGTCTTTATGTAGGATTTGTTTGATGATTATAGGCACAACTACACGGCATGAATTATGTGTTTGTATGGGTATGCGACTAAATTATTTTACGCGTGCTATGTGTTTATGTGTGCATAGAGGTTGAATCTTGGGAGTGATATGACTTGCCTTTGTGGCGTTCAGTTAACTATCTTGAGGTTCAAAATAGAAAATCATGTGGCTGATATTCTTTCTATGAGAAACCTGGATTAGTTACCCGGATTGGCATGTCATTTTTAGAGGTTTACCTCAGTATGTGAGCGTTTGTTGATGTGATATTTTTCGATTGTGACTTATGTGTTAGGTGATTGTCGAATGTCAGGGATTCGAAGAAAGTTTATAAATATCCTTGGAGGAAAAAGAGTTAGATTGAATTTAATATTACTAGGATTATAGTTCCTACTATAGGAAAGTTGAGTATGAGGTGGGAGTTAAGCCGTAGCTATGGTGTGGTATGAGCCGGGGATGATGGTTAGAGATTTGAACTTATGAGCTAAGAGTTAATCATTTTAGTGTGTAATACGACAATTAAATCCTAGTGTTAGTAGAGCATGGAAGATAGTTACGTCTTTGATGAATGTAGACCACCATTTTGAGGAAAGTCATACCCTTAGTAATCCTATAATTAGGTAAAGTGGAGTGTTGGGATCTTTTGAAATAATGATGTATGATATCACAGATGGAATTGATAGAGGATTGATAATGATGAACCTTGAGCATTTTGAAAGCTTGAACGTAAATGATCTTTGAACAATCTAGCCTTTGTAACTACGAAAGTGTATAAGAGATTAATATGGGAGTTGAGGATACGATTTTCTCAGGAATAAGTAACCATTTTTACGATTTCTACAAGACTAAGCAATTTGGGTTGGTGATAAGGTGTCTTTTCTATGGATTAAACCCATGTCAAGGGATGGTTAATTTTATCACTGCTAGAGAAGTAAGTGTTCCTTCGGGACGTTATCTGTCATGATGGCACTGTCAGGAATGCAAGTTTATCTGAGCATGCGGGGTTGGTTTCCGAGATTGTAGGGAGTTGCCGTGCAAATTTTGAAAATTCAAAAAAATATATTTTGGAGGCCTATAAATATCTGGACTTACATATTTTCTAAAAAGATATTTTGAAAACTTAACTCCTAAGTTTCCTCTAATTTTCTCTCTGTCTTCTCTTTAACTTCTTGGGGGCTCGGGGCTTGGTTTTTGACAAACCAACTGTTGATCCTTAGTATGGCATCGTGGTCGACGCTTTCATCCGGATAGAATTTCATTTCGATGAAGCTCGATTTTGCACGTGGATTGAAATGTCGAGTTTTTAACTTACCGAGGTAGGATCCTAGACTGTATAACTGTTAGAGGGTATCATGTGTAATTATATGTTGTTTCACTATGTAAAAATGCATAAAAAACGTGTCTGTGTTCAAGATGAATTTTTGGTTTAAAAACTGCTTTTTGGCGTTCGGGTGGATGAAATCATGTTTTGAGGGTTTCTTTTATGGCTTTATAATAAGCTTGGGTTTACTTATCCTTGTGGGTATCAAAGACAGGAGTTTGGAGGCTTGATATGAGATTTGAAAACCAAAATCGTAGCTCAAAAACATGATCTGGGCTGGTTCAGTCGACTGAACCTATGAGTTCAGTCGACTGGATCATCATGTTGGAGGTTCAGTCAACTGGACCTGGGAGGTCATTGACTGAAATGGCTTTTGTTTTGGTTTTTTTTTCGTACGTGTTTTTCAGTCGACTGGAGGGTGAGTCCAGTCGACTGAACCTGGGCTGTTTCGGAAAATGATGTCTTTTGGTTCAAGCTTCCTCGTGTGATGTTTATTCAAGATTTTTTTTTATGAAATTCTATGATTTCAGTGGGGGTATTTGTGGTTTTCAAAAGGACAGTTTTGAAAATATGTTTTGGCATGTTTGTTTGATCTCCATGGTTCATGGATTGGATCTCTTTATATACATGAGTTGTATATCTGTCTTGCGAGTTGGTTTTGAAATGTTTATTCATAGATGTACCGTGGCAGTGGATTTATTGAGTTGGGCTTCCATTGCTCCGCGGTGCAAGTCCAGAAATGTGCGCAGCGTAGGTACTCAGTTCCTTCGGGTTAGTCCCTATAAATTGAGTCTTGTGGATGCTTAATTCCCTCGGGTACAGGTCCCGTAAATTAAATATTTGTCGGTTGCCTCCGTTAATGGCGTCGTTGTCGTGACTTCATATAGAACTTGTCATTACTTATTGGACCCTACGCGGCTGTAGAGTAATGGACAAGAGTCTATAGTTGTTACCTTTGTTGGTGCGCTAGAGTCGGTACATAGAATTACATTTTATCGTGTCTCCTCAGCTATGTATTCCCGGGTGAAAAATATTGTGTTTTACTGCTTTTCCTTAACTGTGGTATGATATCTGTCAAGATTATATGCACGGTTTTAAGGATGAAAAACTTGTGATTTTTGAGAGAAAAATATGTTTGGCTTTTGTAGTCGAGTTCGCTCCCACCATATGATTGCATGACATGTATTACAGTTTACAGTCTATTTTTTATTGGGCTTTGGCTCACGGTGTGGGATTTTTTGCTATAAAACCTTTTTCAGGTGAGCACGTGGAGTTGACCTAGTTGTAAATGCGATAAAAGACTTGTAGTTTTCCCTTTTTGAGATATGTACTTTTACATGTGACGCATGTTTGGGCTGGTTTTGTACGCCTTTGGGCGATATGATTATTCATATACGAGAATACATGCTACAGTTTTATGAGAGTTGAACTTGGGAATCTTTTATCCAAATGTTGAATTTTGATTTCCAAGTGTGAAAACCTATTTTTCTTAAATGGGTATTTTAGTGGGCTTTCGCGTGACCCTGGTGTTTGGGGCGTGAGACACGACCTAAGGAACATTCCATTATTGGTACAAATTGGGTTTTTTTTAAAAAATGGATGAGAATGTAGTTGTTCTTAGGAACAAAGCTCGATTGGTAGTCTAAGGTTACAATCAAGAAGAACGTATCGATTTTGATGAAATTTTTGCTCATGTGGCTAGGCTTGAAGCCATTAGGATGTTGCTTGCTTTTACATGCTTTAAAAATTTCAAACTCTATCAAATGGATGTCAAAAGTACCTTTTTAATTGGTTTTATCTCGGATGAAGTTTTTGTGAAACAACCTTCTGGCTTTGAAAATTCAAAATTTTCAAACCATGCTTACAAACTTACTAAAGCTCTCTATGGTTTAAAGCAAGCACCTAGTGCTTGGTATGAAAGGCTAAGAAAATTTTTGATTGAAAATGAATTTTTAAGTGGAAAAATTGATACTACTCTTTTTATCAAGTCTCAAGAAAATGATATGCTAGTTGTACAAATTTATGTAGATGATATAATTTTTGGTGCAACTAACGAATCTCTTTGCAAAAATTTTGCTAAGTGTACGCAGGGAGAATTTGAAATGAGCATGATGGATAAGCTCAACTATTTCCTCGGACTCCAAATTAAACAAACTTAAGAAGGAATCTACATCAATCAAGCTAAATACACAAAGGACATATTGAAAAAGTTCGATACGCTTAAAGCAAAACCTATGGGGACTCCAATGTATCCTACAACAAAGTTTGATAAGGATGAAGATGGCATAAGTGTGGATGAAAAGCGTTATAGAGGTATGATTGGATCTCTCTTATATTTAAACTACTTGTCGTCCGGATATTATGTTTAGTGTATGCATGTGTGTTAGATTTCAATCTAATCATAAAGAATCGCATGTGATCGCAGTTAAGCGCATCTTTAGATGCTTTTTAGGAACACAAAACCTAAGATTATTCTATCCTAGGGGAATAGCTTTTGAGTTATTTGGCTATCCAGATGATGATTTTGCCGGATACAAAGTAGATAAGAAAAACACAAGTGGTACTTGTCAATTCCTAGGACACTCACTAATCTCTTGGTTTAGCAAGAAGCAAAACTCAGTGGCCTTATCTACAGCCGATGCTGAATATATTGCAGTTGGAAGCTGTTGTGCACAAGTTCTTTGGATGAAACAACAACTAGAAGACTATGATTTTCACTTAGATCATATACCTATCAAATGTGATAACACTAGTGCTATTAACATATCCAAGAACCCTATACAACACTAAAAAACCAAACACATAGAGATTAGACATCATTTCATAAGAGATCATGTGCAAAAAGGGAGCATCAAACTTGAATTTATAGGCACAGATTACCAATTAGCGGACATTTTCACAAAATCCTTAAATGAAGAAAGAATATGCTACATAAGAAGAGAACTTAATATGCTATGTGCTCCTATTTCATGATTTATATGCCATACTAACTATGTCTTTTCATTGCATTTAAAGCATTTAATGTTCTTTCTTAAATGTGAAAATGTGTCGACACAAATGTTTGTTGTGTTGACTCAAAGCTGTTCAGAAGTGGTACTGTGAGAAAAGTGTCGACCCATTTCTATTCAGTGTCAACACTTCTTGGTTTCTTAACTTTTGATAAATTTGTGTCGGCACCATGCTTAATTATGTTGACCCAAATAACCGAATGTGTCGACACCATCTGAAAATGTGTCGACACCAATTCCCTGGTTCGATACCCACGCTCAATACGAATCGTGTCGACACCAAAAATAATTAGTTTCGACACAAATCGTTAAGTCTATATATAGACACGTCTGACTCGAACCGTCAGATCGTTCCCCCTTCTCTTTATAAAGACTGTTCATCTCCCGCTCTTTTTTTTTTCTCAAACCCTGCATCGACTCCTCATCTTCTTTCTCAATCCAAACCCAAATCCTTCATAATGCCGCAAAAAATGATGGGAAAAGGAGCAAAGAGAACCGAAGAAGGATCGTCTTCAAGCCCTAGAATGTCAAAACGGAAGAAGACGACCAAAACGACAATGGCAACAACGGCGACTATGATTCCAGAGAACGTAGCAACTTCTGAGGTAATCTCTTTCAAATCTCCAAAAATCCGACTTTACTTTTCCTCATTCGCAAATCGTAAAGTTGTTCCCGGTCAATCCATAGACTTTTCATTTTTTGATTCTATAGAAATGAGATTCAGTGATCTCTTTTCTAGCCTTAGGTGGGAAAGGCTACTTCAGATAAAAAAACCTCACTATCCCACATTTATTAAGTCTTTCTATGCATACTTTCACATATCTTTAATTCCGACCACAACCATCAGTATATGGGTGAATGACAAAGACATTGTTTTGACCCCCTCCTCTTTGAACAAATCATTGGCATCCCCGAAGGAGATATTTGTGTTTATCACTGCCAGAAACCTATTGAGGTTGAAGGCTTTTCTTTTTCTGAATCTGTTAAAAACATCTTTGAAAATAATGACATCGACCCTTCCAAGCCCTTAGAGGTCAACTCTTTGAAACCAGAAATGTGCATCCTACATCACATGGTTAACCACATTTTCCTACCCTGGTTGGAAAATTTTGGTGATGTTTTTTATATGCACATTTTCATCATGTGGTGCATCCTTGAGCAGAAAAACCTAGATTTAGGATTTTTGTTCATTTCTCACATGCTCCACTCACACAGTAAGTTTAACTCCTCATTCCCACATGGGATGTTTCTTACTCGTGTTTTTTGCCATTTTGGCATTAATCTTTATGAGGAAAAGGCTTTTGCATTTTCTAAACACGACTTGTGTGGTAGTTCCTCCCTCAAACATATGCAAATTACTAATGTTGATGGTATCTGGACTACTACTCGCCATGGCACTCCAGCATCTGCCAGAACTCCCCACTCTGCTCGTCATGACATTTCATCTATTTCAATTTACCTTGATTCTCCTCTCATTCCACCTGTTGACATTCCTGGTCCATCATTTGTTCCTCCTCCTCCTCCCACTTTTACTTATGTTCCATCTACTCCACTTGCATCCTCCTCTGTCCCTGTCCATGTTGATTTGTCTAAAGTTGTTTCCATGATAAATTCTTTCTCCTCCAAAGTGACCATCTTTCATGCAAAAGTCGACTAAGACTTTTTTGACTTGAATCACTCAGTTTCTTCCCTATCTGAGAAAGTCAAACACCTTGACAAGACCGACTGAAGTCTCTAGAGAGACGTGAAAAATAACACTGATACCGGGAGAGCTCTCTGTAAAACAATGGATGAAAACATTGCATCCATTGTCAATTGCAATAAGGCAATCCTACATTAAGTGCGAAAGGAGTATGACCAAGGCATTGTAACTGTTATTCATGCCAACTCCTAAAAGGTGGAAGAACATCTAAAATGGATTCAAGAAACTTGGCCCAAACAGTTTAAGCCCAAGGAAACAAAAGAAGAAAAGGCTGCGCAACTCAAAAGGGAAGCAGACCTGGCATTGGCAGCACGCTATGAAGTCATGGCCGCAGCCGAAGCTAAAGACGAACGAGCATGTGCAGCAAAAGAACGGGCCTCAGCAAGCAAGGACAAAGCCAAAGCAAAGAAAGAATTCAAGCGCTTCATGGATGATCAATAGCCCCATTTTTTTTAAGATTACAAAAGGGGAGAAAGAAAGAGGAAAGAAAGTGAAGGTAAGTAAGGTAAATAAGAAGTGAAGGGGAGAGAAGATAAAAGGGAAAGAAGAAGAAGAAGCTCAAACATTTCTTTTTAATTTTTTTATGAAGGAGAAGATGTACAAATTTAAACATTTTCTTTTTGAATGGTTTGCTGAGTTGTTTGAATGTTGGATGGTTGTTTTAAACATGTCTTTTTATGGATGAATGAATGCTTATAATTATACATGTAATTTGTTCATATGTCTATAAATGGTTATTTATTGAATAGATTGGCTATGAATAACTATACATGTATTTTGATAAATGCTTGGATAAATCTCTTTACACATATTTGATGTATTGTACAAATAATAATAAATTCAGAATGCTTTTTGATCATTTATTGCAAAATCATATTCAAAATATATACTATCATATTGAATGAATGCCTAGTCATTTTAATTGCGTGTTATTTAAGGCATATCGATAAGGGAAGAACTCCTGTTGAAAATTATTTTCAAATATTTTCTAGAAAATATTAATATGGTTATAATCATCAAAAAAGGAAGAATTGTAGCCCAAGGGATTTTTATTTTGATTTTGATGATTTTTATAATTTATTTTTTAAGAATAAATTGATTTAAATGGATAATATTTTATATTTTTAAAATGAAAGGTATTAACACATTTTGAACAATTAAGTTAACACTTTTAGCCAAAAAAATGACTTAACTCTCAAAAAGATTAAAACACTTACATATTCTTAAATAAGAATATTTTGTGTTGAAATCAATTAAAAAATAAGTTAAACACTTTTAAGGTAAAGTATATTTCATCTCATCAAGTGTGTCAACACCCATTGATCAAATAGTTTGACACCCTAACATTTGTATAAAGTTGATCTTCAGGTATCAAAATGTTAGTGTCGACACAAAAGAGTTTTGAGTCAACATAAAAGAGTTGAAGCTCTCAGGACTCCAGAAGAGTCAACACAAATTAGTTTTGTGTCGACACAAAAGTGATTCTCACATTTGGTATCCAAAATTTTGGGTCGACACAAATAAAAATTGTGTCGACACAAAACAACTGAGGCCACCGACAGATTTTGAGGTGTCAACACCAACTAAGGATGAGTCGACACAAATTTACGGAGGCTGCCTGAATAACTTAGTGTTAACACCAAAGAAGTCATGAATCGACACAAAGTGCCTCCTCTCGGATTCGGAAGTACATTTGAGTCGACACCAACTGAAGATGAGTCGACCCAAAGGAATCGAGACTTCTTGCAGAATTTCGTATCGACACCAAAGGCAAGTTGAGTCGACACAAAGTGATTTCTCCGGATGCTGAAATTTCAAACGAGTCGACACCATATCCAATTGTGTTGACACCATGATGTTGGTAAGGTAGAGTGCAGAATTGTGTCGTCCTCTCAGAATATTTGTGTTGACCCAACCACTTAAGGGATCTTGCCCTAGACATTTTGTGTCAACACTAAAGACATTTGTGTCGACACCTGCAACAAAAATTCAAACTTACGGCAGATCTCAATGGCTGAATTTTTGGCATTTATTCATCCCACCTACTTCCAACGGTCATGAATGCAAAATAGCTTATATAAGGAGTAACTTCTCAGTATTTACTCCAACTAGAGACCTACATTTATTGTTCCATTGCTTGAATCAAATTCAAAAATTTCAAGCTCTCATTTATTGCTGAATCTTCTGCTCTTGTTCCTCATCTTTCTTTACTTTCTCATTTATTGTAAACCTTTTCTGTAAAGAGAGTAAGTGATTCTCATTTATACACTTTATTTATTATAATTAATGGTGAGTCATCATTTATCCTTTGAGTGAGTGAGTAAATCTTATCAAAAAAGAGTTCAAAAGAGATTAGACGAAAATAGAGACTTGTTTTCATAGGATCTTCTTGAAACTGTTAGGCTTGTGAATGTGCCCGTAAATATTCAGCTCATTCAAGTGAAATCTTGAAGTTTGACAAGGCTTAGAATACGCCCGTGAAGTATTTTATATAGTAAAAATATTCAAGAAATAACTTGAGCAGTGGACGTAGGCTAAGATAAAGTCGAACTACTATAAATTCTTAGCGTCCGGTTCCATCTCTCTATCACTCATCTTTTAATATTTGTATTGCTTCAATATTTGCTTAATTCGCTTTATTTGAATGAAATTTTAAAAGAGTTTTGAAAATATTTTTAGATTGTTATTTATTTTTTAAAGACCCAATTCACCCCCCTCCCCCACCCTCTTGGGTTGTCATGTTCTAACAAATACTTATTTTGGAAAAATTTCTTTATATTGTAAGCTTCCTAATTTACAAAGGATTTAAGATTTTAGTCTTCTTAAAATTCTGTTAAATCTAGTTAAGGCCCAATCGAGAAAAGTTTATAATTTAGTTCACTCTATAAAATCTCGTAACTTTAATATTTGGTCCAAACTTATTAAAATTTAAAAAGGAAATGTTTATGTCAAAAATTTGTTTAAAATGTTTAACTTTAATAGAAGATCTACTAATTTAATTTATTTTGTTATGTTCCCAAAACTTGATATAAACGTTAATAATTTTTTTATTTTAAATTTAATTAAAGTATATGTATGGCATGAATTCTAACCAAATCGAAAATACTTTTAATTTATGAAATCTAAATTTACTCATTTGAAAATTTCTTAATCTTGGTTTAAGTAAATTTAACATGTTAGCTTCAAGATTAAAATCTCTATTATTTAATAATTTATTCTCAAAAATAAACTCTTAAATTTCTAAAATTTATCATTTATATAAAAAACATTTAATACCAAATATTTCTATCTTTTTAATCAAACGAATTTGCAATTAGCCAAACACTCACAGTGTACAATACACACACACGCATCAACGTTAAACACACACACACACACAGAGGTTAACTCCTCACACACAACACTCTCTCTCTCCCGTGCTCCTACTACACATGCAAAGCACAAAATACACACACGGTGATACTCCAGCCACACACATACACTCACAAATAAACAACACCCACACTGCATCCCACTATCTACACACACAGCACATTACAATTACACCCAGTGCTTTTCCCATATTGACGCGGTGATGTGTATGGTGGTCTTCGGCGATGGTGTGTGCGGCCACGGTGGTGGTGTTCTAGTGATATATATATATATATATATATATATAGATAGATAGAGAGAGGAGAGAGAAATGAGAGAGATAGACCAGCGGTGACCCGACGGTGAACGGCGGTGAGGTGATGCGTTGTTGTCGGCGTTAATGGTGGCGGTGGCTGAAGGTGGCACCGGCGGTGAGGGGAGGGGCACTGACGAGCTTCAGCGTGGGTCGTGGGTCGGTTATGCTTCAGTTGAAGCTTGGAGAAGAAGTTGAAAGCTTCTATTTGAAACTAGATATATTGTATATAGATAAAGGTCCCTCAATCTTTCTCTTAGTTCACTTAAGTTTTGTGCCAAATATTGCGCAAAACCAAGTATATATATGCGTGGAGTGAGGGACAGTTGTAAATAGCTATTTTACGCACGTGATTCAATTAATCTGCCCACACATATGCTTTATAAAATTTTTAATTCAAAAAAATTTAAAGATTCAGGTATAGACTTTTAATGTATTTTTATGAATTATTGTATAATTAGAATCATCATTAGGGTTTTCTCTCTATTTAATATTTTCTTGTCACGGTTTATCGATTACTGACATTTTTAATAATTGTAAAAATTTAAGTTTAAAAAATTTTCAAAAATTCAAGATAGTCTTTTAATGTTATTTTAAGATTTATCATGAAGTTAAATTTTACAGAAAAATTTTCTAACCATATTATCACGTCCCAAAACCCAGGGTAACGTGAAAATCCACCAAACACCAATTTTTACAAAAAAATAGGTTTTCATACATTCAAATCCACCTGCTGAAATCACAAAAAAAATCGAGTATGCATCTCTCACAAACAGTAAACATCATGTATAACATGTATAAGTATATCGCCTTATGGCGTACAAAACTGCATTAAGGAACATGCATACCAACAAGAAAAACTATAAAAGTCTTCCGTCACCGCGGGCATCACAAGAGCTACTCAAGGTCATCATCCAAATCATCACCTGAAAATAGTTTTACAGAAAAATTTCACCCGTGAGCCGAAACCCAATAAAAACAGACAATAAAGCTGTAAAGCAAGAAATATGCAGTCATATAGAGTGGGAGCGAACTCAACCACAAAACTCAAAAGATTTTACGTCATAAAATCCCAAGTTTTCCAAAAACCTCGAAAATAGTTTTTTCTTCACAACTAAGCATTTAAACAATGCAAAAACACATTTTACAGTTTAAGGAAAATAGTAACCAAAGCATCGTTTCCTCACGGAATGTACCATCGTGGAAAAAGAAGAAAGAGATCTTATGTACCAACTCTGTCACACAGACAAAAGTAACAACTATAGACTCCTACCCATTACCCTAGTCCTGAACCACTTAAGGCCTGCTAGCTAATGACAAGTTCTATACGGAGCACCACGACGTAAAATCTAACTTTACAGGCCCGACAACTCGAGGGAAAAGAGCACCCAAACTGACCTTCTTTACGGGAACAACCCCGAAGGATATCAAAGGTACCTACACTGTGCACGTTTTTGGACTTTCACCGAGGGCAACTCGTGCCAAATACACGTCATCCCAGTACATCTAGATAATCTTTTAAAAACAGTACCGTAGCTCAAGTACGAAAATATTTTCTCAAAACAATACATTATACATGTATATAGATCCATCCATCAACGTGGAGATCAACAAAAATATTTTAAAAATACTTTTTTCTGTTTTTCACAAAACGTTTCAAAATCTAAGACTCGATCCCGAAGGCGAGCTCCAAACCTCCAAAACACCAAGTGTTGAGATTTTTTACAAAACCACAATTTTTCAACAAAATTCACGGTTTTCAAGAAAATTCTTTGAAAATCATACTACCACGTGTCATACAATACTAGTAATAAGCCAAGAAAAGCTAACAACATGCTTTTTATCAGAAAATAAGGATTAAACAGAAAATATGGTATTTGATGCATTTTCTACCTAGTAAAAACACATATAATTGCATATAACACCTTCATAACAGCAGTATGTCTAGAATCTTACCTCGTTGGGTCAAAACCCAACGCCTCAAAAATCGAACTTCGTCGAAATGAGAATCTAACCGAATGAGCGAGAAGCTAGCAGTGTGAATAGCAGGGATCCACAAGCTGATCGTTAGAAACTAGGCTCGGGCGGGTCAAATATGTAGAGAGAAGGCGGAGGAAATGAATAAAGAAGCATTTCTCCACACATTCTAGCCATTGGAATACTTATAAGCTCGCCAAAAAGGCAGTTCAGTCGACTGAAGAGGTCACTTCAGTCGATTGAAGCTCCTCAAAAAATGTGAACTGCCTCAATTCAGTCGATCGAACCCATGAATTCAGTCGACCGAATCCAAGGTTCTCAGCCTACTGGTTTTTAGTTCAGTCGACCGAACTCACCAGTTCAATCGATCGAACTGCCTACTGTTTCGGTCTCGGGTTTTGTGTTCTAAGGCTAACCAAACAAGCCTAAACAAGGTCCGAGAAAGCATAAAACACCTCTATACATGTTGTTCTATAACTCCAAAACATAAATCATGCATCGATGACATATAACATGAAGGAAAAACATGTCATCATTTATATATATCAGAATTAAAACAGTACAGGGTCTCACAACTCTCCCCCCCTTAAGGAATTTTGCTCCCGAAATTTTCTACAAGGTCACGAGGTAAACAGGTCTGGGTGACGAAGCCACTGAACCTTGACATACTTAATCATTTTCCCCCGCAACACTTGCTCCTTTGTATCCAGAATCCTCATTGGGCATTCCTCATATGTGACATCCTCATCAACTCGCAACTCAGTCCAATATAAAGCATGAGACGGGTCCAGCTCATACCTCCGAAGCATAGAAACGTGAAAGACGTTATGCACATATGCTAACTGAGGTGGCAAAGCCTAACGGTATGCTACCATCCTAATCCTTTTCAGGATCTCAAACGGTCTAATAAAACGTGGTGATAGCTTCCCGCGACGACCAAACCTCATCAACCCTCTACGAGGCAAAACTTTCAAAAACACATGATCCCCCACAACAAACTCTAATGGTCTCCTTCTCCGATACGCTTATCTCTTCTGGCGATTTTGAGCTGTCACCAGACGCTGACGAATCACAGCAATCTGCTATGTCGTTTCCCGCACGAGATTGGGCCCCAAAACAGTGGTCTCACCCACCTCTGTCCAACAAATAGGTGACCTAAACGGTCTACCATACAGAGCCTCATACAGTGCCAACCCAATACTGGACTGATAGCTGTTGTTGTATGCAAACTCTGCCAATGATAGATGATCCTCTCAAGAATCCCAAAAATTAAGCACACAGGCTCTCAGCATGTCCTCCAAAATCTATATGGTCTTCTCAGACTGACCGTCGGTCTGAGGATGAAAAGCTGTACTAAAAGTCAAGCTCGTCCCCAAAACCATCTGAAGACTTGCCAAAAGCATGATGTAAAGCGCGGGTCTCGATCAGAAACAATAGTCACAGGTATTCAGTGTAGTCGGACTTTCTCTCGAATGTACAATCTGCTCAATCGATCTATCGGGTCTCTCACTCAAATAGGGAGGAAGTGCGCAGACTTCGTCAACCTGTCCACTATAACCCAAACAGCATCGTGTCCCTTCGGCGAGCGTGGAAGTCCTGATATAAAATTTATCGTGACATTATCCCACTTCCACTCAGATATAGGCAACGGCTGCAACAATCCTACAGGTCTCTGGTGCTCCACCTTTACTTACTGACAAGTAAAGTATCGAGAAACGAATCGAATCACATCCTTCTTCATTCCCGTCCACCAGAACTGTTGACGCAAATCATGATACATCTTTGTGCCTCTCGGATGCACTGCAAGATGTGAGTGATGAAACTCACGTAGCACCTCAGCACGGCACGACTCTGGCAAAAATAAACACCCGATCAACCTCAGACTCTGATCTGAACTCACCACCCATCCTGCTGTGTCCTTCCCGCTAGCAATGCGGTGCCATATCATCTGAGCCTCTAGCACGCATGCAACCAATGCAGGGTGTGAAGCTACAGAATACAAAGTTGCACCTTCCTCTGTCTCCCTGAGACACAGATCAAACTCCCCAACATCTCCCAGCATACCCCATTCTCGAATAGCCACAGAAGCTAACGAACTATGAGATCTCCTGCTAAGCGCATCAGCTACAACATTTGCCTTACCCAGATAACTCAATTTGCAAATCAAAGTCGTAGTCTCCCAATAACTCAATCCATCGTCGCTGGCAAAGATTCAGGTCTTTTTGTGAAAATAAGTACTTCAAGCTCTTGTGATCAGAGAAAATCTCTAAATGTTCACCATATAGATAATGCCGCCATGTCTTCAAAGAGAAGACTACGGCTGCCAACTCCAAATCATGAGTCGGGTAATTCCTCTCGTGTGTCTTCAGCTGTCACGAGCCGTAGGCTACAACCTTGCCTCCCTGCATCAACATATAGCCCAAACCGTCAAGTGACCCGTCACAGTACACTGTATACCCCAGACCTCGCTCTGGAATAATCAACACTGGCGCACTGGTCAATCTCCTCTTCAACTCCTAGAAAGCTGACTCACAAGAATCACTCCACACAAAACTGACTCCCTTCCGCGTCAGACGCGTCATTGGTGCTTCAAGCCTAGAGAAGTCCTTCAGAACCGCCGATAATAACCCGCTAGACCCAGAAAACTGCGAATCTCAAAAACATTATTTGGTCGCTACCAATCCGTCACTGCATCAATCTTTGTCGAGTCCACTGATATCCCCTCCTTCGACACCACGTGCCCAAGGAATCTCACATCTGTCATCCAAAACTCACACTTCTCGAACTTCGGATACAAGCGATGTTCTCTCAAAAGTTACAAGACGACATGCAGATGCTTCTCATGCATCTCCCTTGTGGGTGAATAAACCAGAATATCGTCCACGAACACAACTACAAAACTGTCCAAGTAGGAGTGGAAGATACGGTTCATCAGACCCGTGAATGTGGCAGGGACGTTCGTCAGACCAAACGACATAACTAGAAACTCGTAATAACCATAGCGAGTTCGAAAGGCGGCCTTCGCTATGTCCTCGTCCCTAATCTGCAGCTGATGATACCTTGACCTCAAGGCAATCTTCAAAATGCAGTGCGATCCCCTCAATTGATCAAACAGGTCATCAATCCTAGGCATAAGGTACTTATTCTTCATCGTAACCTGGTTCAGCTTCCTATAATCTATACATAGTCTCAACGACCCATCCTTCTTCTTCACGAACAAAGTTGGCGCTCCCCACGGTGACGTACTCGGCCGTACAAACCCTTTGTCCGGCAACTGCACCTTGAGTTCTCGTAACTCAATAGGTGCAAAGCGATATGATGGCATAGAGATAGGAGCCACTCCTAGAATAAGATCAATGGAGAACTCCACATTACGACTCGGTGGCAACTCAGACAGATCGTCAGGAAAGACGTCTGGATAGTCACACACCACAAGAGGTAACTCCTCTCGAACCTCATCTGGCATATTCAATTTGAGAGTAGAAAAGAGAGAACCCAAGTTCCCTCGAACTCGCGCGGCACCTGGTACAGAAACCAAGCTCTCATTCCGATCACCCATAAAGTAGAAGCAATCACCCTCCGGTGTACAGATCGATACTCTCCGTCGCTCACAATCTATATAGGCATGGTAAGTAGTCAGCCAGTCCATCCCTAGGATGACGTCAAATGTGGTCATGTCTTGAATGGTAAAATCAAACTCTAAACAACGATCGACAACCTCCAACACGCGGTATCTACAAACAAGGCTTATCGTCACACTCCCACTAACTGGGGTCTCAACACACAAGGTACTACCCAACCAGTCCATTTCCAACCCCAATACAGGCACAAATGCAGAAGATATAAACGAATGTGATGCTCCTGTGTTTATAAGAACACTGACCCATGATCTAAAGACTAGAAGAGTACCTCTGATCATGGCTGGAGTGACAGCTGCATCAGACGCAACTAGTGCTTTTGAAGCACTGCGATCAGCAAGAATATAAGCCCTGGCCTGCGGTGGTCTGGTCTGCCCACCATAACTCTGAGTCGATGACTGCCTCACTGACTGAGCTGAACCACCCCCTTCCGCAAACCTAGATGTCTGAGCCCTAGGCTGCTGCGGAGCCTATCGCCTCTGTACAGATGAAGCAACCGACGCTCCTGTCATGTCCTGGACATTCCCCTCTATGGGACACTGTCTGCGAAAGTGCCCGAACTGACCACACCCAAAACAGATAGGTGGGTCTCTCGTCTGTGACTGAACGGGTGCTGAACTCTGAGCCTGGCCCTTCTGCGGGCACTCAATTGAACGATGCCCTGACTGTCCACATCTATAACAGATCAACCCTCTCTGCTCTGGCCTTCCTGCCGAAGACACTAAAGGTGTAGGTGCAGACGACTGCGGCTGACATGATCCAGCAAAACGAGAACTAGGTCCAGACGACCTCTAACGCTTTTTCCCTCGCCTCTAGAACTGTGCGTCTCCACTGCCCTGCTGACTCCCCCTCTCTCTAAACCTGTGACTGTCTGCTAACGAGTTCTGTACCCGGATAGCAGCTTCCACCAACTTGATGTACTTCTCTACATCCAGAGCTGCCACCTTATCCTTGATAGCAACTCAAAGTCCCCTCTCAAACCTCCGAGTACGCAACTCCTCTGTCGATACCAACTCTGGTGCAAATCGTGACATATTCGCGAACTTGGCCTCGTACTGGACCACAGACAGATTTCCCTGAACAAGGGAGAGGAACTCCTCTCGGTAAGTATCTCTCGAAGATCTCAAGAAATACTTCTCCAAGAAGACTCTCGTAAAAGCAACCCACGTCTCATCCACAATGGTCTTAGCAAATTTCTACCACTCTCTAGCATCTTCCCGCAGTTGGAACACCGCCAACTTTACCCGCAAAGCATCCTCCTCAATATCCAGAGTATCAAAGATCGACGTGGTCACTTCCAACCACTCGGTAGCAACTTTAGGGTCCAGCTCCCCAGCAAAGGTTGGAGGATCCAACCGCTGAAACTCTCTCATAGCCACAGAAGCCCTTGCCTCAGGAACCCGTACACTAGCCCTGGTCTCTTTTGTCGATGACTCGCATAGTAGCAAGCATCTCCTGGACAACGTCAGCACCGCCCACTTGTTCCTGTGGGGCATGAACGTCTCCCTCCTCTGGAACCTGAACATAAGCACGAACTCGGCCACGGCCTCGGCTACGACCCTGTCCCCGCGTAGACATAATTCTATAGAAAGAAATATAAGCAAGATAAGCTTTCCTACAACATGTTACTACGTAACAGGAACACATAATCATGCTATCACATAGCCACATAAGATCATGTTAACACGTCTCACATACCAAGGAGAACTAATGAGACAGACTCGTCCATTTGGATAACCTATTCAGATTCCCTGCTAAAAAACATGTCGGCCAAATGCGCTTCTAACTTGGCTACCAAATATGTTATTCCAAACGCTCCAACGCAAGACTTATCAATCATGAGATTCCAACTCCATACCCACATATACATAGTTATCATGCTCAGAAAGCTATTAACATGTTATAAACCAACGTTTAAACATATGCAAGCAAGCATACACAATCAACCTCACCAGGTGATAAATCCCTTTTTCCACGACTCTTAGGTATTCGAACCCAGAGCTCTGATACCAAGTTGTCACACCCCAAAATCCAAGGTCACGTGAAAATCCACCAAACACCAGTTTTTACAAAAAAAAAAAAAAAGTTTTCATACATTCAAATTCACCTGTTGAAATCACAAAAAAATCGAGTATGCATCTCTCACAAACAGTAAACATCATGTATAACATGTATAAGTATATCACCTTATGGCGTACAAAACTGCATTAAGGAACATGCATACCAACAAGGAAAACTATAAAAGTCTTCCGTCACCGCGGGCATCACAAGAGCTACTCAAGGTCATCATCCAAAGCATCACCTGAAAATAGTTTTACAGAAAAATCCCACATGTGAGCCGAAACCCAATAGAAACAGACAATAAAGCTGTAAAGCAAGAAATATGCAGCCATATAGAGTGGGAGCGAACTCAACCAAAAAACCCAAAAGATTTTACGTCATAAAATCCCAAGTTTTCCAAAAACCTCGAAAATAGTTTTTTCTTCACAACTAAGCATTTAAACAATGCAAGAACACATTTTACAGTTGAAGGAAAATAGTAACCAAAGCATCGTTTCCTCACGGAATGTACCATCGTAGAAAAAGAAGAAAGAGATCCTATGTACCAACTCTGTCACACAGACAAAGGTAACAACTATAAACTTCTACCCATTACCCTAGTCCTGAACCACTTAAGGCCTACTAGCTAATGACAAGTTCTCTACGGAGCACCACGACGTAAAATTTAACTTTACAGGCCCGACAACCCGAGGGAAAAGAGCACCCAAACTGACCTTCTTTACGGGAACAACCCTGAAGGATATCAAAGGTACCTACACTGTGCACGTTTTTGGACTTTCACCGAGGGAAACTCGTGCCAAATACACGTCATCCCAGTACATCTAGATAATCTTCTAAAAATAGTACCGTAGCTCAACTACGAAAATATTTTCTCAAAACAATACATTATACATGTATATAGATCCCTCCATCAACATGAAAATCAATAAAATATTTTTAAAATATTTTTTCCCATTTTTCACAAAACGTTCCAAAATTTGAGACTCAATCCCGAAGGCGAGCTCCAAAACTCTAAAACACAAAGTGTTAAGATTTTTCACAAAATCCCCATTTTCCAACAAAATCCACCGCTTTCAAAATTTTTTTTTGAAAACTATACTACCACATGTCATACAGTACTATAAGCCAAGAAAAGCTAATAACATGCTTTTTATCATAAAACAAGGATAAAACAAAAAATATGACATTTGATGCATTTTCTACCCGATGAAAACACATATAATTGCATATAACACCCTCATAACAGCAGTAGGTCTAGAATCCTACCTCGTTGAGTCAAAACTCGACGCTTCAAAAACTAGACTTTGTCAGAACGAGAATCTAACCGGATGAGCGCGAATCTAGCAGCGTGAATAGCAGGGATCCACAAGCTGATCGTCAGAAACTAGGCTCGGGCGGGTCAAATATGTAGAGAGAAGGCAAAGAAAATGAAGAAAGAAGCATTTCTCCACACATTTCAGCCCATGGAATACTTATAAGCTCTCCAAAAAGGCAGTTCAGTCAACTGAAGAGATCACTTCAGTCGATTGAAGCTCCTCAAAAAACGTGAACTACCTCAGTTCAGTCGATCGAACTCAAGAAAAATGGTTCAGTCGACTGGACCAAGCCCCCCAATCGACCAAACCCAAGGTTCTCAACCTACTGGTTTTCAGTTCAGTCGACCGAACAGCCTACTGTTTTGGTCTCGGGTTTTGTGTTCTAAGGCCAACTAAACAAGCCTAAATAAGATCCGAGAAAACATAAAACACCTCTATACATGCTGTTCTATAACTCCAAAACATAAATCATACATCGATGATATATAACATGAAGGAAAAACACGTCATCATTTATATATATCAAAATTAAAACGATACAAGGCCTCACCCATACAATACATTTTTATCTCAATTCTTGGTTATTTAAATTTTATTAGATGTAAATTCTTGAACTTAGACCTTAAAATTAATTCTAAGGTTTTGTTAAAAATTCTATTAACGGTCTTATGATTAATTACTTTTATTATTATTATTATTTATTATTATTAGCATTTTTTAGGTTGGGTGTCACAGTTCTCATTTGTGTCATCCAGCTGACCATTCACGCCAGGCAAACGAGCCTGAATCGCCCAGATTTGTGCTTAGCACTGATTTTGAGCTTAGATTTGCTGCTCTACGACCCGTTGTATCTCAGTGATCGCCCTCATCAAGGCTGTCAGATTAAGTTTATTTTCTGCCATCTCAGATGATTCAGCTGGTTGTTCGGATATTTTGTAGAGTCTGCTTGACCCTGATTTCGCCCAAACACGTGCTGACTGTAATCTTCCTAGCTCTATGATCTAAATTTGAAGAAAACTTGGATCCCAAAAGTAGAATAACCAGTATCAAATAAGAATTCTGACGACAGAAAGCAAACATCCCAAATACCTGAAACAGCAAACCATAATCAGATAATCACTGAAATTGAAACAATGCCCATATCGGGTTCATACTGGCAGCATAACAACAGGATGACCCGAGATGATAGCTCAGGGGAAGATCAGCCAAATTCTAGGGGGTAAGTTTATTTAAACTGGGAAACGGGCAGCACTCTAGCAAGAAAATAGTTCTAACGCTCCAGGGATCGGTTCGATCTAAGATTCTAAAAGAAAATGGGCAGCTCTGGTAGAAAAGCAAGACTAGCTCACACGGGTATAATAAAGGTTCGAAAGAAGCGAGCTTAATACAACAACAGAAGAGAAACTAACAACTCGAAAAGAACCCGAAAGAGAAAAAAACTATCCTAGAAGCTTCAAAACAAAACACGGGCATAACCCTGAGAAGAAAACTACGACGTGAAAACCAAACAAGGCAAAGAACGAAACCCAGGTAAGAACCCAAAAGCAAAGCTAACCTAAACAACAAGAGATAACAGAAGACCCAGGCCAAATTCGGAAAAGAAACTAGCCTAAGCCAAACAAACAATCCTAACAAATGTAAACAAAAATACAAGTAAGAAAACACATAATCCTACTAAGGTCAGCAAAACCTAATGGAGGATTCTAAGCTACTATATGCAAAAGGTTAATTTTGGTCAATCGAATAGAATACCTTCTAAATAGAGTTGGGTATATATCTTACATGCCTGAAGTGGTGTAAAAAATGGTCAAACGGTACGCCCGAACTCTTTTACTACACCTATGAAAGAGTACAATTAGTAAGGCATGCTTACCTTCCCAATAATCCCTAAAATGGATAAACAATCGGGGCATCGAGTCGACCAGGCAGAGGGTGTGAAGAACAATGCACATGCATGCGAGAATGCAAATGAAAAATTCTTATTAAGAACCAAATAATATTTTCAAGTCTAGCTCTCTTATTTGATTTTATAAACCAGTCCCCAACAGAGTCGCTAGAAAATACTGCGGCGCCGGGATTTTAAGGTTTTGGAAATGGTAAAAAATATGGGATTCATAAGATGTGTAGAAAATATTTAACACCTTAAAAGCCAAATTTTAAAAACTCTTTTTTTGTTGAAAATAGAGTTACCACTTGATTTTTGAAAAAAATTAAGAAAAACAAAAATGGCTACAGATCTTTTAAAATATTAAACCAGAGAAAAAGAGTTCGGGGGCTAAAGTATGAGTCGGAGAAAGTGTTAGGCACCCCGTTCGCCTAACCGTAAGGTTGGCATCTACTAATCATCATTAGTTCTTTAATAGGATTTCTCAAATGCATGCAAATAAAAAAAATTAAGGCAAAGAGGAAATATTCAAAATTAAATAATAAAAATATATGACATATGTATATATGACGTCAAATAAAACAAGTATCAAAAGAAAAATTCTAAGTTCTACGGCATACCATTCTAACTAAAGGATACATAGTGCACTCCCACATGCAATTTTACAAAAATAACTTAAGCTATCATGATTTAAGTAAAAGAACAAAAATATGTTAAAAATTGCTAAAATTATCTAAACATGATTTGCTAATAAGATGACCTAAACTACTCTAAACATGCATAATAAGAAAGTAACCAAAACATGCATATCACAAACATACATTTAGATAAACATTAATATGATGAATATTTAGTATAAAAAAATACTAAATGTAAAATAAAATATGTATAAAAATTCTATATTAAAAAATGGAGTTTAATAATAAATAAACTAAAATAAGGGTGTTATAACAAAAGAAAACTTAAAGATTTAAAAGGAAATAAAATAAAGAAAAAATTTACGAAAGAAAAATTAAGCCAAAATGAGAAGATTAAAAAATGCTTATTTAAACCACTAAATAAAAAAAAAAATCTAACTATTTATATTTTATATTATTTTTTAAAGAGACAATAAAAGAAGAGAAAAGAACATTACAGTTAAAGAATGAAATCTAGCTTTAAAAACTTTTAAGATTTTTGGGTTTAACAAAATGAAAGAAATGAAATATAAGATAAGTACTAAAAAAAAAATAATGCTAACGTTAGAAGTAAAAGAAAATGACAAAAAAAAGAAAAATAAAACTAGTAATAAAAAACTACTAGAAAAGAAAATTACACTAATATTTTTAAAAAAAAAAGGCTACCAAAGGAACATTAAATTAAAGCTAAAAGAAAAGAAGAAAATAAAAGAAAAAAAATAAATGCTTGAACATTAAACTAATATCAAAAGAAAAGAATAAAATAAAATAAAATAAAATGTAATGCTATTAAAGAAACTAATATAAAAATGAAAGAAATTAAGTACAATGATTTAATTATCAAATATGAATATAGTATTAACAACTATATCCATATAAATATAAATACATAATTATAACAATTAATAACATTAACAAATTGTAATTGTGAAATATATTAGCACTATATTGGTGAATTAATGAAAAGTAGCAATGTGCTTAGTGTGAATGTGTAAACTAATAAATTAATTAAAATGACTAAATTACATGAGGCAATTTAAATAATAAACAAGATTAACTATATAAACGAAAGAAATACGCAAATTGAAATTGAACTTAACCCAATTACTCCAAAAGAGAGAGAATGGAATTAGAAAGATCGAGGATCCAAACAAAATACCTGGATTGCTATGGAATCCTCGAGTAAGGAAATGGTGCCAACGATCCAATCCTCAAGATCCAAGTTAGGGTTTCAATGTTGGCGTTAGAAGTTCGGCTCTCGGTACTTCGACAAGGTTTCGGCGTCGGGGCTCGGAATTCTTAATGACTTGGCAGAGCTTCTCTCACTAAAATTATGTTCTTCTCCAAAATTTTGTCCTGAAATCGTATGCTAGGATACGGTATTTATAGAATTCTTAACCAATGAGACGCTAACACGTTTTTGGACACGTTAGGCCATTTGAAGTTGGTGGTCACCAGGTTAGGAGTTCGCAGTCGCCATGTTTGAAAAGGTTCCAAAAGCTTCTATTAGCGGTCGCCACAATGCAAGTTGGCGGTCGTCATGTTGGAAATAGCGGTCGTCATTTTTGACTAGAGTTTCCAAGAGTTTTATTGGCAGTTGCCACAACGGAGTTAGCGGTTGCCACAAAAAGTGGAAGTTTCCAAAGGGCTCTATTGGCGGTCGCCACATTGGAGTTGGTGATTCAACATAATTTAATTAGTTTGAAGGTTTTGATAATTGGGTTCAAATATCGAGCTTAGATTATTTTTTGAAGATCGTACTGAGGCACCATTCCAACTGTTTTTATCATCGAATTCACATAAGATTGGACATGATCAAATTTGGGTGTCTACAGTACCAGCAGAACCTGGACAGCTTTAGTCTTGAAGACAAGTTATGAAACTGGTTCAGCCTACCAACATATTTATAGGGCTACAGTAAGGACCTGTGCAGTAATTATGAATAAGACTTCTAGTAGAGCACAGACACCCATCAGCAGTTTATGAAATTAAGTAAATCTCATAGCGGTATCTGCAATTATAAAAAACTAGCAACGATTTCTATAATTTTTATAAAATACTGAATTACTATAATTGCACTCTGACCCATAATCTCAAGGTCATCTTGTATTGAGCTCATGTTATTAAATATTTATTATTTCTCCCCACATTAAGATTTTTGATACCCGCCAATTAAATTTAACTACTGATAATTTAATTTAATAGGCATCTTGTAATTCGTTAAAGCATTCCACTTAACTTATTTAACCGCCGAATAATCAAATCCACCTATAGGGTTTGATCCAGTCAAAACTTATAAGCTTCTTTAAGGGGTATCGACAATCTCGATCTTTTGAGACGTGAATTTCATCAATAATTAATATTCACCATATAAATAATACCACTATCTAACTTACCGGAAATATAGATCTATAAAAAATTACACCATTTAATGAATCAAAATAATAAATATTAAATACACGCAAATTAATAATTATTTTAGAATTAAGAATATAAGCACTATTTATAATAACCTTGGAGTGAGAATTAATTTATATAGTCAGTATAAAATTAATTACTCTAATGTGTCCCATTTAATACACATAAAGTGTTTCTCCTACGATTCCAATGCTTTATTCCTATCAAGAATAATAATCACACTGGTCAATCAACCATAAAGCATTTCTCCAGCTAGGGAAATCACGAGTCAGCTTTAGGCTCTCGCTCCATGTCACTACCACTTAGAATTACCATACGTAATAAGTAGATTCCTCATCACATCAGATCCTCTTACTTAGATCTTCACTCAAACATTCTAATTATTGGTCGCTCCATATCCTGGTGATGCATCTCACGTAACCACAAAATCTCTCACCATTTATCCATCAATGCACAACGCTATACATACTCACATCCCCTTAGAACATCTCCTTGCGAGTCACGTCACACTAACTCAAATCCAAAAAGGTAGGTAACAATCAAACGGGTAGACAAA